>BGPR01000047.1:1629164-1841061 GCA_013235015.1 Araneus ventricosus | reverse complement strand
AATAGCAAATATTTAACACTGTCTGTACTGATTTATAATGCCTATAAGGAAAAGGTAAATAAATAGCAAATATTTAACACTGTCTGTACTGATTTATAATGCCTATAAAGAAAAGGTAAATAAATAGCAAATATTTAACACTGTCTGTACTGATTTATAATGCCTATAAGGAAAAGGTAAATAAATAGCAAATATTTAACACTGTCATATTTCTAATAATTATATCAATTAATAAAATGAAAAATAATTATACAGTTAAGAATCAAAAATTATTAAGCATATCACGAACATTAAATGTATAATTATTACTATATAAGGAATTATTAAAATTAAAATTAAATAAAGAAAGTATTTAAGGATATAAAGAGTGAATCAATCAACAAACCACATAAAATTTATTTTTGACATATAAAATGTCACCTATTGCAAATGAAATTCTTTTATGCAGATAAGAACTGTTCGAAAGAAAAATCAATAAAATAATGCATTGGAACGCAATACGAGTTACTAAATTCGTGCCATTACTCCTTAGCAGCGTAGCATTTTATACTACGCTATTTAAAACCCACTTGCAACTACTTTAGAATGTTTTCACTAAGTATTCTTAACTAAGAAATAAATCAACTGTAAGTATAAAGTTGCATCAACGTTTGATAACATAAAGAAGCCAATTTAGCATCCATTTTCCCTTAAGTATTACAGAAAACGTTATGTAAAATGCTGTTATTTATTATAAGACTTTATCGAAATATTTATATACATAAAATATCGTCAAGAGTTTATTAGCATTTGCTATCAAATATTAAAAAATATATTTATATAAATGCTGAATGTGATTGTCTGATGTATATCTAGACGGTTTAATTTATGTTGAACTCCAAGTAATGAATATGTTTCATTTAAATTCCAATTCTGAGATGAAAAGTACTTTAAAAATATGTTTAACCAGATTGAAATCTAAGTGTATTGAAAATAATTTTTCTCTATCTAAGGAGAACTGTATTTTATAAATGATGTCGATGAATAATAAAAATCACTATAAACACTATGTCTCAAACATATTTTACAGGCATTAAATGGAATATATGAAAGAAAACATTTTATAATGATACTGAAGGAGGTATATTTAACAATACCATACACTAAAATGTGAGTTTTTATGCACTCCATTTCTAAAAATAAGGTAATTACATTTATAAAGAGCTTGTATTAACGGTATACAAAACATTTCAAGTATTACATAAGGCATATATTTAGCATATTTTGCGAAGAGAATCGCAAAACGAAAATAATCAGACTAACATGGAATATTTTATTCGTGGAATTTTATGTTTTTTAGTATAAAATAAAATTGTATGTTTGAAATGTAAAACTTCTATCCTGTTTTTTACCAGAGATATACAAAATTGTCTGATTTAATACTTTATTGTTACAACGCAATAATAAATTTTGAGACATAAAGACTCGCAAGTTGGGTATCCAAACTTCCAGTATCCTATGCACGTAAATAAAATGCTTGAGCTGTATGTAGTTTGTGTCTGCCTTATATTCATGGCGTATTACTGATGTTCCAAGGATTTTATCTAGGGGTCTTCCAGCTATGAGTTCGGTACTCTATCTCGATACTAACTCAATGAGGAATATGCTTTTTCTTCTTTGATGAATTCTTATTCATTTTCATTTAACTTGACTTGATTTATATTTGTTAAGATGGTATTTTCCAACGTTTTTATACTCACTTTCTGATGTGCTATAGTTTTTGAATTTATACAATTATATATTCACTATAACAATACACTATTTTTAAATTTCCCTTATCTTAGTTAAAAGTTAACCAATTAGATTTATTAAATATTGATTCCAGAAAGTGGAACCAGATCGATCTGAATGTGAAAAAGAATTGATTTGAAGAAGCAATGCTTTTTATAATAAAAATATATAAGTTATAGACTTATAATTTTTTTATTAAGAGGGTAATTAAAATAAAAAAAATCGAACATTTTACGACCTGAACCCATTAACTTCCATAACTATATGAGATATTATTTTTCCATATGAATAATATTAATTATTGATTTGAGCATATATAAAATTAATTTATAGTAAAATGTATAGTAAAAACACACATTTGGGAAGGTTGTATCGACATAATTAGTAAATATTGTTCAAAACTACATATTCCCATGAATTCCTATTCTGTAATTAGCTGCTAAATTGTGCAAAAATTGACTCTCCTTTCTTTTGCATTTTATTGTTCAATAAGACAAAATTGGGAGACAAGAACGTTTTTCGACTGCGTTCTCGAATAATGGGCCTGTAGTATTGCGTTATTAACATTACTATTCAATATCCTAAATATTATCGTTTCATTCTTCTTCATCATTAGCTTTTGCATTTTCTGGATACACAATAATAAAATCGATTTCAATCTTTTCACTATCATATCAAAAAAACTTTGAAGAGCCTCTTTTAACGTAAAATATCTTCTTTTAGGCATTTGTTTGCTTGCGGAAGGAGAAAAAATTACTACTGTGTCTAACGGTGCGAGTAAGGGACTGAACTACTCTGTTCCCGCTGATGATGCACCAGCGCAATATCTTATTTTTCTACCCCTCTCCACAAGTCCACATATAACTGATTGATAGAATGTTGTGATACTTTGTGACCCTGATTAAAAATAAATCACCTCTAACATTCATTTTACTCTCATTGTATTTCTTTTGCGAAGAGAACAGGCCAACTGTTTTGTTTAAAGAAGAGCTTTATTGGAATATTTTCCATAATATGCCCTACTCAATAAGTACTTTATTCTTCCTCCTTTATCAGATTTTCATTTGAGTTATGTGTAGCAATAAAGTCTTTGGAAAAAATCTACTCCGTCCCTCCCTTTCGGAATGTGAACCAAATATTACATGATTAAGCAAATAGAATTGTTTCACTTTATGTCCAATTCTCCAGTTCCAAACTTTGAGATCTAATTCCTTCATCAATAAATTAGGGTCAAAGTCACATCTTTACATCAGGAACATCACAGAAAACTGAAGAAAGAAGCTGGAAAGGTTGTCTTAGACCCATACATCGACAAACTTCAGACTTCTTAGTAATACGTAATTTTATATAGGTGAATCGTGACAATAGGTTTCAATCATCCCAATATATACCTGGGTCCCTGTCATATGTTTTTTTTTTACCGTTCCTGTAGAACTCAAGATAAACAACGGGCGTTCAAAAAGATAGTTAGACTTGTTCCCCCACGGATGGCAGCATGGTGAAACAATAGCGAAGCTTGCGCAGACGATAATGGAGTGCCACGGCTTCCAACGGTAGCAATTTCATTCCGATAGTGGCAATAGATGATGCCTAGTACGAGAAAAAACTGGTGCGCCAGCTGGAAACTTACTCCAACGATGAAGTACGCCGAACAGTACGTTTTTTGTGTGCAAAACATTTCACGAGTATGTTGATTTATAGTGAGATATCGGCAGTGTATGGGCTACATGCAATGTCACGTCCTGTCATTGTGAAATGGTGCCAGTTCGAAGACGGTCGCAGAGATTTAACCGATGCGGAAAGGCAAGGAATTGCAACAACGGTGAGCAAGAACATCAGACATGGTGTAGCGAGTGGAAGACATTATTCTCAGCAATGGCAGAGTTAGCGTCGCACACACAGCACAGGATTTGGGAATATTCGTTGGCAGTCCGCCCTGCTACTTTCACGTGTCCTGAAAGCTCAAAGAACATTTGGGTGGAAGACAATTTTCCATCGTTGACCAGGTTCAGACAACTGTTCTAAGCTGGCTAGAGGACCAAGGGGCAATTTTTTTATCGTCAGAGCATCGAGCGATTAGTGCAACGTTCCGACAGATATCTGCTGAGACTGGGAGATTATGTAGAGAAATAGTGTGGCGTAGTTGCGTCATATTGTATTATAGCGCACTTCTCAATAAAGTGTTTTCTGATCTACATCGCTCAAGTGTAACTTACTTTCTGAAAGCAGCTAGTATATCCAGTTGGAGTGATGGACGGACAAGAAAGGATGGATTGGCTCCAGTTATCTCTCGCCACCTATCACTATAATTGTCATTTTGTCAAACTTTCCAAGTTTGGAAACTTTTATCCATTAGGTAGGGAATATCGACTTAGTCTTTATTGCATTAAAATTGTAGTTTTGATGTTCGTGTGGCCGGATCGAACAGGGTCATTTCCGGATTGCGTATTTCAAGCTTTATCAACGTTTTCGAGGACTATCGGATTCTGGAGTGTACCTGAATTGTTGGAAATAGTGATTTATTATTAAGAATATATTTCATTCTCTTGGTTTCTTCAATTAAAAGATTTCATCAATTTCAAATGTTTGATCGACTTTTCAACTTTCTTTACTCTCTTAATAGTGAAAAAATATTTTCGAAATGGCATTGACGAAACTTTTTTTTGAATAAGGACGAATCAAATGCATTCTTGAATATTCTAAAGCATATATATATATATCTAAATTTGTATATTTATTTCAATTTTTTCATAGATAAATATTTGTCTATATATATACATATAGACAATAGTTTAACTTTATTCAAAGAAAAAATTGAAATCATTCTACAAATTTAGTTAGTGTTTTGTAAATTATTTTAAAATTTAGTTTCATATTATTTTTAATACACATTTATTTAAATATAATTTATATAGTCAGATCCAAGTAAATAAATAAAAAAAGAAATAAAGATTCAGTGGTTAACGGTACTGTGCAAGTATTATTAAATTCATTCAAATAAAGTAAATAAATAAAAAAAAGAAATAAAGATTCAGCCGTTAACGTACTGTGCCAGTATTATTAAATATTAAATTACTTGAAATAAATCTTGTATCCTTTTCTTTTAAAGTTGATTAAGAGATAAAATATTTATCTGAAAGAAATTTAGGAATAAGAAATATTGAAAAGACTAAAGCGAAAAAAAGAGAAAATAAAGGCGCAAATTTTGCAACCGCAGAAATTTTTAAATAAAATAAATTTTGTTTACAATTTGTATCTTTTTAACAATAAAAAAAAAAACTTTTAAAATATTCAGTTTCATTTCTTTCAGCATATAATCTTCTAATCTCAAATTTAACGCAAAGTTAATGGATATTTTCTGAAGATATTACTGATACTGGATGAAGATTGAAGATGTTTTTAATACGCGATTCCCACCAATAATGAGCATTACATTTATGAAAGTCTTAGTATAGAAACCCCCGTCATAGGAAAAATTAGAGTAAGAGGAAAAATAATAGTTCCAAAAACAAATTAAGAGGGAGGAATGTTTGAAGAGAAAAAAAACAGATAAAGAAATCAATTAAGAGAAAAATGAAGAAAAATCTTCGATTTGAAATTATAGAAAAGTTTAAAAAGATTTTTTAAGTGTTGAAGAGAATTACACGGTGTAGTCTCTGATATCTCGTGTGATGCACATTTTTAATTATGGCTTCTATTCTCAAACTTAAGTGTAAATTTAGTTGCAGACTTTGTTTTTCATTTCTTCTTACGGAACTGTATTCGTAAATGTTTCTTCCCTACTTTCCATTATTGCGAAGCAACACAAGGGAGAAGAATGCAAGCTTATATTATTTTTTTAACTTCAAATCGATTCTTTCAACGGATTCTAAATATACATTTGCAAAATTACCGAAATAAAAATTAGCAAATAAACGTAAATGAAACTGTTTCCATGTTAAGGCTAAAACCTTAACAGCAAGTGGAACATTTTAATTACTAATTAATTTAATACATTTTTTTTCTTCTGGAAGCGGATTTATCAATTAATTTTCTCATCTAAAGTATTTTCTGTTTCATCTAAAAGAAATTTAGATAAATTACTGAGAAATTACTTCTATATTGTTTCATTCACCTTTTCATCAAAATAAATAACTAAAAATGAATAAAACTAAAAAAATATAAATATATCAAAAAGAAATAAGTAACTGCTTTGTCATTATCACAAATATCAAGAAATATACAGAGTAAAATTCAAACATGACATTTATAAATCCTAACTGCATTTTATTGAGTTTGAAATTTTTTAAATAACTGTCGCACATGTATAATATTGGTATTTCTTTGGCTGCTTTTTTTATAATGATAAAATGCACTCAATTGGAATGATATTTTACCCCTTAGGCTAAAATATCATGCCAATTGAGTGAGTTTAGCTACTGTTGTGATGTAAGTTATCAGTGTCATAGTGTTACGGACAGCAAAGCAGAGTGAACGTCATATCAAACTCATTCTAAAAATGTTTTTCATAGATAAAATCTTTTAATTCTACAAGTATTGCAATACTGAAATCGATAACCACTAGATGTCTTTCTTAACCCTCCGTTAAGAAAGACGCCTTAATTAAGCATACAAATTTCGTTATACAATATGGCGCTTGGAGTCCATATGTCTCCCACTTTCACTTCCCTTTTTCTACATATATTTCTTTCTGAGAAGAGATATATCAGCTGAAAATTAAAGAATAGACATTTAAAAACGCGAAAAAGTAAAAATTATTTTATATGACTATTTGGAATATTTTTATAGAGATTACAAAAATACTATGAAAAAATCACAACATTTTACATCTTTTAAATGCTTAATGCAGGTTATCAATTATGGCATTATTTTACCATATTTTTGGTTAGTTTTGTCTCTATTTCTTCCGCAATATTTGAATCTACATTTATTACTCATTGACTTTATTGTTTTTTGGTCCTGTACCGTTGATTCCTAACATAAGATTATCTGTTCTTTTTAATTCCATCCGCAGGCTTGGATTGGGGAGCTTTGCATAAAATGTAATGTTTAATAAGTGCGGAACTGAAATTTTTGATGGCATAAAGTCGTTCCATATGTTTATCGATATTATTGTGTTTTAAAATTACAAAAGGGTAATAGCAGAGTTGTTTCAAAAATTGGAAGAAAGAACCATAATTCAATGGAAAGTATATCTTGAGACATCATTTTGTCGCCACAGCTGAACTAGAAGCTGTACTTTTGTCACTTAAGGTATCCGAACACGTTCGGAGCACTTTTTCTTTAAAATGTGAAATAGAAACAATAAAATATGTTTTTTAGATTCGAATTTAATAATGATTAATATTAGAGTATGATTTTTGAGTATAAATTATTATAAATTTACAAAAATCTTGAATTTCTGCTGCTTTTTAGAGGAAATTCCCCAAAACTTCAAACATGCTAGAGGTCAAACTTTTGCAATAATTCAAATAAAACGAATACTAAAATAAACTACATACTATGGATTAATGCTTTTACTAGAATCTTAACATTCTTTGCATAAATAAAAATTTTAGAGCTAATCGAACAATCATTATAAGATTTTCAGCAAAGTTTTCATGTCATTTTTTAAATAAAAGACCATAATTAAAAAAATATTGTTACAATATACATTATTCTAGTACATTCACTAGAGACACATTTGAAGAAAGTGTCCACAAAATTTCAGAACAATCGAATGATAATATCTTGAGTTATCAAGTTTGAAGTGTAAAAATTATGCATAACATCTAGTTTTGAGAAAAATCAAATTTTAGTTTTGCCACGCGCTTAAATTAAGTATCTGAACTTAAACAAAATTCCTAAAAATATACTAACATCATATTAACTTGAAAAAATGCAGTTTAAAAGAATTTTTGACAGGATTCTGTCCTTTAAACGACAAATTCTGGTTAATTAAACGCCCACTTCCGGTTTTCGGTTTGTTATAAAACAATTAATATTCATCTTCTAATTAACGTACCGACAAAAGTAAATATGGTTTAGAAAGGTAAATGAATGCACTATCCAAAACATCAAAAATTAAAAAATGGGAATTTGGGCCGAAAATCGACTTTTCAACGTGTTCGGATACCTTAAAAAATGCAACATTTCAAGTTTTCAGTTATTACCTGTCGTCAATAGAAACTGAAAAGACCATTACAAATAATTCTGACACAAGCATAGTCAAATATTCATGACTTTTCTTCTCTCTTCTTATATGGTAAGAATTCTGTTAATAATTCCATTAATTTCAATAAATTGCATCGACGCAAATTAGTTTAGATCTTTGTTAAAAGCTTTTTGGCAAATTCTAATCTAGAAAACCAGTTATCCGCTGTTAAACTAGTTCTACTAAATTTTTAGAATGAAATTAACTGGAATTTAATAAATATTTAAAAAATTAAAAATAAAACGAATCCAAGTGCCAGAATTTCACACCGGAAGCATAATAAGTCGTTAAAACAGTAAGCATTGTTACAGAACCTGCGGAAGAAGATGAACAATTAACTGACCCCATTGTGTCTTTTTGTTCTCTGATCTCCTGTGTACTAACCTTTAGAACTTGACTGACTGTACCATATAGTTTCTGAGTACTTCAAGGGCAAGTACTGAAAGTTTGATGTCTAATCAATGCATGGAATTTAAAGCGCAGCGGTTTGAAAACAAATGGGGAACACTTGCACCCCGCGCTACTAACGGAGGTTTAATCACGTACCTTCATCACTCGCTGAAGAGATATCTTCCATCCTGAAATTCACGGTTTCACTCTGTTCTTAAATACGATCTATTTTCGTATTACAAAAGATCCATTTGACCTTGTGATCATAGAGATAGCAAAGTGCAAGGATTTGACGCTGCATGCTAGAAAAGTAAACCCGAATTTGGAAAACGTCAAATGAAATGAACATAACCCATCATATATAATGATTTTTAAATAAAAAGAAATTTTGGTGGAACAGATTAGTCTATTAGCTCCTTACTTCATTTAATTAGAACTTATTAAGTAAAATCCTAAAATATGTCAAATGAAGAATTGAAATCCATTACTTTCCATATAATTTTCAAATTTCTGTGTTTATAAGCATTATACAGAAGAAATGAGTGGTTTCTTCAGGATTGGGCTGCAAACTTTCGATGAACATTGAAAATATAACGATAGAAAGTGCTCTGACATCAGAACATAACTGCTTCTATTGCAAAACTATATATAATAAGATAAAGAATAAATAAAACCTTGAAAATCATTTGTACTGCTGTTATTATGCACAAGTCTTATCGGTTAGATTATTGCGGCTTTAATTTAATACCGCAATTTGCCTTAGAATGCCATAATCCAAACCAAATTATTGTGTCTCTCTTCTTTCATTGTTCTACGGTCTGACTTGGACGAATGTCCTTAATTGGCATGTCATCTAAATGTCTAAGAAACCAAACCAACTTGGACATTTATGCCGATACATAAATATTATTGGTCTAAATAGCATATCTTGACTTTTCTCCGGGTAAGAAAAGCTTGCAAGCCTCATTTAAGCGATAAACAACTAAAAAATAGGAGGAGGTTTAAAAACGAAATGTAATAACAAGAAAAAAATATCAAATAGGATTTCGAAGCGATTACAATACATTGAATCGTCTAATTCATATCTTTCTTCAACTTCCGTATGAATGGTGCATTAAAATAAAGACGAGAATGACGAAAAAAGTAACAAAGGAGCTAATAACACAAACGTGGAGAGCATTTTTTTAATTCTAAATTTTCGATGATTTAAGAGGGGGAAAATTTGATGCCTTGCGTCCAATGCAAGAAATGAGCTAAAAGGATTTGGAATATAAAACATATTTGTGTGCAGACTTATACATTTGTAAGTAGAATTAATATAAAAATTTCTTTATACATGTATTCAGTATCCTTAACTTTATTCATTAACCCCAATTTCAATTCTTTCTTACCATATAAATATAGTACTTTAAAGTATTATATACACGCAATAAGTATTTCTAATACAATTATCTTTAGAACGATGTAATCATATTTATAACATGATTCAGCACAACGAGATACTTCCAACTGTGAAAGTATTGTATCTTGTGAAAGAGAAATGTTCATGTTTTTACTTGAAGCGTTAAGAAAATATTAAGAAAGGTAGTGCATTACATTTAGGAATAAAAATCTTTACCTGAAGGCTATTTTAAGTATGCGCATTTTTATCCTTCAGTCTAAACTCATAAAACTCCACTTATATTAAAAGAACCATGCATTTTCAACGAAAAATACATCATTTAATCAAAAAACTTCACTTCCGGACCCGAAAAAAAATAATTTTATTCGATGCCAGTCAAATGTATTGTAAAATGACGTAACAATATTGGTTCAATTTCTTATCCATTGCAGACATTTGATCAGAGTTCGTAAAGTTTTACGACTTGGAGCAGCTATTTTTACGATGTTATTAAGATAGCAAAAAACCTTTAAAGATAACCGCCCCTCTTCTAACTTCCTTGTCCTTAACTTAAGTCCTCATGATACATTCAGAGATTTCTTAAACACGTTTGCAACCCTCCAGTTCTGAGGCTGAGTTTATGCTTTTCTGCTGAGAGCTCTAAAATTGTCAGATACGACTTTGGCACGTCATAGATCGATATATTTTTACATGAAATATGATTGATAGCATAAATTGCCTGTTTTCTACACGTACATTCTGTATTATAAATTTCGGTTCCGGTTTTTATTGTTTTGGTCGATGATGTTTTTATGTGCGTACGATGCTTCCGTTTGGGTGCTCAAATGAATTTTGCTCACTGGAATCTATATATATACACAGGGTGTCCCAAAAAGTTGAACAAGAATTTATTTCCTTAAGTATTGCACCTTGACATAAATTTCAAATTACAAAGTTTCCTCTAATAAGTTAAGAATTTGTGTGAAAGCACTTTGGCTTCTGTAGAAGTTGAAAATGAAATGTTAAGAAAATTAAACTTTTATACGTTCCCCATAGAGCAAAAAAGTCAATGAGTAAAACGCCCCCCTTTCACTCATTGATGTATGAACTAAGTTTCCCGATTCTATCTGAAAAAGTTGCAGAGATGCATTGTATTTTAAATTTAGCAATTCAAATTTATTCAGCATAGGAAAACAGCGAATTGGAGATATTTGTATAGTGGTGCATCACCTTATCATCATAGATTGAAAAAAATGCCAATGACGCATGCTGATATTCTGTTTAATTTGCAGATAGTTGCAACAATGGACTTGATAAGGAATGGACGGACAACTTGAGAGAATAACATTTAAGACATAACAGGAAAATAGCCTAACATCGAACAAAAATATCAAATTATTTCCCATTAGTATTGTTCGCATTATTTTTATCTAAAGACAGTCGGTGGTCGTCCTTTATGGTTGCAGAATTGTAAAATACGGTACAATTATTTTAAAAATTCGCATTTTCGTTTTTATTCTTATTTGCTTACTTCTCCACTCTCAGAGTTCGATTATCAACGGAAAAAAACGAGAAAAGAAGACAAAAAAATTAATGTAAAAATAAGACAGATAAAGAATGGGCTTGCAAACTAAATAGTTTTGGGATGCACCAAATTGGCTCATTGAGTATAACTATTTGACATAATCGGCGAAAGAGAGTAACTATCCTTTCTGTCTTTGAACTTCGAGAGAGCCGGATTTTCGAATGTTTCTATTTGGTGGTAGGCCAACTAATATTCTTTTTTTTTATTTTCCCCTTCAATCTCTCCCAAGATTCACATTCGCAATCTTGAATTGTTTTTCTTTGATTTCTCTTTCATTGGCTGGTTTTAGGTTTCGAATTCACATTCATGTTGTTTCTACGGGAACTTGGCTGGTTACTACGTATCCGTCTTCTTTTGTTAAAAGTCACTCACCGAAAAAAGATACGACTATAATTTTCTAAAATACAATTCAAATAATTACAACTTCACGTTTAGACAATTTGGAGGTAAATATGTTTTCAAAAAATTGTATTTAAATTGTAATCTATTAATATTTTTATGCCACTGCTTGTTTCTGAGCTGATGAGCAGTCAATGCTTTGGTTATTCTACGCAGATTCACAAGATGAACTATTTTTGTAAATATTTCAATTAATGTTTCATTGGACTATTTTTGGAATTACCAACAGTTAACAAATACAATGTTATTTCCTGATTCCGTTCTTTTAATAATTTTCTAAAATATGTATTTTATCTGCAATATGTATATAGATTGACTGGATCAAACAGCAGTGAGAGTTAATGAAAAGTGGTCTATGTTAATAAATTTGTCTTTTTATATCTCTGTACGTTTTGCAGAAAAAAGAGTGTAAGTGAAACATTTCACTAACTGAAAATTTTTCACTACGGGAGCCGTTTAAAAATTTAATTTTTGTAACTTTTTACTCTCCATCCCTTTAGAAGTCAGAGTATTTTCATAACAATTCTTATCTTATTTGATGAAACTTTTCATTTGGAAATATATGTCTAGGAGCAATATTTAAGGAAATAAACGAGTCCACATTTGACTTACTGGTATCAACTTCGGCACAGTGATGGATTAGCGCAAGAGATATCTAACACCGTATCTTTTTTTTAAATCGAATTATTTTCTTAATGTTATGTGGTTGCCTATTTTCTCTAATTTTCTGCATATATTCTCATCGGAAAACTGTAATTTTTATATCATTGCAAAGTCTAGAATTTTTCCGTTCTAATAAGAACCATTTGAAGCTGCTCTTTAATTTTTTTATTTTTAGCAAATTTTTACATCTTCGGAAACGCCTTTCTTCTACAAACAGTTATCGATGCGAGGGATGAACTATTATTCTATCGTGTTTTAATGTCCAAACATCTGAAAAAATCGCATTTTTGCATTTTCTTTCTCTCTCTGTCTCTTTTTTTTGTCCTTTGATGTTTTATTTCTCAGCACATATTTTTATTAACATTTTGCTCGTTGTAAAAATTCTTTAAAGTTTATTCTTTTAATCAGCAATGCCAAGAAAATTCTGTATACTATAATTCTGTATAGAATCTAATCATTGCCAAATTTAATTAGTTAATATTCAGTATATTGTTTAGAAGTTTAAAATAATTTTTTTCAAAATTCTCGGGTTTTCATTCATTATTTATATGCAATACTATTTATAATGTATTGAAAAAAAAATAGATTTGAAAGCTTTATTTCAAGAAGAGAGTATTCAGTAGAGATTAATGTTTGTTGGAGAAAGTAGCATATGTATCGAAGATAGCATAGCATATGTATCGAATCGAATTTCGAATAGCTATATACTATGTCAGGTAAGTTTACTTTGGTTTACGCCGTCTAATAATAAGCATAAAAAATTTTGATGTTCATTTAATGTCTGATTTAACCCATCATACGTAATTTAATAATTGGGCTATTTTTAATACAGTCTATCTGACATATACACCCACCAAGTACTGGGGCATTCCATATCCATATATTTAATTTATATAGATTTTATCTTAAACATGGCGTATATTATCTGGAAACCTTTATTGATACTTTTATTCACATAAAATATGATACAGTGAAAAAAGTTTAATAAAGTTTAAATTTTTTTCGATTTGAGATATGAATCACTCCTTAACATCTCATAGAAAATACTTACCTGAAGAGCTGTAAGTGTATAAATTGCGAATGAAAATTGCGTGTGAAAATTGCGATGATAAATATCAATCATTAAATAACGTTGTAAGAAACATTTTTTCTCACGAATATTCATTTATTACATTGGCATATTATTTATTATTTTTGTTTTAGGTTATTTATGGAAATCTATATGGCAATAATTCAAAATTTTCTGAAAATCACTAGTGGATGATTTAATGCTAATCATGTTCAATATCAAATTAAGTAACTCATTTCTTAATTTATGGTGATATTGTGCATCCATCGGACAATAATTCACCACAATAATGAGACATGACACTTTAGTTATAATTACGAGTGCTGTTAATTTTTAAACCTCCGATGGACCATAGAAAAAGAGAAAATTGGAGAGCAAAATGAATTTGTTACCAAAAGTTATTTACAATCATGGTTAATTTTCAACATAATCGCCGGGAAGTTTCAGGCATTTGTCATATCAGTGGACAAGGTTTACTATCCTCTCTTCAAGAAATGTTGCCACCAGTGATATGAGTGAACCTTAACACTTCTCTTCATTTTTCTGGAACCTTTGGCCTCCTAGCCAGGATTCAATTCAGAAAGAGATGAAAATCACTCGTCGCTAAGTCGGGTCTACACGACGGTTGACCAGACATGTCCCATTTAAATTGCTTCAAATTTCAATTGTTTGGTTGCAACCGCACTGTGAGGGCGGCCGTTGTCACGAATGAAGACAACATCAGAAGTCAGAATGGCTCTTCGCAGTCTTCGTAAAGTGTGATAAGAAACAGTACCTTTGATCATATTCCAGAAACCAGCCTTATGCTTGAAGAAAGCAAGTAACACCACGCAATTCGCGCTTATCGGGAGTATTAATTCTACCAGCCATGTTTATGTACCAAGAGCTCAACTCAAACTGGCCAGCTGGCGTCTGTAGTAGTTGAGATTATGGTTAGAGACATGAGCAATCGCCCATCACACATCCCCACCTCACCATTTGTCTGCCTGTTTAGCGACTTGATCAAAGGTTGAGAAAAACGACCCTCGTAAACTTCAAATAAAGGTTTTGCACATCCAAATGGAAGAAAGAAACTTTTATTTTCTTGTCGAAAATGGTCTCCACATCAATGAGTTTGGTTTCAATGTAGAACTATTTTACATTATATGCTAACATTCATCTAAGTCAACATAATTGTTTTCAGCAGAATGAAAAGAAAAAATTACTGAGTTTTTTACTGCACCTAATCATTACCTCACCATGAACAAAGAAATTCTTAAGTGCAAGAAATATATGTTTTAAAAACACCGTATTAAGTTTAGCAGAAGACGTGCGAATCTCCGAGAATAAGTTTAGTCTAATCCAAAGAGAAAATATTTTTCTAAGCCGATGTAACACAAATTTATTTTTTGTAAGTTCTGCACTGAGAAATCCTGCGTTTTTTTTCTTTTGCTTTTTTTGTCTTTTCAAAAGAAAATATTCTTGCTTTTGTTAGCTTTGGGTAATATGACGCAACATTATCCTTAATAAAAAATGTCGCAACTTTGCAGATCATTGCTTTAAAAATTAAATACTATTGTGTTTATAATTTTAAATTATTTTCCTTGGTTTACCAGTTGTAATGTGTTTCCTTTCATGCATTGATTGTTTATAGTGGTTATCTCATGTTCCTGCAGAGTGATGAAATTTTCTTCTCTCGACATATTTCAGTTTTTCAAATCCAGTATTGCAGAGAAAAATTCCATTTGCATTTAGTGACTTGGAATGGTGATTTTCCCGTTTGTTGTTCTCTCTTTTAAATTTTATACAGGAAGAAATTGAAATACAGTCAGTCAAAAGGATGTATAGGAAGAAAATATTAGATTAGGAGGATAAAACAATCTCAATGCATTTGAAGAGACACCACTACTACGGGGTAATTCACTTTAAAAATGGCATAAAAAATAAATAAAAGAATTCTAAAAATGCTACTATACTGATGTTAGTATTTTCTTTTAGGTAATTAATAATTGCATTAAAGGATGTTATTTATAGTGCACCAAAAATTTCATAAGTGTTCTGAAAAAAATTATATAGTTCTTACTAGATACAAAATTAGTAGTTAACTAATGAGCTTTGATTTTAACGAACCTTTTTGGTAATTTTTTTTGTAATTTATATCTATACATTTATGAGAATAATATAATTCTTTAGTTAAATAAAAAAATTTTATTAATTTAATAAAAATAAACGAAATTTATTTTTTTTTCCTTTTTAACATGCCCAGATGCTGTTAGAAAGTTAGAAAAACTCAACACAACTCTTGGTTAACTTTTGATTTTGCTGACGGAATTTCAATCTTCTTTCTCTTCTGATGCCTTCAAAATTAGGATGCGCCTTTGCTATTCACCAATATTAGCCCTGGTGAGGAGTTGAATGCGCTTCTGATTAAATAATCAGATCATGGAAAATTCCTGATTGATCGAGAGCAGAAAAAAAATTAAATTTGAGAACACGTATGGATACTCATAGCCTGCATGAATTCATAAGAAGAAATAAAATGTCTTGGCTATTCGTTTCATGAGTAGAAACACATAAAAGAGCACACGTGTTTATGCATGTCAACGATGTCATCTAAGAGGCAGAATCAGGGAGACATTTTATATCAGGGCAGAGGTAAACAGTAATTTGTCAAGTGTAAAGAATGACAGATGCTCGATACGTTCTCACCCGTAAGAACACTATCCAACACCTGGTTTTAAATGGAATCGGTCATTCAAACGGGTGCGTTCAATCTTTTACTTCCAGTGTTAACACTGGAATTATTGCTTTGCATTCAAATTGTATCATAGTTATTTTTTAAGGATTTTACAGAAGATATCAACACGTGTTTTGAAGTAATAATAGATTCCTGTAGGTTTTGTTTCAAACGTAGGGTTTGCCTTTTGCAAGATACCATTACATACACCTTAGCAAAATCCCAAAAAATATTAGTGGTATTACATTTTGTTAAAATTCTTTGGAGGAAATCAATAGAAACTGTGCAATTTTTAAAAAGATTGGTTTAAAACCGTTTGATCAAAATGCTCTCCTGCGTTCTATAAAATAAATAGTAGCTTTTTCTGTTCGTGATATAGCTTACTAAGAAACTAACACAACTTTAAGAAATATATTTGCATCCGCAATGCTCTTTATATCAAATGGAAAATATCAAAAAAATTGTGATATTAATAGATGACATTGTTTGTAATATTATTCTTTTAATTTAAACTCATAAATTAAAAAATTCGTAATGATGTAAGTGGAATATTAAAGATTTTTATATGAACAATTTATGAAGTTAACTTCATACTGGAGTAGGATAAATCTTCATCACTCAAACATTTAAAAAATAGAGTTCTCCCATAGCCACTGGGCATACAAGGAAGCTGTTAGGACATCGCGGCAAGATTTACAGAAGAAAAAGAGAAATTTCTCCCATTATATTCGAAAGATACGGACTGGTAATAACTGATAAGAAATAGACTGTGCAGTTTCCCATTTGTGGAGCTAAGTGAATAGTGTTTTGTGTTTTACAGAAAAAATTTTTTCATTGGAATTTTTTAAAAATGCCGTTAATTTATTGTGGAACCTAATTGTTTTGGAAATTACAGGGATGGTTGTAAAGTGAGTGTTTTCGACTTTTTGAAATGTGAACGTGAATAAACACGAATGGGCGCGATTCAAAGTGAAATACAAGGTGATTTTAAATAAGGTTGAACTTTCTAAAAACTGTAAAAAATGAACCACTCTTCAAAATGGCCTGGAATTTGACCTGAGTATACGCAAAAAAACGGAAAAAGTATGGCGGAAGAAAAAAATAGTTCCAAACTTTAGCAATAGATGGCTCTTTACAAATCATAAAACATATATAGGTTCGGGTACCAGTGACTTTGGCAACCCAATGCGACGGCCATTGAGTGGGTTGTAGTTTAAACCAACTGTACTGCTTAATGCGCCTGAGAAGCAACCTGAGAAATGCATTAATGAATTTTAATTGTCCTGAGGCAGCAAATCTGAGAAAAAGCAACAATGAAATCGGTTTTTAATTATCGCGAGGTTTGTTCAAAAAATGTTGAGTAATTTGCTGTCAATCGCTTTCAGCCACAAGTTCAAACCAAGAAATAGCATGTTCCACAACAAATCCGAGTGCATCTGTGCTGATATTGTGAATGTGTTACGTGTGACAATGTGATTGAAAACGCAGATTACCTATCCAGCAAGAATTAATAGTTGAATGAGTCATGTCTTAGAGATGCAGAATCTGTGCCAGGATATGGATAGAGTAAAGACATCTAGCGGTAGAACTATATCTACAAATTTTATTTGCCTATCTCTCTCAGGTTCCGAGCTATCCTGTTTACAGGCAGACATATATAATTCCAACGAAGATTTTTACAATCTCAATCAGGTCCAAAATTTGTAGAGCCATCATAACGTCGAGTGTGAACTGTTAGAAACTTCACCTTCATTTACAATATTTCGTCTTTGTATTCTTCCTACAATATAAAGAAAAATGACGTATAGAAAAATGATTTCAGTTCAGTACAACACTAAATGAATTTACTATACCAATTACTTATCAGACCATTTCGGCTTCTTTAGAAATTTATTATCTTCAAATTCATTACAATGAATATAAAACAATCAATATTTTTGGATTGCAAAAGGGCTTTTAGTAGCATTTATGACGATATGAGTCTAAACACCGAAAACAACAAATAATACTTATCTATATAATACAATTTGGCAAACCAGAAGGCCATTAGAACAGCGCCAACCACTCAACCGATTTCGATAATTTTTAATCATATGAAAGTTGATTACGTCTAGATATGTCATCAAGGGTCGCCTGCCTCCTCCTCCCTCCAATTTAGAGATATATCGTAAATTAAAACTTTGGCCAAGTCCCTCAGCCTCTACAACAGCCAATTCGCCAAGTTGCGAACACAGTCATAGGCCATTAATATTATGGACGAGCAGCTAGTCGACGAAGGCGGCTAGTACTGATTTTAATTTAGAAGTGACGCACTTTATTATTCCACATATTATTTAAATAAGATATTACCACCTTTAAGCCATTTGAAGAATTATATCTGATCCAATTCTATCAAAAGAAGGGATTTTCTATTCTTGTCTTTCTTCATTAAACATGAATCTAAACATCGCATACGAAGAGATTTCAATTGAGGGAGTAGAAAAACTGTCCACAATGTGATGAAAAACACACATTACCTCTCCAGCCAGAATAAATAGTTGAATGAGTCATGCATTAGAGATGCGGCATCTGTGCTAGGATATGGTCAGAGTAAAGACATCTACAATATTTATACTGTCTGTAAGAAAAGGTAAATGGCTATCAAGTAATAAAAAGTGTCATAATTCTAATTTTATATTATTTATACGATAGGTGAAAAAACATCATGGATAACAAGAATATTTAAAATGTAAAAAGTTTTTATTAAAATTAGGTTTGAAAGGCAGTTATTATTAAAACTAACCACAATCGACCGAAATCTACATAAAAGTACTATTTGAATTGAAATTCTATTAAGTAGATAAATATTTTCCAAACGAAAAATTAATAAATAAATGTATTTAAGAGCAATTCAGCAATTCAGGTAATTAAATTCTTTTTATTACAGATACCAAGGTAGAATATTTCATTACTTTAATTAAAACACTTCGGCAACAAATGTTTTAGAATGTGTTCATTAAGGATTCTTGACTTAATAATAAATCAATTTTTAATATAAACGTACATCAATATTTTGTTTACATTATGAAGTACCTAATTTGGCACCGTCTTCAACTCACGCCAAATAAAATACTCTTGAATATCATATGACTTAATTGAAATATTTATATACATTGTAAATCCACAAGAATTTATTGATTATATATACTTTCATATTTACAAGGATTTTCATAAAGGATTGGAACATTCGTGGAATTTGTATGACTAGTCGATTTAATTTATATTTGGATATTCATTTATACTCATATACATTAATTTATGTTCGTACATAATCGCAAGTAATGAAAATATTTCATTGAAACTTCGATTCTTAGAATGAAATACTTATTTTTATTTCTGTCTAGCAAGAATATTTCCATTTGAAAATAATTTCGCACCCGATAAAATATAAATATAGTGAATGCGATTTTAGAGTTCCTTAGAAAACTATATTTTATAAATAATGTCGAGAACTATAAAAAGCATTGAAATGAAGTGAAATGAAATTAGAAATATATATATTTAATTGAAATTAAACAGAGTAAATTTTGAATAATGGGACTAAATAAGGTATACTATCTAGCATGAGGCATGACATTTTTAAATGAATTTAAAACGCAACTACAAATATTTCATATGATTACTATTTTCTATTTTTGTAGAAGTAGAATTTATTTCAAAGAATAAAGAGATTAATTTTATTAAGCTTAATCGGTAAAATTCTTAAATATATCTAATAAATTCAATAATAAAAGACCAACGGTCTTTTAATTATCCATAGCACTGGACTAGTAAGTATTACACATAAAAGAAGAGAGAAAACGAATGAAAAGGGTAAATAAAATTTGTTTTTTTCGCAGATTATTTTTGTCTCTCCTTGTCAATGGTCAAAAGGTTTTAAAGATTATCTTTTTATCTCTTTCATTTCTTTCTTAATTCTTTTATCAAGAGTTCCATGACTTTGCATTCTGTTATTCTTCATCAAAGAAAGGCATTTTAAATATTCAAAAGAGATAACATAAAGCGATATAAGGCTCTTTCAAAACCCTTTTCTAAATTAATAACCCATCATATTTTAATGATGTAATAAAATGATGAATCTAAAAATATTACTTTTAATGGCTATCGACTTTTTATTGAAAATAGAAATGTTAATGATTATTTATTCAAAAGCTTATGTTAATAATTCTTTACTCAGAAATAAATAAATTGAAGTATAAGTCTTATTTTCTATATTTTTTTCAAATTCGATTGCTTCTGGAACCTACACAAAAAATTAATTTTCCGCAGTAAACATATTGATATTACAAATTCATAAGTATTTTTGAAAGTTTTTTCTTCTTTTATAGAAATGAGGTACTGAGTAAGGTTTATAATTTTACATTTATCCTTTAAATCCAGCATTTAAAAAATATTAATTTGAAAATTAAAAGAATAGAAAATACAGATTTCTGGAATACATTTATTCTTTGATTAAAGACCAGTATATTTCTAAAAATTCAGAATTTTAATAATTGTTGATTTATCTTTCATTTCCTTACATGAATGATGAATGTTTTCGAAATTGAATATGTTATATCTTCATTTTAGGAACATTAGTTAGCAACCTGAAAAAAATTCAGCAAGATTTTCTATTGTTATCTAATAATATTCGACCATTTCTTAGACGTTGGGAATAAATAAGTAATCTATAAATTATCGTATAATGATAAGGCACAATTTATTTAACTGTTCGTATGTCATTTATTCATTACCATTTAAAGTTTCTATAATTATTTAAGGAATCTCTTAATAGTGACATTTTTGTTATTATTAGAAACCTTTTCTAATAATAATATCATACCGATATCAGACATTTTGTCGAACAAATAAATTTTTAATCAGTAGATTAAATATAAGAAATAGTTATAACAATTTTTAACCAAATATTTTTTAATTATTTCAAGGGCAATGTTTTTTCGTCGGAACCAACTTTTTATGAGCTCTTCTATTATCCAGACGGTAGTCTTTTGACGATTTATTAGAAAGAATGCGTTTTTAATATCTAATAAAGACAATAGATGACAGCCTCTATTACATTTTTTTATTCAAAGGGGCCGTCCGAAAATGATGTCACGTTTGGAGGGGGGAGGGGTTTCGTGAAATTGTGACAATTTGTGACAAGGGTGTAGGGGTAACAAGAAGTGTGACATCACACATTTTGGTTAAAATAAAAACATTTAGAATCAGCAGATTAAATTTTGAAGTTATTTTGAAATTACCAGAATGTGTGGGTATTTTTAATCGGGGCTAAAACAACTTTCATGTGATTTTTTTCCACTTATATTCCTTTCTCTTCGAAAAGTGCATTCAGTGTAGGTTCTGAAATATGGTAGCAGGAGAAATTCTTCACCATTAGAAGAAAACGTACCCTGTAACGCCCTTGAAATCTCCAACAAAGGAGACGTCGCCCCACCTGGATGAGTGGTAGAACTGGTAGTGGCACAAACAGATTGATCTTACTTTTTGTATAGATCAGGAGCACATATGTTTTGCAAAGATCATTTGAAAATGGGTGACCACTGACCATCGTGTAGAAATAAAAATAATTCTTCCTATTTTGAATGTAAACAATACTCCTATCCCCTCCCACATATAGCACTCTGACAAGGGGGGGGGCGTGTTACAAGGATTCTTCAATTCTCAGGTGTCTACAACTTTGTTCTTGGGACAAGTTTCCTTTTGTCTGGTCTGATGGTGATTGGTAGGGGTCTACTTTTACCCCCCCCCAATATAGTCAGATGTTCTTTGTTCAATTGCTTATTGAAATCCATGAAGGGGTGGGTCTGTATGTGAGTTTGCGGATGCACTAGCAGAAATTATCCTTTCGAGAGCTAATTGCCAGTTTAAGAATTCGTACCTTCGAACGTTGGTCAGTTTTCTCTCATCTACACGATTAATAAAGATAAGGTATATCAAACCTTATTTTAAGCGTATATAAAAGCTTATCCAAGTAAAAAAAGCAAGATTGTCAGAAATGTGTTGTGGAAGTGTGAAATTCGATAAAAAAAATCCGATAATATGGAAACCAAGGCGGCCTTACAGATAAACAAGTACGAAAATAAAAGAGACTTAATGTCGTTTTGGGCAAAATAACCTACGTTGAAAAAAGAAGATCACCAAGCATCCTTCTCAATATCTGAGAAAAGCGATGTTAAATTTAAAGAAGAGATTAAAATTTTAGATGTATCTGATAAAGACATCCTACAAGAGCATCCTGCAAAGAAAGCAAAGGTCCAAGAGGAACTTAAGCTACAACAGCGATTTAGTTGGTTATTATAAAAGAAAATCAAGTAGAAGTTGACTGAAAAACAAGATACAGAATTAAAAGAAAATGAAGCCAAAAAGCGGAAAGTGGAAACAGAACTGAAGAAGAAAATCAATGACCAGAAGAGACAGAAAAAGAGCAGAGAAGCAAAGAAAAAATTAGCTGAACTGTGTGAAGCACATCCAAATGTAATGGAAGGCTTGAAAATTCGAGAGAAGTGTGGCAGGCCGAGATTGGAAGCAGATCAACCAGAGTTGTTAAAAGTAATTGTTCATATTGCGATGCATGGGTCTGCTGCACATGAAAACAGACAGAGTGACATTTATCGCAGTATAAAAACGTTGGATGATCTGACTGCCCAGCTAAAACTGGATGGATTTTCAGTATCAAGAAGTGGATTATATCCTCGCCTTTTGCCAAAACGAAGCTCGAACCTCGAAGGAAAACGACATGTCGTTACAAAACCTGTCAAATTAATTCGTGCTGAGAATGATTCCCACCTCAAGCACATAGATGGACAGTTCTGTGTGGCGAATATTAAACGATTAGTGGAACTTTCATCATTTCTAGGTCTTCATCTTTCATCAGTTTTTTTTTAATAGCCAGGATGTCAAGGCAAGAGTGCCAATTGGCTTAACCGCAGCTAACAAACAGTCCCCTTTGATTATGCACGTGGAATACAAAGTTTCACTGCCAGACCATAATTTGGTCGTTGCAGCGAGAAATAAGCTGATCCCGTCGGTTTATGCTGGAATAGATATCCAAAAAGATGGACTTGGCCGAATAGAAGCTGTTGGATATTCCGTTCCTACGTATGTAGCCATTCGTTCAGGGAAACACAAAACATCAACTGCTTATTCCCATGAATTAGATTTTGAAAGACTTCTGGAATTACCAGAATTTGATAAGATAACGAAATTCGATAATGCTTTCAAACCTGTAGTTGTTTTTGTGGTTGATGAAGGTCCCGATGAAAAGATATCAGAAAAGTATTCAAGTTGGAGTTCATCATTTCTGCCAGAACAGTCTTGATGCACTATTTATTGCAACTAATGCCGAAGTGCTTTTAATAGGGTAGAAAGAAGAATGACCTCATTAAGTAAATAGTGTCCGGACTCATTTTGTCTCATGAACAATACGCGAGTCATCTTGATATTCATGGGAACACAATGAATCCGAAGTTGGAAGAAAAGAATTTTGAATATGCCGGGAAGTGTTTGGCAGAAGTATGGTTGGTTGTTGTTTTAGACAACTACCCTACTATGGCAGAGTATATTTCTGCTGAAAACTCATAGCTAAACCAGGAGAGTTTGAAATTGGTGGATGATAAATGGTTTTCTACACATGTACGTACACGCCAGTACTCACCCAAATATTCAAATGTTTTGATGTGAATTTCTGCCAAAAAGTACAGAGTTCTTTCTTTAATATTGTGCCATCAAGTTTTTTGCCAACGACAATTACAGTGTGTCAGACAGTGGAAGGTCTTAAAGCATCGATAAATCGAGCTGACTCAGAAAATTATAAATTTCCATCACTCTTTACTGCACAAATTTTGAAAGTAGATGAACTTCTTCCCCGATCAGTGGGGAGTAGTTACAAAGTGTTGCCATATGCTCTCTAATGTCCTTCAGTGCAAAGTGTGCTTCTTACTCGTGTTTTCAAGCATTGCGGTTTGTATTTTGCATCCAATGTCATGTTGAAGAAACACATAATTGGTGTGCACTAAGTCACTGGAAAGTGTCACCCAGAAGTCGGCAGAATTAGACCGCTTCGAATAGCTCCGCGCAGTCAACAAGAACTCATGGCTGTAATTTCTTTCACCGAAAATATGGAATTTGAGGATTGGGTGCATGAAGACTACATTGACATTAGAGGGCTTACTATTCCCGAAGATGAGAGCTATGTCAAAATGCCCGTGTACTTGATGAACGAGCACATGTCTTCTCCATGGGAGGAAGAGTCGTAGTAGTAAATGATTCCGACTAATTTCTATTTCATGATTGTGTTTATAATTTTATAAATATTCATATAAATTAATGTTACAAATGAAATTAGATGTCAATTACATTAAATAAAACCAATATTGAGGAGTGTCTTTTGTAAAATTCAATATGTTTAAGAGTATTATGTGTTCATAAAGTAAAGATAAGATTTGAAGCAAAAGATATCAAATTCCAAAATACTAAGTTTTCGATTGCTCTTTCATATCAATATTTTATTGCTATTATATATTAATTATGTTTTTCCTTTTAAACCTTTATCTTATTTCATACAAAATAAGTACGCATATAATCATTATTATTGTTATGCTCACAAATGTCATTGAAACACAGAGTTAAAGTTTAAAAATAAAATTTGAAATATGATCTATAACGTAGTGATTTGTTTCTGAACTGTAAGTATGTGTTTATGTAATATAGTGTGACATGTGACAAGGGGGGTATGGTGAAGTGTGACACTTTGCGACGGGGAGGAAGCGTAAAATATTGAAAGAAAGTGTGACATCATTTATGGACAAACCCTAAGGGATTTATAGAGTCATTAACATTGTTTTCAGGAAAGAAATAAATTGCTTGTGCCCCTGAAAGGACGAAAAAACGATTTTTTTATTCATATAGGGCCGAGAGTGAAACAACTTCAAATATGGTCAAATTTTTACTTCAAACTATTATCAAAAACATTTCGTGCAACTTAAAGTTAAGTTTGAAAGGTAAACAAAATAATCTACTTATCTCAAATTTTCAGCCGAATTCTATTTTGAAAGGAAACAGTAAAAAAAAATTCATTCGCAAATTCGAACACAAATTTCACCCGGTTTATTTCCCTGGAAATATTTCAGTTTATGTCAAATTTTTCAGTTCAAACGTATCGCTCTACTTACAGTGCGTTCACATTTTAACTTAACTTTTAAATCTATGTCGAAGACAAATCATTACAACTAGAATATCACCGAAAACTGAAGAAAGAAATTAGAAAGGCTGTTTGAAATCCTGTACACCGACAAATTGAAGAACGCTCTACTTATCAGTTATTCAGGACAGATACATGATTTTATGTAGGAGACTCATGACAAATGGTTTCTATCATCCCGATATATACCTGAATCCCTGTCGCATATTGAGTTTTGGACCATTCCTATGGGAACTCGAGCAATGCATCGAATTGACGTGATGAATGACAGAGAAAGGATGAATTGGCGCCAGATATCGCTCGCCACCAATCACTGTGATTGTAATTCTGTTCGCCAATCTTTTCGGTTAGGGAACATTTCATTCATTGAGTGGGGGAGATCAGTGGCTGTCGTTATTGCACTTAAATTTTACTTTTGAAGTCCGGGTGGCCGAATCGAGCAGGGTCATTTCCGGGTTGCGTATTTCAAGTTTTTATTGAAGTTCTCAAAGACTATCGGAATCCAGAGTACATTACAAATGTTGAAAATAGTGATTTATTATTGAGCAAATATTTCAGGCTCTACGTTCCTTAAAGGTAAAGAAAATATCGATCACAATAGTTTGATCCACTTTTCATCTGTCGCAAACATATAAAGGTTCCAAAATGTCAATATCAATAAATTAACTGTAGCAATTGAAATCGTTATGCAAGATGTGGAATATTCGGTTCGTGATCATCGTTAATTTTCTTGTGATAAATAAAGCTGAAATAGCAAGAATTAATCCAATTTTGTTACAAGATTCTCCATTTTCTTAGAAAAGAAATGTAACAAATTTATCAATAAGAACATAATTTTTAAATAGCAAGAAGCGATTTTTCGCATACACTTCGAGGTGATACTAATTGCTTTCTTATGAAGCTTTTCTGTTTAGTTTATTTTAGCCAACTTAAAGAAATATCACCTAGAACAGTCTTTTAAACTGTTATAATTAAATAAAGTAATACTTCATTTTTGTGTTTTAAAGAAAATGAAGGAAAAATTTAAAAGACGTTTTTGGGAAGGTTGGTTGGGTTAACTGTGGCTTTTGAGTTTATATGTAAACATTTTTTGGAATTCCGAAACTTTTTCGGTCCAAAAATTTTCTGAAGTCCTATTTTCATCAAACGAATTTTTTTTCGTGTGTAGGAAGAAATATAAGATTGCAAATAAAATTTTATCTTTGGACAATTTCAAATACATTAAATTTAACACAGTCACATTTTGAATTGTAATGATATAACTGAATAATAATTCTTTTTCATATTCGAGTTTGTGCTGTCAATTCGTACTTAAATATAAAAAAATATATTACCTTGAATCAAACATCATGACTTATTTATAAGTTTTTTGCTAACAGCTTTATTATACTTTTCCATATCATTATTCAAGTTCGGAATATTGAAAGACTCTCCATTCATCAGTATTCTTTTTAAACCAACAGTTTCTCAGTATCGAATTATACCTGAATGCAAAACGAAACTATAATCCTACGTTGCATAACTCTACTTTTGAATGCAGTTAGTTGGTTAAACTAACGTAACAGGAGAAAGCTGATGGCTAGATGACAAGAATGATACTTCTCTCTCCATAATTCTACACCACACCGACGAAGGAACATTTGATCCACGACTTCGTTGCCAGTCGACTTCGTTCGACTTAACGTGCACAGGACCACGTAGATGGCGGGTCTTCAGTGGAAACGGATTATGAGTCTAGAACTCTCCGGCACAGATGCCAATACTTTACCACTAGGCCATAGAGGCCTCAAATTTGCATTTGAAGGGCTCTAATTAAAAGTTATTTTCGTTTACGTTCTAACTCATGGTGATTTATAGTAAAGGCGTCAACTCTTCACGGGGAGAAAGGGTTGTTTCTCTCCGTGAATTAATTTGAGGGGGTTTACTTTCTAGATAGTAGAAAACTAATTATTCTTCTCTTTCTGTTATATCTAGATCCAAGGGTGGCTCTCTCTCTCTAATAGCCACAGTATTACCGATATCCATATTTTGAAAAGAACTGTATTGCTGTTTATGGAAAGAATTCCTGGATGGTACTAAGTTTTAGGTCTATTTAGGAGTATTTTTTTCTACTAATCCACGGCATTTGTCTGAAAGTGATGCTTTGCAAAACTTGAAGTCTTTTCATGAGTGTCTTTTCTCCATACTGAAAAGGCAAAGCTGATCAGAGAAGCCAGAAGGCATTTCTAGAGACGAATGTTTCATATAAGAAGGTTCTATTTCTTTCTGAGGTTTGGTAAAAATGGGGTTTACAGCGGGTTTAAAATAATTTTCAATCTTTCTCTAGATAAACAAATTAAAATGCATGCATAATAAATATTGTTTTAAAACAATTTAACAGTTTTATGCCAAAATGAATTAGAATGTTTTTTTCTTTATAAAATTCATTTCAATTGGCCTTTTAAACGTGAAGCAAATTAGAGTAAATTGTCAAAGAAACTAAGTCAGGTATATATAAGATATTGAAGGGCGCTAAATAAAAGGTATTTGAAACAAAAGATTAAAACATAAAATATTCAGCTTCAACAATATTTTAAAATATTGAAAAAGAAAATTAGAAAAAGCTAAAGAAGAAAAATAAATAAAAGAAGAGATAAAGGAAACATTCAGTTTTAAAGCCACATACATTATGAAATGTCATATTAAAAAATTAGATTATATATCATATTATAACTATAAATAAAAATCTTTTAAAATATACTATTTTTTATCTTCCAAAAATCTTTTACACTCACACTCAACTTCAGTTTGTTGAAATAATATGCCATGATTACAATTAATAGCGTTTTAATGAAATTAATTTGCATTAGTTTTACGAAATTAATAAAGTTCTAGAATTTTTCTCTTTCTAAAGAACTTAAATAAAGAGAAAAGTAAAACATTTGCTCCAAGTTTTACGTAAAACAAATAAGCACAATGAAAAGTTGAGAGAAAAGATCTAAGAAAAGAAAAGTAATTGAAAGCAAAGAGAAAGGAAAGGCAGAATTTGTAAACATGAAAAAAACTTTTTTAAAGTATTGAAGAAGACAATCCATTGTTTCCTCTGATATTTCGTTTAAAGCAATATTTTAATTCCCGTTTTTAGATCAAATGCAAACTTAATTACAATCTTAAGCTTTTATTTCTATATGTTGCAGTTTTTCGTCAATGTTTTCCCCTTTCCATGAATGCACAGCAACGAAAAGGAAAAGAATGCAAATACTTAACATTATTATTTTATTTTTTAATGCATTCTTTCAATTGATGATTTTAAACTCACGAAAAAAGAAATACGAAAGAAAGAAGCAGAAAATAATAGTAAATCATCAGTGTTATTGTTAAGGCCAAGACCTGAACAAGAAGCAAAATGTTTTAATTGCGAATTAATTTCAATATAGCTTTTTTCGTCGCTTGGTAGTGTATTGGATAAATAATGTGCTGATATAAAGGGATGTCTGTATTTAAGTCCACAGTTTAGATATATTACTGGAAAATTAATTCTTTATTTTTTCATTCATCTACCTACCAAAAACGTTTTGCTATTATTATAAATATATGGATAAATTTAAATCCTTATATAATCTTTAGGGGTCTAAATATAAGTATTATTCACTAGAAAATCTTCTAAATAATTGCAAATAACTAAAGGGAATGTATCATATTTGGAAGTCTTTTCCTGAATTTTTGATTATTTTCTTTAACTTTTGCTTATAGGCATAATTTAATACAGAGTAACTTTTAATTATAGGATTCGGCATGAGTATTGTAGGATAATGATGTGTTTACGTTTCAATTATTGTGTAGTACTAGCGGTACCGCACGTTGCCCGTGGTATCATGAATTTCAAAAAAAAAATTTTTAAAGCCCACAATAACATAAAATAAATTTTTGAGAACAAAATGAATACAAAAATATATATTAATGATTTTTCCCTCTTATTTTTCTTCGTGACAATGACATTAACTGATGATTTTAACAATGACATTAACGTTTTTTTTTTAAAATGTGACAATGAAATTATAAAGTTTACTTCAAACTATGCTATTAGAATTCAAACTGAGTGAAAACAACCAGCTGGTTCTCTCGCTAAAATGGAGTTATAATTCAGTATTCTTGACGCATTAAAATCTTTGGATCCTGTTTAAAATAGTTGATTAGTGACATTAGATACTTTGAATTAAAGCCATTCAACGCAATAATTTGAAATTGAAGGTAGAGTACCAAATAAACCGATATTTTAGAAATGAAAAATTATTATTAAACAGATTGATTCCTATAAACTAAACTATAAAAATAATAAAATGTTAAAGAATGAAAACCGAATGAAATTTTAAGCGATTTCAAATGGAACAATACGACAAACATAATTTCTGTGGTATTTAAATATATCCAAAATGAATCAGAGAAGAAGTGCAAAAGGAGAGAGATGAAATCTTCCATTTCAGGTTTAAACTTTGAAGCAACATTATGTAAATAGCTACTTGAAGACATACGTAATTTTTTCCAGTTTACTGTAACTAAAGATATTAGCCATATGCCCGACTATCAAAAAGTATAAAAACAAACAAATTAAAAGAATTATCTGTGGAAGCGTTGAAAGCAAAGGGATTATCACGTGGTTTTGACGAAACGCATGTTGAGAAATTACGTCATCGACCTTGATTACGAAGAATCATGAGAAAATTTTGAAGCGCAATTTTTTAACACTCCAGAAAAAAAATAATTTAAATTCAACCAACCGTATAATTTAAACCGTTCTACTTTGAATTGACAGAGAAATATTATATTTATGACTTCAAGAAACTTCAAATTGATAACAAAATTAGAGCGTTGGATGCAGCAAATTGAATCTCGAAATCAAATTTTTTAGGCTTGCCGACTATTTTTAACAAATTTCAAAATTCAGTAAATTACGTTAAAAGTTCGAAACAAACTTCATTAGAACGGAAATCGTTTGTTCTTTCCGATTTTGTGTCTATTTTTTTCGTACAATTATCCGAAACTATGATATTGAGAAATTAGTGCGAATGCGACCAGAAAATATTAAATAAAAAACTTTCTGGAAAAAAAATTAAAATTTGGGCTTCGAGGTGCATTGAGTAACCATTAGAACTACCTGTGTGCTAAATTTCATAGCTGTAAGTGCGATAGATTCGATTGGACATCGCACGCAGACACACAAACATTTCCTTTTATAATTACAGATATTAGTTTTCTGCATTCTAACAAAATATTCGGTATTAATATTGCATGATAATGTTTTTAAATATTAATTACTTTGTAGCATGTTGGATTGCTGCAGTAGAAAAGCATTATATTTTGTCCATTTAGTCAGATACGCTACTATAGTATTGAAAGCTATTACTGTCATGATGTTATACACAAAAAAAAGCAGTGATAACGGCGCCGCATTCCTTTGTGCCTGCAACTATTGCAGGTGCTAATCATTTGGATGAAAACGACAAAGCAGCGAGAATTTCTCAAAGAATTAATTCCATAAATGTGTTGGTTGAAATAAAGCTTTAAAATTAAAGGACATTATAAAACATAAATGGAAAATCATGGATCTCTAAGAAGAAATTTCTAATATCTTCTAATTCCATTATTTTGAATTTGCTCTTCATAGATATCTATCTACCCTAGCAATACTGAGTCACTATTATGGAACGATAAAGATGTCAAGCTGGAGTTGACATTGCAACCTAGTAGACTCATTTCTAAACAGTAAGAACACAAAGTTGGATGGATACATAATATATATATATGATAGTATTATATTATTGCCTTTTACTTGATGACTTTTGTTTTATGTAAACATAAATTTTGTTCAAGAAGGCTGATTTCGTAATATATTTAATGTTCATTTCCCAAAATAAAACCCTTAAAATAATTAAAGAATAAATGAACTGAATTACTTTAATCATCGTTTCTAGAGTTTTCATAACTATGCATAATACAAAGGAAGTGGGTATTTTAATTGATAACATCATATTTCGCCAGTTACTGCTGCCAATAAATAAACATAGTTGGAAATTTGAAACTAAATAATCAGCGGGAGCAGTCTCCCCAAAACTTTCTCGTATCCGCCTTAACACGGGTGGGGGAAAATACACCATGCGCCAGTAATACGCAAAATTCCCTAACACAGGTGGGAAAAAACCAGCAAATCCGTCGCAACTTTCTTTTGAATCGTAGAATGACGAAGAAACCGAATATGTAATTTGAAAGACTTTTTTTCAACCAATTGTAGCAAAAATTTTGTACGGATTTACATCTAATGTTACTAGACCTCATACCAATTTTTATTTCTTTAAGTCACAACGTTTACGAGTTATCGTATTCCCAAGTATGCGACAGACAATAAACACTTTGACGGATTTGGTCCCAAAATTTGATTCGGACCTACATTTCTGATGACAAAACTGTGTAGCAAATTTTGTCTATTATAGTCTATATTTTTGTCTATTATAATTATATATATTTTGTCTATAAATTTTGTCTATTATATTATTTTGTCTATTATTAAGTTTTTGAGTTATCGTTTTCAGACGAACAAGGACGGGCAGACAGACTTTCCATGGACAGATTTTGTCCACAATTTGATAGAAACCTACAAATTATGTGGGAAGATCACATACCAAATTTCATCCCTTTAGCTCTAACCGTTTTCGAGCTATCGAGTTCACAGAGAGACAGACAGACATAATTCCAAAATTGTGTTTCTCGGACTCAGGGAGGTCTAAAACGTGGAGCTTCATAAAAATCTAGAGTTCGAATTTTTTGACGATTGCATTACTTTCTCTTTGTATACTTCGTTATACGAGGAATTAAAAGGACTGTGACGCCACAGACCATTTTGTCGTACTCATTTTTATTTAAAAGAAAAGCAATGAAAAATTGTACCATACTTTTAGAATGGAATTCCTCTAATAAAAAGCTATGCTAATTATGCTTATTTTATTCTTCAGTTTAAAATATTGAAACCCCGTTATATTAAAACATCGTGTATTTTCAAATTACATAATGATTACTCAAACAAAATAGGACATTACTTGCATTGCAGAAAGAAAAGACTTTTATTCTTTCACAACCAAATACATTGTAAAATTCCAAAGCAATATTGATTCAAGATCTTATCCACCCCAGACATTTGATCAGAGTTCGTAAGATTTTACGACTTGGAGCACGTCAATTTTACGATGTTATTAAAATAGCTTTGAACGTTTAAAGTTGATTTTTCAAACCTATTCGAACTCCGTTGTCCTTAATTTAAGTCCCGAGGTTTCTTAAACCCATTCGCAATCCTCCCGTGCAGATTTTATGTTTTTCTACTGAGAGCTCTGAAATTGCTAGGTATGTTATAGGTATGGCTTAGTTTGCTAGATTCTTCCATGGAATATGATTGAGTGCACAAATTGCCTGCTTGCTACTTGTACATGCACATGATAGGCTTGTGGTCTAAGCTTTTACTGCTTTTGTGGTTTATATTTTATGAGCAGATAGTGCTTACTTTCCAATTTCTCAGCTGTTATTCATGAAATGAAATACGGATCAGTTTAAACCGCAACTAAGTCTTATATAAGATTATTTTGGCTTATGCCATTTATATCAAATAGAAAATTTTATGATAATATTCTGCGGCACTAATAAAGGGTCTGGATTGCAAAAATAGTCTCTAAATTTAAACCTCATAAATATTAATTGTCAACAAAATAATCAATAACAAATTCATAAGAATGTAAGGGTCCCTATTAGCACAAGATACTCTACAACATTCTTACGATGTTGTGCGGCATTCAAAATATAGTAGCAACATCGTGGAGATATCGTAAAATATCTTGTGCTAACAAGGGTTTCTTTCAATATTAAAACTTGCCTTATTTACGTTTTGTAACTTATGTTATCAAATTCGCCAAAAAATTTAACAAATCCACATAGTGAAATTATTTTGATATGTGGAATCTTGCTAATCAAATGATTAAACTTCAATCATACAATTTCTCATAAAATTTGAGTTTTGAATTAAGTGGGTTTCTTTGAAATCCAGAAACATTCTTATGCTTATAATCAGTAAATCAGCAAAAGAAATTTTTAACGGCTATATTTCTGCTTTTAAGAAAACTGGCATTAAACTCAAATTTAAATCATCATAGAAATAAAAAAAAATTGAGAATATATGTTAACAGCTAATTGAATAAAAGTAATTCTTGAAGTATTTTAGGTGTATATTCATTTTGAAGTGTAAGGAGTTTTCATATTCTATTTTATTTAGAATTACAAATTACCCTCTCAAGGCGTATTTGAGCAAAATAGGGCTATTTTTTATCACTCTAGGGTGAATTTCCCTTTCCGAATTAAATTATAGTGTAGACAAATTAAGGTTGGAGACAGAAATAATTATTATAAAGCCAATTCCTCCTGAAATAGATTCTTTATATCCCCCTGTACTTTCTCCAAACATATGACTTGATAGAATTAATTAAAAATTTTAAATTAATACGCATAAATAAACAGTTTATAGTGTTCAATATGTTTGAAAAATTTATATCTTTAATTAAAGTCATCTTTGTTTTGCGTAATCTTCTCTGGTTGAGGCGCTCGCAGGTGAGCTGATCCTCGGTTTCGCATGTGGGCTGATTTTGCGTAATGAATATGCCCAGATGCATGGATGTGAACTAACATGCGTTGGACGGAGTAGAGATGAAGAATCTAGTCGCCTGTACTCATGAAGACATGCATTACAGACACTTGCTTAAAATACTGCAGACATAATTTAGCTATACGAATTCTTTCTTCTAATATCTTCACGGCGCTCAATACAGAACTCAACAGGGCCATATTTCTCATAGGGCCAACCTAATACATGGCCTAGGCTGCAGCAATTATAGAGCGCAAATATAAAAGAAATTACAATAAAATATTTTCCAATTTCACTATTATTTTGAAAAGGCCATATAAAGTACTGTTTTTTAAGTACATCCATGGCGGCAGATTTACATTGCCTATCTCTACAGTTGCAGTAAATGCACCAGAGAGGGGACTCAGAATTAAGTGCTTTGGCCTAGGGCATAGAAATGCATAAATCCGACCCTGACACTCAATAGAGGTTTGACCTTCGATAGAAGAGATTATTCGGAGGAAGACAAGTTTATCATCTTGCTGTAAATTCCCATGAGAGTTAGAACCGATTAAATAACCAAATATCCGACCAATAGAATAAAAACAGATTAAAAATCCGTTTCTTCAAAATATTCGAAAGTCAAATGAGCTATTGCTGTCTGAGAAAGCGAATAAGCTCGTAATGATTTTGCATAAGTATGTCCATTAATGGCCATACAATAGCGTTCTTAGCAAATACCTTATACCCCATTTCTTCGAGGCCACTGCCACCCATGACTTTGCCTACTGCACCCATGTAGCTCATAAGCAGATGAAATCTACCTAATCTCACTATTACCTTGGTCAGATCATCAATTTCGTCCTGAGAGACTATATCCATGGCTTTAATGAAAGGCGGCTGATCAATTGTCACAATACACCTTTGTTGTGCTTCCTGCATTCTTCAGCCGCGAAACGAAGACAGGTGTTAATTGAGATGAAATATTGACGAAGGGCAAGGGTATCACTGCTGATTTTCTTTCCGTAACATCTTTTTCATGCTCCAGTTTCCATGAAAACACTCCATCCCGTATGAGGTTCTTGAGCTGACTTGGGACCAGCCATCCAAATATGTGGATGACAAGTCCAAGGATAATCCCTTCCAACGATATATCCAACGGTATATCGTTCCGATTTCGGCATCCATCAGCGGCAATTTCAGGTAGAGGAAGTCTTCCATCCAGGGTTCATCCAGGGCCAGTCGTGAGTAACGATTGGGATGAATCCAAACTTTAGAACAACATTTGCCGCTGGTAAAATCTTTGTTCGTGGAATACAAGAACTCGTATTAATAGTTGAAGAAGACGCCTGCACTCCTACCATCACATTAAAAGTTCCGTGTCCATCCACACTTCGTATGTTGTGATCTATATTGTCTAAGACAAACTGATCATATCCATTGTCCTCAACTTCACTTGAAGAGTTCAAGTTCACAGGAGTTTCAAACTAAAAGATCTCGTTGCAGGAAATTGGCCAGTCTATTATACAGCAGGTTTATTAGTTGTCTTGATCGGAAACACCTATGAAAAAACACTCCAATTCCAACCGTGTGGCTGTACAGCTGAAACAAACGACCATGGACACACTGAAGAAATGATAGAGTGAGCAACACTCAATAACTTTTGTTTGAAAGGTGAACATTTCACTAATTTCATGAAACCAGAAAACAGGTGAATGAGGATCTCCCCTACTTGATTTTCTCCCTCTTTCGATATTTATTCGCAAGTTGGATATATCGAGGAATCATAAACTTGAGATCTTATTTCTTCTTGGAGTATGCTAATAGCTCCACCTATAATCCTTTTTTTTCAACCAGCGTCTTCTTTTCGGTCGGCGTACCAATTGTTCGTTAAAATCTTCGAAGCAACTTGCCTAAAAGAAAGGAAAAAACCCGTATCATTTCATGCTGGCTGAAATAAGAACGGTATTGTCGTAGCGATCTGATAAAGCAGACGCTTTTCACTTCACAACTCTTCATTAACAAAAAGAAATGTAAGAGCATATCCGAAAGGCCCGACAGCAGGTACTGGAAGTCATCTTTGTTATCAGGAAGTTGCATAATTTATTGAAAACCTCTAACTTGGACTGCATTTTTAGATGGTTTGCCTGGCATACTTGAACCAACGATTGAAAATCTTGCATTACAGTTTTTATGATATTGTGCATCGACCAGAATCGGGTCACATTCGCTGTCATTCGATTTAGAAATATTTTTCTCCACTTGTAAAAACTCTTTGCGCACATACTCCGAATACTTGAATTTTTTGGGACAGTTTCCACTTGGCACATTTTTAAGTAGCGCTGTGGGTGATTCTTGTAAGCTTCTTCATCAACCGTCTCCCCACAATAAAGAGAGCATGTTTTAAAGTCGAATAGATATAAGTTATTTCTGAGGAGGGGTTTTTGATTTGTTCTTCCAAGTATAGACACTCAAACGTAATTCCTATGTCTGATACAATTTTTTCTGAGATTTACATAGACTAGCACTTGAGTAACGCCCTCAATTTCTTCCATAATACCATCTTTTCTATTTATACCGATATACTTCAAAGTCTCTAAACCTCTTGTCACACTGACCCTGTTAATATTGACCATCCCGACTTCATCGCAGAAAATGCAAATATCCTCTATCTTCAATTCAATTATCTAAAAACCGCCTAAGATCTCCAACTGAATATGATTTTGATAAAGAAAAAAATATTAATAATAATGGTAATGGCTTATTTTTCTAAAACGTTTTTTTGTCGAATGTATTTGATGAATTCTATTTTAAAAAAATTAATTTCACTATATAATTTAATACTAAATTCTTCAACTCATTAGTGAGAAAGTGCTGATTTTGAATAATTTCACTCCTTTTTTTATATTAATGAAATTATATCAACTCCCTGTTTTAGACTTTTTATTGCAGTAATGAGTGTTTCTTCCAAAAGAGAAACGTTTGACACCAGCAGCACCTTTCTATGATTGTCTATTGCTGAGTTACGGCGTTTGGGGGAAAATCCAAGATGGCGGTTGTTTTTTTTTTTTCAAAATTTTATAGTGTTGCCCAAGCAGGAGTGTTTGGTAATTTTCTGGGGAAGTACAGGGGGGCTTAAAGAACCTATTTCACAAGGAATTAGCTTTATAATAATTATTTCCGTCTCGAGCCAAATTTCGGTCTAAATTGCCTATAATATTAAACCACAAATGGTTACTTTGAACTTTCTGGGCTGCTGATTTACTGTTTTAGTACGAATCCCGCTATGTTTTAAGAAGTAGCAAGGCGCTATATCATAATTTCATTGATGGCTGCATGGAAATAAAATGTTTATAAAATAATTTTTAATTGCAATTCTTTATATGTTCGTCATCAATATTTCTCATTTTATTATTTCTTCAAGAATTATTCTTTTGAATGAAAAGGGAGATGCACCTATCTTCCATTCTCCCCGGTAAATTTTACGTAAGTTGCAAGGCATACCAACCTCCGTTCCCTTGATTAATGTGGAAAGATGTTGTATGTTAATCATTATTCAACTCCGCAATACAAGTTTCGCCAGCTATTTTATAAAGATGAACTGCGATATGCTTTTGATCAGTGAAAAAATAGTTTCTCCTAGTAGAGGAGAACTGGCAGACTTCATGAAGAAGGGACAAATATCTCACATGGAAGAATCATGTTGAAGAAGAAGGTGGCATCTCGGGACAACAAGGAGTCCGTGTAATGTCGGTGTTTACAATCCTCTCATGAAATTATTTCAATTTAATATTTGGCGATGTAATTTCTCATTAAATTTTAGTTCTTAATTACTTCATATGAAACACAAAAACAGATTGATTTTTTCTCAGTTGTGAGTCATTAAAAAAATTTAATCCTAACATCGTGCTCATCTCTAATATCAAATTCAAAGCTGGAGTGCTATGAAAAGAAACAAGTCTCTGAGATATATTTGAGCAGGTAATTGCATGTCTGTTTTTCTTAGCTCTTGAGCTTCTTTATAATAGGCATTCAATTTGATGTCTGGAAATTTGCATATTTTGTTTTGTTCAGGACAAATTAGCCTTCCAGACAAAAAGATAATAAACAAACTAGTGCTTCTTGTTCATTCTATTTCAGTTTCAGATACATTTCAATATCCCTTTTAAAATTTAACCACTAATGGTTGCTTTGAACTTGTTGGGCCACTATGTTATAGTTTTAATACGAAACTCGCACTTCTGAAAATTTCCTTAAGCGATCTATCAAAGTTTCGATAATGGCAGCATTAATACTTTACGGCTCTATTTAATGTAATTTTAAAGCTTTGGAACTGAAAATACTAATTTGTATTCATGCGCTAATTAACGTTGAGAATGAATGATCCAAATTACAAATTTAATAGCTTTTGTTGTGCAAATTAATTAATCCTTTTACTTAACTGTTCCAAAAAACATATAATTGTCGCTTCTTCGGTCATCAATAAAAAATAATTTCTTCCTTATGTTCTTTGAGATCTCAAAAAATTCAATAGTTACTGCATATTAGATGGAAATAGCATGTTTTATCTGTAAATTTAAAATAAAGCGTTTATGTCTAAAACGTTATTTACTCAACACTAGTCGATATTAGCATAGCATTATTCAAAATTTGAATTGCGTATCATACTGAATACATTAATCGTATTGAATACATTTGTCATCATCAAAATAAGGACCTGTTTCAAGCATTTATTTGGCATCTAGTTTGTTGAGTAGTTGTTCCAGATTTGAATTCGCAATTCCACAATTTTTTTACAATACGGAGAAATATTCATTTTAAAGCTAAAAAAATGTAAAGATGAAAGATTCTTTAAAACACATAAGATTTAATGAAGGTTGTTTTTGTCGGGATAATTTCACTATCGTCTTATTCACCTTTCATATCTACTGTTGACTATTTTGAGTGAGGTGCGCCACCTTACATAATAATACGCACGCGCATGGATCAGACCCTATTTTGGATGTGTCCGATGATGGACATATACGTTTATGTGCTTGTAATGTATGTTTTGTTTCTTCCGTGTATAACAGTAAAAATAACTGTAATAACAGTAAATATACTGAACTGGAATGCTTTTCTATTGATTGACTCTTCATCTATTGTTCCTCCAACAATATTATCTATACGATTTTAATTTTGATCAAACATAATTCCAATTAATTTAGCATTATTTAGCTATTTATAAGATACACATTTATTAAATGTATTACATTAAATGTGAAATAAATCATTTGTTTTAGCAGATCTAAACTGTTCAAGAGAATCATAAAATGAAATGACAAATTGGTAGCGAAGAGTCAACACTACGAATTATTCATATGAAGCAACATTATTTTATTTTGGCTTTCAGTTTGCAAACACACTTTGCTTAGCATATTTTTTTCAGAGAGACTGTTTTAAAAAAAATTAGAATTCTCTAGACTCAACTGGCACAATATGGTACGTATTGCATTTATTTTCATCATATATTTGGGGAGAATCTATGACGCTTGTTGAACTTCTTCCCTCTGATCTACTGGATTCCGAATTTGATCCTGTGGATCATTATTTATAACATTTGCCTCGAAATCAAAGACCAAATTTCATCTGTCTGTCTGGATGCATTTCTAAATAATCATGTTCACATCCACATGGACAGACATATTTTGACGACTTTCATCCAAAAGTTGAAACATACCTTCTATTGCAAAGACCACATAACAAATTTTATTTGCCTATCTCTCTCCGGTTTCGAGATATCGTGTTCATAGACAGACAGACATAATTCCAACAACGATTTTGTCAATCTCAATCAGGTCCAAAATTTGTAGAGTCACCAGAACGTCGAGTGTGAACCATTAGAAACCTCACCTTCATTTACAATATTTCGAATCAAAAATGACGTAAAGAAAAAATGATTTCAGTTCAGTGCAACACTAAATGAATTTACTATACCAATTTCTTATAAGACCATTTCGACTTGTTTAGAAATCATGTTCATTACAATGAATATAAAAAATTCAATATTTTTGGATTGCGAAAGGGCATTTAGTAGCATTTATGACGATAGGAACCTAAACACTGAAAACAACAAAGAATACTTATTTATATAAAATAATATGGCAAACAAGATGGTCATTAGCCCAGCGACAACCACTCAACCGATTTCGATAATTTTTAATTATATGAAAGTTACGTCTAGATATGTCTTCAAGGGTCGCCTGCCCCCTCCAACCTCCAATTTCGAGATATATCGTAAATTAAAACTTTGGCCAAGTCCCTCAGCCTCTACAACCGCCAATTCGCCAAGTTGCGAGCGCAGTCACAGGCCATTAATATTATGGGCTAACAGTTAGTCGACGAAGGCGGCTAGTACTGATTTTAATTTACAAGTGGCGTACTTTATTATTCCACATATTATTTAAATAAGATATTACCGTCTTTAAGTCATTTGAAGAATTTTATATGATCTAATTCTATCAAAAGAGGGATTTTCTATTCTTGACTTTCTTCATTAAACATGAATCTAAACATCGCATACGAAGAGATTTGAATTGAGGGAGTAGAAAAACTGTCTACAATGTGATGGAAAACACAGATTATCTCTCCAGCCCGAATAAACAGTTGAATGAGTCATGTCTTAGAGATGCGGCATCTGTGCTAGGATATGGTCAGAGTAAAGACATCTACAGGTACAATATTTATACCGTCCTAAGGAAAAGGTAAATGGTTATCAAGTATTAAAAAGTGTCATATTTTTATTTTTATATTATTTATATGATAGGTAATAAAGTAGCAAAAAAAATTTAAAAGGTTTTTTTACAAAGTAAGTAAAATTTAAAACTAGAACAAGAAAATAAATTTTAATTAGCAAACAATAAAATTAAAGTAAAATAACAAAAGAACTTTTTAAGAAGAAAGAAATAAAGTTAGAAAAAATTACTCCAATGTTTATTAAAAATGTTGTTAAAAATGTTAACATGTTTTAATGAAAATTAAGTTTGAAACTCAGATATGGTCAAAACAATTAATATATTATGATTAAACAAACAATAACAATCTACAGAAATCTACATAAAAGCTACTAATTGGAATGATATTCTATTAAGTAGATAAATATTTTACACATGAAAAATTAATAAATTAATGCATTTAAGCTACAAGTAAATAAATTCATTTTTATTAATCGCTTCCAAGGTGGTTTATTTCATTACTGTATTTGAAACACTCCGGCAAGAAATTAAATTCTCTTGACTAAATAAATAATTTATTTTATATAAACGTACATTGTTATTTTTTCACACTGCAAAGTGCCTAATTTGACACTGCCTCCATCTTACACGAAATAAAATACTATACATATGAACTTAATTGTAATCTCTTTATGCATAGTGTATCCACAAGAATTTATTAATTACATACGCTTTCAAGCTTACAAGCACTTTCATAACGGATTGATATTAGTGCAATTTGTATGTCTAGACAATTTCATTACTATACGTGTATCCATTTATACTCATGCATATTTATCTATATTCGAACATATTCGCACGCAATAAAGATATTTTATTGAAACACTTATTTTCTTTTATGTCTAGCTAGAAGATTTCCATTTGAAAATAATTACTCACCAAATAAAATATAATTATATTGAATGCGACTTTCGAGTTCTTTACGAAAATTATATGTTATAAATAAACTAAAAAAGCACTGTAAAATTATATATATATATAATTAATATTTAATTATTTAATATCTGATATTTAATTCAGATTAAACAGCAAATTTTGTATGATAGGACTGAAAGAGGTATATTTATCATGAAGCATTATATTTTTAAATGAATTTAAAAAGCAATAAAAAATATTTCATATGATTACTACTTTCTATTTCTCTAGAAGTAAGTAGTATTTATTTCAAAGAATAAAGGGATTAATTATACTCTGATTAATCAGTAAAATTCTTAAATGTCTAATAAATTCAATAATGAAAGACCAACGCTCTTTTAATTATCCACAGCATTGGAATAGTAAGTATTACACATAAAAACAGGAAGTAAACGAAAGAAAAGAGAAAGTTAACAAAAGTAGCAGATGGGTTAAATAAATTTTGTCTTCTTCGCAGATTATTTTTGTTTCGATTTGTCAATGAATAGAAAAGATTTTAAAGATTATCCTTTCACCTCTTTCATTTCTGTCTTAATTCTTTTATCAAGAGTTCCATGATTTGCATTCTGCTATTCTTCATCAAAGAAAGTCATTTAAAATATTCAAATGAGATAACATAAAGCGATATAAGGCTCTTTTAAAACCCTTTTGTAAATTAATAACACATCATATTTTAATGATGTAATAAAATGATGCATGTAAAAAATATGAATTTTAATGGGTATCGATTTTTTATTGAAAATAAAAATGCTAATGATTTTTTATTCAGAAGCTTGTGTTAATAGTTTTTACTCAGAAATACATAAATTGAAGAATAGGTATTATTTTCTATATGTTTTCATGGACGGTTCCTTCTGCGAACCTAAATAAAAAAATTTAAAAAAATTAATAAAAATCATAAACATATTATTATTACAAATCCATAAGCATTTTTTATATATATTTCTTCTTTTTAAGAAATGAGGCATTGAGTCAGCTTTTTAACTTTACATTTAACCTTTGAATCTAGCATACGAAAAATATTAAATTGAATACTAAAAAAATATAAAAAATACAGTTTTCTAAAAAGAATTTATTCTTTGATTAAAGAACAGTATATTTCTAAGAATTCAGATTTTTAAGAATGAAAGATTTATTTTTCATTTCAATACATTAATTATGTATATTTACGAAGTTGAATCTGATATTTCTTCAATTTAGAAACCCTAAATAGCAACCTCAAATGAAATCAGAAAGTTTTTCGTTTGTTAGTATTATTCAACCATTTTTTTATGTTGGATATAAATAAGTAATCTATAAATAATCGTAGCGTGATAAGGCACAATTCATTTAATCGGTTATACTCCATCCTTTCATTACCATTTAAATTTCTTCAATCATTTAATCAATTTCCTGATCGTGACACAGTATTTTGAAAAATTTTATTATTATTAGAGCTTTGTTCTATTCATAATATCATAAGGCCGCGGTTGGACTAGTGGTGAGGTCTCGGCTTCGGATCCGAAGGGTTCAGTGTTAGAAACACTAATCCGATGGAGATCTGCCGAGCATGAGGCTCGTTGCTCTTTAAATCATACGTAGTGGCAAAAAGACTTCCCGCTGGTGTGGTGAGGAAGTTTGGAAAGTGTGGTGAAGCTCAGGTACCGTCCACTTTCATCTCATCAAACGCCACCCTGAACACACGATACCTATGACTACTAGAGTCACCTCATCGGTTTTAAATGGGCAGCAGGTGGATAAATCACGAACACCACAACCAGAGCCAGCGCCCCCGACAACCAAAAGTCCGAACCACTTTATTGAAGAACGAAATTTACAGAACTGTTTACTATTTCAAGAATTTCGTCATCTGACGGAGATTAAAAATTACGAGGTCGGTCGGGTCGCGGTGGCCTAGTGGTAAAGTTTCGGCTTTGGGGCCAAAGGGTTCCAGGTTCGAAACACGAACCACTGAAGCTCCGCCGTGTATGTGACCCATTGCACGCTAAAACATACGTAGTGGCCAAACGTCCTCCAGCTGGTGTGGCGTGGAAGTTTGGAGAGGAGGTAGCTCAAGTGTCGTCTTCGTCATCTGACGTGGTTCAAAATTACGAGGGCCGTCAAAAAATAACCCTCGTGTTGCTTCAAAACGGGACGCTAATATAAAACTAAGCTAATCTATGAGGTCCTTCCCAAATAGCCCTCTTGTTGCTTCGGAACGGGACGTTAATATAGCTAAACTCATAATATAGTACCTATATCAGACATTTTGTAGAAGAAATTTTAGAGCAATAGATTTATTATATATAAAACCTCCAGAGAATTAAAATAAAACATTTTTTTTAAGTTTCTATATATATTTTGAAAATTTAAAAATGACATTGTTTAAAAAAATATTATTTTTGGAGAATTATTCCATATTTTTTTTTATTCATATGAGACCGAAATTGAAGCAACTCCAAATCTGGTCAATTTGTTTTTCTAACTATTATAACAAAATTGCATCAAATTTAATGTTATGTTTCAATAGTAAAAATGTTAATCCACTTACTCGAGATTTTCACTGGAATTTTATGCAACAAGAAAAGCGCAAGGAAGCGTCTATCGTCCGCTCGCAAATTCGAAATGTCGCACAAATTTGCCCTAGTTTAAGTCCTTGGAAATATTTCAGTTTATGTCAAATTTTTCAGTCCAAACTCATCACTCTACTTACAGTGCGTTCACATTTTAACTCAACTTTTAAATCTATGTCGAAGACAAATCATTACAACTAGAAAATCACAGAAAAACTGAAGAAAGAATCAGGACAGGCTGTCTGAAATCCTGTACACCGACAAATTGCAGAACGCCCTACTTATCAGTTATGCAGGACAGATACATAATTTTCTGTAGGAGAATCATGGCAAATGGTTTCAGTCATCCCGATATATACCTAAATCCCTGTCGTATATTGAGTTTTGGACCGTTCCTATGGGAACTCAAGCCATGCATCGAATTGGCGTGATGAATGACAGAGGAGAAATGAATTGGCGCCAGATATCGCTCGCCACCAATCACTGTGATTGTAATTTTGTTCGCCAATCTTTTCGGTTAGGGAACCTTTCATTCATTGAATGGGGAGATCAATGGCTGTCGTTATTGCACTTAAATTGTACTTTTGAAGTTCGGGTGTTCGGATCGAGCAGGGTCATTTCCGGATTGCGTATTTCAAGTTTATATCGACGTTTTCAAGAATTATCGGATCTAGAGTGCAGCATTAACTGTGAAAATAGTGATTTATTATTTAGCAGATATTTCATTCTCTACGTTTCTTAAAGGAAAAAAAAAATATCGACCTCAATAGTCTGATCCACATTTCATCTGTCGTAAACTTATAAAGGACCCGAAGTTTCAATATCAATGAGTTAACTATAGTAATTTAAATCGTTATTCAAGATGTGGAATATTCGGTTTGTGATCATCGTTAATTTTCTTGTGTTGAATAAAGCTGAATTCACGGGAGTTAATCCAATTTTGTTAAAAAAATCTCAATTTTTTTGGAAAAGAATCGTGACAAATTTACCAATAAGAACATAATTTTTCCATAGCAAGAAGAGATTTTTCGGATACACTTGGAGATGTAATTAATTACTTTTTAACAAAACTTTAAAGTATATTTAATCATAGCCAACTTAAATAAACCTGGTATAGAACAGTCTTTTAAACTGCTATAATTAAATTAAGTAATATTTCACTTTTGTGTTTTGTAGAAAATGAATGAATAATGTAAAAGACGTGCTTGAGAGCTTTAACCGAAATTATTGTTCCTAAATTTATATTTCAAGATATTTTGGACTCGCGAAATGTTTTCGGTCCAAAAAGTGTCTGCCGTTCCGTTTTCATAAAATGAAATTTTCTTTCGAGAACTTTGAAAAATATTAAAACTGCAAATAAAAGTTTATCTTTGAGCAAGTTCAAATATATTGAATTTATAGAGTTACATGATGATTTGTAATAATACAGGGTGTAAACACTTATCGTGGTCCAATAGCTAATTTCTAAACCGTTACAGATAGACATATTGTTTCAATTGGAAAAATGCTTTAAATGAAGGGAAAAATTATAATTTGTGTTTTATGAGTCAATAATTATATTTCTGAAAAATTACGAATTCTAACTTTTTATGCAGTCCACCGGTCCTATCAATCATATTTAGTTAAATATTGTTGACACTCTTAACATTTTAAACAAAAAAAGTTCCACTCTTCTTCGATTAAAACTGACCTAATTAAGGAACTTTGAATATCGCTGACTTAGATCACTTTACACCATTTCAATAGGCGTCTTGAATGCGATCCACCAATCAATGCGCAGCACTTGCTCGGCGAGGTCGCTGATTGGTTAAAAATCATGAAATTCAAAGCTCCATATCTCGCTCAGTTTTAGTCGCAGAAGAGTGGGACTTTTTTTGCTTAAAATGTTAGAGTCTCACAAATATTTTACTAAATATGACTGATAGGATCGGGGTCCGTATTAAAAGTTAGAATTCTTAACTTTTTCATAAATATGTTTAATGAGTCAAAAAACAAAAAATATAATTCTTCCCTTTATTTAAAAATTTTTTCTAACTGGAACTTTATGTGCATCTCTAACGGTTTAGAAATTAGCTATTGGACCACTATAAGTGTGGACACCTTGTATATCTAAATAATAATTCGTTTAAATTCGAGTACAATACTAGGGTGGTGCTTTCAATTCGGAGTTTTAAAAAATATTATCTTTAATCAAACGTTATGACGTATTTATAAGTTGCGTGCCAACAGTTTTCTTATACATTTCCTTATCTGTATTCTAGAATGATATATTAATGAATCTCTATTCATCTTTCTTCATTACTTTTCTTTTTAAAACCATCGTTTATTCAAAATCAAATTATACCTTAATCGTACATTACATAACTGTGCTTTTTAGTCTAGTTAGTTTGCTTATAATAAGATTCCATTCTGAAGTAACCTCGTAATTTTGACGTTCGGGACGGACCTCCTAATTTTGAACAGAGGTCTGATAACGAGGACGACACTCCCCTCTCCATAATTCCGTATCACACCAACGGAAGGAAATTTGTCTCACGACTCCAGACTTAACTCTTTAATCCCGAGGCGACTTTTTTTCTAGTTCCTTTAAGAAAGGGACTTTTGGGGAAGAAGTGACATGAATTGGATTCTCTCAACCGTCATGTTAATTTACCCCACCTCCCCATCCCTGCTGTAACCTTCCTTTAAGGCGCACGGAAATGGACTGTGGTGGGCGAGGATAATTCGAGCCCTTATCGCAGTTATCTCCTAAGATATCTCAGAACCTCACCTCCCCTCAGAAGAAGCCAACCACCTCAGACCGGCCTTCGTCGCTGTTAAGAGGAAATTTTTAGACCGCCCGGTACCACCTCGCTCTGCGTGAGAGGGTAAATGTACACAGGACCATGTAGACGGTGGATCTTCAATGGAAACAGATTTTGAGCCTAAACCTTCCGGCACCGATGCCAAGACCTTACCAATAGTCCATAGAGGCCTCAAATGTGCATTTGAACTGCTCAAATTAAAGAGTCATTTTCGTTTATCGCTCTAACTCATGCTGATTTATGGTAAGGGTGTCAACTCTTCACGGGGAGAAGGGGTGCTTTGTGGGATTTTACTATCTAGAAAGCAGAAAATTAAGTATTCTTTTCTTTCTGTTATATCTGGGGCCATAGGCGTTTGTCTCTCTAATCGCCCTATTATTACAGATCTCCATTTTTAAAAAGAACTGTATTTTTTTTATTGAACGAATTTCAAAATCTGAATACAGTTGTATACCCAGGTTTGTTTACTAACGGATAGTGAAATAGATTAGTCCACACCGTTTCCCCTTTCTTTCTCACTACAGGTGGTGGAAGATTTGAATGGAAGGCCTCTCATCTCATATCTCTACCCCAAGGGATCCCTTAATGACCACTCGCCGAACTGCTTTCTCCCCGCTTTTGGAACAGTAACCGACCGAAAACCGCCCCACTAGTATAGAAGTGGCATGGCCGGTTACTGCCGGCTTAGGAGTCAGAGGACTAAGGAGTTTTTTTTATTTCTCTTAATCCACGGCATTTGTCTCACAATGATGCTTTGCAAAACTTGAAGTCTTTTCATGAGTGTCTCTGTGACTTCTCTCCATACTGAAAAGGCAAAACTGATCAGAGAAGCCAGAAGGCATTTCTAGAGAATGAATGTTTCATATCTCAAGCTTCTATTTTTTGCTGATTGTTTGGTATAAATAGTGCTTACAGTGAGTATGAGGCAATCATCCAACTTTCTCTAAATAAATTTTAAAAAAATCTACTTCATATTGTGTTAGAAGAATTTTTAATTTTTTTCTGAAATGAATTCAAATGAAATATTTCCTTGCAAAATTCATTTGAATTGGCCTTTTAAACGTAAAGCCAAATTAACTCGCTGAACCCGGCTAGGGTGAGAATTCCATTGCCTCAAAACCTGGAGTGAATTTTCGCTCACAAAAACAGAATGGAATCGTCAAGTTCTTTACAGGAATTCCAGGAGGTCGGCACCTATGATTTCTCGATCAATTGTCAACAAAGAAGGGAACTACATTTTTCCTAAAAAAATTCACCCAGGCGCCCGAAACTGTCTGAGTCCGGCTTCTGTCGAATGGGCGGTTTGAGGCGAGATATGGCTCATAGGGTTAAAGTAAATTTCCAAAGAAACTAAGACAAATATGAATTAAATATTGAAGAGCATTAAATAAATCGCATCTGAAACAAAAAATTAAAATATAAATAATTAGCTCCAATAATTGTTTGATGCATTTAAAAAAGTAAATTAGAAAGAACTAAAGGAGAAAAATAAATAAAAGAAGAGATAAAACAAGCGTGGTATTTGAAATCATATACATTGTGAAATGTTTTATTAAAAAAATACATTAGATATCACATTTTAATTATTATAATAGGGTGGAGTGGAAAAAATGAACTTCATGAATTTGTAATGCCTGATGTGGAAAAGTTGTCTATTACAACGCCTATTTATAATACGAAATCTCAGCTAAATCAAATTAAATTTTTGCCTGCCCAAATAACTTTAAAGTTCTCAATTTTTCACAAAACTAAACTAACTAAAGCAAATTCATGAATTATAATATTTCTTATTTCAAACCAAGAGTGGTTGAAATTAAAATGTCAGAGAAATTAAAAGTTTTTACGGATCACAAGACAGCTCGAAGAATGATAATTGGAAATATTCTTTATTACCACAAGATATAGTACATATTCTTCACGATGTTTTCCTCTATTCTGAGTACAGCACAATATCGTGACAATATTGTAGCCTTAACAATTTATTAGCCTATCTGCGGAAAAGTTGCTACCTGTAAGTGTAATAATCTGTGTGAAATTTGAACTTCCTGTAACGTAATCTTTGGCTGAACTAATTTGACGCAGCTGTCTACTGCTTGTGAACGACAAGAAAATCTTAAAATACCAATTTCAGCTAGAACGTTCCAAAATCAGCACCTAAAATCAATGATCAGAAATAGGTATTTACTTGGTAGTTTAGTAAGTGTAACTGTATACCAGTCAATTAGATCTATGTAGTAATCTCCCTTGAAATTTATCGTAGTAATTTTAAATTCATTAACAGCTTGTTCGACTGTAGCTATTTATCCTCATTTTAATACGATGGCCAACTTTTTCACTTTCTTTTGGCTGTCGGTCAACATTGCCACCAAAATATTTTTGGATGACCAAAATATTCAGTTTCTTTACAATTTTTGATCTATTATACTCATTAACTCTTCAGGCAGAAATCCAGATTTTTTTTATTATGCTGTGAAAGTGTTGAGACTTCCATAACGACCGAGTATTAATACCAAATCATGTGTATTGGTGTACTCTAATAACATACTGCTCTCAAAACTGTCAAGCTCTTTAATGGGTCTATTTTGTTGTAACATATAACCTCAAAATTATATTTGAAATTATATGAGGAATATCGTTGATCACTTTAAAGGACTCATTTTTCCTGGATCCTTTCGTAACAAGCTTAATGGAATATTTTCTTTTAATATTCCAGTTCACTTTTTTAGAGATATAGTGTTAACCTGTATTAAGTTCATTAAGGGTACAGAAGGGATCATCAAAGGGTAGAATAACCTCGTGTAAAGTTATTTCTATATGTTCAAAGTTTATTGCAGGCTTTTTTCATAAGATTCTAATTTTTTTCCAGTTTCTCCACAGTATCTTTTTGGCTCAGTATTTTTCCATCCAAATGTTGCAATAGATAACGTAATGGCAATTCATTTGAATGTAACAAACAATTGCAGATGATGACTCATAGAAAAATTTTAGTAGTCTTATGATACTATTTTTAGAACCTGTATTAACCCTTGTACCATCACAACCAACAGCTTGCAACTTAGACCGATCAACATTTTTCTAAAAAAACATACGATTGTTTGCATATAATGAGAAGCGCCAGATATAGGAGTGACATGACCAAGACACAAGGATCCTGGTACTGAAATTAGAACAACAAGCTGTTCTGTTCTTTCTAACTACACTTTTTCCTTCCTTAATCATAATAAAACACTTGTCTTTTAGGAAGTCAAAGTACCAATACTGCGATGAAGTGTGTTTTCCCTCATTTTTTTTAATTTTCAAGTCACTGAGGTTTTTTTTTATCCTTACCCTTCTGATTCTACTACAATCGACTACTTTAGAAGAATTATCTGTGTTAATTATTCCCATATCTTTTAAAGTTTCATTTATAAGAATTTCTGCTGATCCATCAGAAATACCAGTTTTGTCACAAACCTGTGCTACACTTGGAAGTGTAGTTCTCATTTGCGAAGATGAAGAAGAAATTTGATTTATAATTGCGTTTTTCTTTTCACTTCGGTTATACTCAATACTCTTCATATTCATCAGATGAACATAAATAATTTAAAATGTGTCCCATAAAAGAAAGAGAAAGTCGGTTAGCTGTTTTTTTTTCTTCCCTGTTTTGCAACTGAAGGTTTTGATTTCTTTCTGAAACAGTGTGTTTGCTTTGCAATCTTTTATTTAAGCATTTTGCTAGCTTTAATGTCAACCGCATGAACAAAAGATGATCTACAATATGGTCATGATATTTTCACGATAATGTGCGGCCTTAAGAATAGCGGAAAACATCGTGAAAAATTTGGACAAGATCTTGTGATAATAGAGAATATTTCCAATTAGCATTTCTCGAACTATCTTTTGATCCGTAAATAAATTTGATTTCTCTGACAGTCTAATTCCAACCACTCTTCTTTTTCAACACTTCTAATTCAACTCTCTCAAATCAGAGCTATTATAATTTACGAATTTGATTTCGTTAGTTTTGTGAAAAATTAGTCGAAATAGCTGGATTTTAAAGTTATTTGGCAGCCAAAAATTTAATTTGATTTAGCTCAGACTTCGTATTATAAATGGGCAACATTTTCACATACAGGAGTTTGCAAATTTAGGACTTTCATTTTTTTCACTCCAACATACTATATAAATATAATATATTTTAAAATATACTAATTTTTATCTTCCAAAAAACATTTAAGTTCGAATTCAACTTCAGCTTGTTTAAATAATAGGTCATGAATACATTTGATATTGTTTTAATGTAATTAATTTGTATTAATTTAACAAAATTAATAAAGTTCTAGAAATCTTCTCTATGTAAAGAAATTGAATGAAAAGAAAAAAATCTCGAAGTTTTACGAAAAACAAATAAGCTCGAAGAAAAGTAGATGGAAAAGAAAAAGGGAAGAATATAAATTAAAAGTAGAGAGAAAGGAAAAGCAGAATTTGAGAAGATAAAAAAAATCAAGATTTTTTAAAGTATTGAAAGAAGACAATCCATTGCTTTCCCTAATATTTCGTTTAACGCAATCTTTTTAATTCCCGTTTCTAGATCAAATGCAAACTTAATCACAAACTTCAGCCTTATTTCTCTATGTCGCAGTTTTTTCGTCAAACTTTTTCCCTTTTCCACGAATGCGCAGGAACGCAAGGGAAAAGAATGCAAGCACTTAACATTATTTTTTTTATTTTTAAATGCATTCATTCAATTGATGATTTTAAACTCATTAAATAGAACCCGAAAAAAAACCAGGAAATAACAGTTAATGCAACAGTGTTTATGTTAAGGCTAAGACCTTAACAAGAAACAAACCCTTTTAATTTCTAATTAATTTCAAAGCAGTTTTTTCGTCGCCTAGAAGTGTATTGGATAAATAATGTGCTGATTTAAAGGGATTTCTGCATTTAAGTCCACAGTTTAGATAAATTACTGGAAAATTAATTCTTTATATTTTCATACATCTACCTACCAAAATAAGTTTTGTTATTATTATAAATATAAATATATGGATAAATTGAAATCCTTAGATAATCTTTAGGGATCTAACCATAACTATTTTTCACTAGAAAATCTTCTAAATAATTGCAAATAACTGAAAGCAATGTATCATATTGGGAAATCTTTGGCTGCTTTTTTGATGATTTTCTATAACTTTTGATGTTAGGTATAATTTAATATAGAAAGACTTTTAATCATTAACACATCATCGGCATGGGTATTGCAAGATGATGTGTTTACGTCTCAAATACTGTTTAGTATGTTAGTTTGCTGCATTCTAGCGAAAGATTTGGCATGAGTATTGCAAGATAATGTTTCTACATTTCAAATACCGTGTAGTATATTAAACTGCTGCTGTGGAAAGAGAAGATGTGTTATATAATCTTCATTTAGTGAGATACACTACTATAATGTTGTAAGCTATCATTGTCATGTCGCTATGTACAAAACAGTAGAGAGTACGCGCCGTTTGCCTTTGTGCCTGCAGTTATTTCAATTACTAACCAGTTGGGTAAAAACAACAAAGCAGAGATAATTTCTTAAAGAATTTATTCCATAAATGTGTTTATTGGCATAAAACAGTAAAATTAAAGAATATCGTGATACAGAAATCGAAAATCATGGATCCCTATGAAGAAATTTCTAATTTCTTCTAATTTTGAAATTTGCCCTTTATAGATATCTATCTATCCTAGCATAACTGAGGGACTACTATGGAACGATACAGCTTTCAAGTTGCTTAGAATTGATCTCGCAACCTAATATACTCACCTACTAGGTCTCTAAACATAGAGAACGCAAAACTAAATGTGTTCAATGCCTTAATATGTTCAATATTCATTTCCCAAAGTAAAACCCTTAAAATAATTCAGTAATAATTGAACTCTATTACTTTAAATATAATTTCTAGATTTTTCATATATATATATATATGAAACATCTGGCTTTAAAAAAGTGAAAGGCAGTCCATTTTCATCATGGAAGAGACGATATTTGTTTAAATCTTCTTTTATTTAGGCATCAGGCATTATTTCTTCATAATTAAAGTATTTAATTTGTTTGCAGCTCCATGACCAGAATTCAGAAATTTACGCCCGAGCGGCGCGTTGTTGTTGAAAGCTTACATACCGGCGTGAAAAAGGGCAGAAATGAATGCGCAGGACGCTTAAGTACCCAGAATAGGGAATTCCCCTTGAAACTCGTGATTTGAAAAGAAAGTTGTAGTGCATTAATTATGATGAAAGTAGAAGTATTTAAAATGAGGTGTCGTTAAGATTATTTAGGAAAGTTAAAAAATTAAAATATTATATATATATATATGTATAATACAAAGTAAGTGAGGATTTTCATATTTCGTCAGTTACTGTTATCAGATTTGGAAATGTGAAACTAAAAAGTAATGTGACGCTAGACAAATATGGCGCACTCATTTTTATTTAAAATAATATTAAAGAAAAATTGAACCATACTTTCAGAATTGAATTCCTCCAACAAAACACCGTACTAATTCTGTCCTTTGTATTTTACAGTTTATAAAATTGAGTTTAGTTTAGTTATGTTAACTTCAAAACGATGAAGAAACACTAGGGCTATTTGTTCATAACATTGGAAACACGGTTATAGTAAATCCATCATGCTTTTTAAAATACGCAATGATCATTTAAACAAAATAGAACTTTACTTCCATTGCAGAAGGAAAAAAATATATTTGTTTACAATGAAATACATTGTAAAATTCCAAAACAATATTGATTCAAGATTTTATCCACTCCAGACATTTGATCAAAGTTCGTAAAATTTTACGATTGGAGAACGCCGTTTTTACGATGTTATTAAAATAGTAGTGAGCGTTTAAAGTTGATTTTTCAAACACGCTTCTAACTCTGTTGTCCTTAATTTAAGTCCCGACGATGCATTCAGAGGTTTCTTAAACACGTTCTCAATCCACCCGTGCAGAGTTTATGTTTTTCACTCAGAGCTCTGAAGTTGCCAGATATCTTATTGGCACGGCTTAGTTCGCATGAAATATGATTGAGCACACGAATTGCCTGTTTGCTACTCCTACGTTGTGAGCTTGTGGTCTTGATTTTTACTGCTTTTGTGGATGATTTTTTATGAGCAAATAGTGCTTACTTTTCCCCAAATGTTATTCTTGGAATGAAACACGTATTGGTTTAAACCGCAACTAACATAAAAAATAATACTTTTCATTTAATGATTTTTGACTCTATCAAACTGCATTTAAAATTTCGTGTCTCTTTCTCCCAACACACCGATGAGTGTACCAAGCAATCCGCTAAGTCATATCCATCTTTTTCATTTATGCACATTTAATCATGCGCCTAACCGGTATAATATTTAAAACTGTTCATTGTAATTTTATTTATATTTAAGTGAGTTACTGAACGACGTCTAATCAAGTTTATGCGTTTACTTCTTTTTGAAAATAGGAATCAAACTTTTTTACGAGCGTTATTTTTAAGTAATGTCCTTTTGCCAATATCGTTTACATTTTGCAGGTGAGTGAAAAGGAAAGTTCTTGCAGGCTCCCAGCATTCTTTGCGGATACTCCGACACCATTTGTGTCCACAGTAATAGTCTATACGCTTCGTAGTGTGAGGTGAAAATGTTTAAAAAATTCGAGCGTCCGCCGACTGTGAAATATGGTCAGCCATCGGATTCTTAACAGCACGAAACATAAAGGCAGCGGAAATTCATTGCCAGGTGTGCGAAATGTGTATTTGGTTTTTAATACTGTGTTTGAGAACTTACAATTTAAGAAACTGCACTGTCCATTTGTTCCTATATTGCTCTGAGAAGAACATGAAAAGACAAGATTGGCAAGTGCAATCTTTTTAGCAATTTTGTCCCTTTACAACAAGGAAGATATGACTTTTAGAATCGTATCGTCACAGGAGATGAGGCATGGGTGACATCTCTCCCGCCATCTGAAAACCTTTTTTCTTTCTGTTTAGACACTGATGAAGAAGTGAAAACCACTGTCAATGATAGGTTATTATTACAGGTATGATATTTCTGTAAGAAAAGTATCGAAATTGTTTATCATTTTGAAAAAGCCAACTACTTGGAGAGCAATATTTACTTAACTGTGACAATTTCTCGTTTAACATTGTGATATAGAAATCTACTGGAGCATAATTATAAAAAGCGTTTTCTTTCATTCACAAGCAATTATTTATTGTATTTCGTTTAAGAAAATTAGGGAAAATTTTAATAGCACTGATCTAAAGTTTTCTGGAAATGTTCTATGGATGATATGCAAATAATCTTCGCTACCTAATTCAATTTTTTAAATATCTTTTTCTGTCAATTTATTTTATACAGCATCTGGATTTTAACTAAGCACAGTAAAGGGACCTGACATTTTAATTGTAATTAAATGAATTTTAAATTAGGGTTTTGTTGCTCCAAATGGAATTTGAGATTTTATCTTCTATGGAAAAATAATCTCCACAGCATTTAGATGTGTCTTTCACAAAAAACTATCTTACGTTTATGACAACATAAGTGTTGTGAAATAAATGGAGAGAAATGAAGAGGATTTAAGAGCTACTAATCATTATTTAACTATTAAAAATAATGTTTAGACGAAAAAACCCATTTTTATAAGAACATTAAATTCCAATACCAGGAAGCATACGAATCTCCAAAAATTAGCTTAGTATAATACAAAACGAAGATATTTTTCTATGCCGATTCCGAATTAATGTATTTTCGTCAAACTCTATACAAAGTAGAGTTTGCCTTTCTACCTTTTGAAAGAAAATTTTCTCATTTTTATTGTGGTTAGAATTTCATGACTGACAATTATTTTAAATTGTAACTATTTTAATTAGACTATAGCTTTAAAAGTTAGTAGAATTATATTCCTATTTTTTACTTATTTTCCTCTAATTACAAGTCAAAATGCAGTTCATTTCTTGCATTGGTTATTTACAATGATTCGAATTACATGTACTAAAATGTTGAAATTTCTGTTCTCTAAGTTTTACCGTTTCCATTTTCATTTCTTGAATTTTTTCTATTTTGTTGTATGTATTCTACGTGTCGGAGTATTTATGATATTGTAAGAAATTGCAATGAAATCAATTAAATTATTTTTTTCATGCAAGATTCAATTTCGTTTTGCATGCTACAAAATATCTATGGTTTCAAATATTAATATCGGCTCAGCCGAAAACAATTTGCATAGAGTCCCATGATTCGTTTAGAGAAGTCATCAAAGACTTCGTACATCTGAAAATTAATTGTTTATAAAGACTTTAAGTAAAATGTTCTTTTTTTATTGAGATGCGTAATTATGAATAGCTTCTTTTCAGGATTCAGAACTCAAAAAAATATGCTCAAAATCAGAAAAAAATTTAGTTGTAGTACCCTTTATATCAAAAAGAAAGATTTTATGATAATATTCTGCAGTTCTAATGAAGCTTCTGGATTGCATAAATATTATTTAAATTTAACCCATATAAATTTTAAATGTTAACAAAATAAATATTCAATAACAAATTCTTAAGAATTTAAAAGTTTCTTTAAATATTAAAATTTACCTTTTTTTATCTCTTATAACTTAGGTTATCGAATCTTTCAAACAATTTGGCAAATCCATAGTTAAATTATTTAGATATGTTAAGTCCTACTTATAAAATTATTAAAATTTAACGATACAATTTCTAAGAAAATTTGAGAAAAAGCCACCAACTTCAAAATTTGATAACTGATTAACAGATTATAAGTATTCCGATGCTTATAATCTCTTAATCAGTAAAAGAATTTCTAAATGACTTTTACTTCTAAGAAAACTGACATTAAACTCAAATTTAAAGCATGATGGAAATAAAACAGTTTTCCAGGATATTTATTCGCAGCTAACTTAATAAAAGTGTTTCTTGATATATTAAGATTCTTAGCGTATAATTCAATTTGAAGTGTAAGGATTTTGCATATTCTGTTTTATTCAGAATTACAAATTAGCCTCTCAAGGCGCAGCTGAGGAGCAAAATAAGGCTAATTTTATTTCATTCCGGGGTAAACTTCCCGCCCTTATTTCTGTTACACACCTAATGGTGATTTTGAACATGTTGGGTTGCTGCTTTACTGTTTTAGTACGCAATGTTTAAAAAACTACCAGAGCGCTGTCCATAGTTTCATTTATGGCTGAATTAAAACATAGCGGCTGGATTTAATGTAATATAAAGGATTTCAAATCAAAATCTCTAATCCTCGAATTCATGAACATATTAACGTTCAGAACGGATAATCCAAATTGCAATTTAATAATTTTGCTTAGTTGTCGTTGCAGTGAAAAGTAGTTATTCGTTTTATAGGACTCTTATAAAGAACTGCAATTTCTTCTGTCATCAATAAAGAAAACATTTTTCTTGTCCTTCGAAGATGTTGTTCTCAAAAAATTCATCAATTATTGCAAATTACGTGGAAATAGCATTATTAGAACAATACATTTCTTCCTGTTTAAAATAGATTGCTTGCATCGAAAATATTACTTAACCATTATTAATCGTTTTTCACGAGACATTATTTAAAATCTGTATCATCTTTCAAATCGAAAATAATTTCATGTGTTTTCTATGTTGAAATGAGAAATATTAATAACTGATGAACTGATTAACAAGTTAAACTTGTTTGAAAGGATAAATGTGTCCATTTAACACATAAGAGCGTATTTTTAAAAATTAGATTTAAAGTGTTTCTTCATTGAAATATTTTTCTGACAGTAAAAATTATTATTTTTTTATTTGTTGTCATTGTTTTATAAACAATTTACAGTGAAGATTTTGTAAATGTGATCTGTATATTTCTATTAAAGAAAAAATATACTCCCCAGTTAATGCAATAAAACCCATCTCACAACTGCAGTTAACTTACAAGATCTGAGATTAATTTCACTAAAAATATTAAAGATGTTCTAGAATATGGTTAATCCAAAGTCAGATAAATTAACCTCTCACATATCAACATACTAATTAAGCTATGCAAATTCCGTTAAATATAAAAAAGTATTCCTTGCTTTCATCATTAAAAAGTGTTCTGTTAATTTTAGGCTTTTTCTTTCAGTTGCTTTATTAAAGAAAGTTAAAAATAATTTAAATATAAAATATTAAATTGTAAATTGAAACCGTATACAAGAGTTTTATGAGACAGAACAGAAAAGACCATTCAAGAAAACAGCGACATGTTGATGAAAAATTTGATTTTACTCTTCAAAGGATGCTTAAAATATTATATTTGATGTCTTCTCTCTTTTATTATTATTATTATATCTCTTTTATTATTATCTTTATATCTCTTTTATTATAATTACTCTATATTTTAATTATTTTTAATACTAAATATACAAATAATTATTAGTAAGAAATATAAAGCTGCCATTTAAATAAATAAGCGAAAAGCAATTAATTTTTTATGATATATTTTATACCAGGTTTATTTCAAATCCCTCAAATATGAATTTTATAAAATCTACTAATTAATAAAATACAAAAAATTAATTTCATTTTTTTACTCATGCATTTATTGAATTAGTGAACATTCGTTTATATAAACACTTACAAAAAGTAAAGAAAAAAGTCAAAAGCAACAAGAGACATTACAGTTATCTGCCCCTTTTATAACCCTATAGAAATAGAAACTAAGCATTTATTAAGCTAGAGACCAATGATATCCGCAACTTCCAGGTTAATTATTTTCTAATCACTAATTAATTGTCATTTAATCCTTGGTCTATTAATCAGGATTATTTAACATCTGCAAAAAGTGTCTCTATCTAACAAAATATATGAAATGGTTATTCATTTATTTTTAGACCATGACATTTCTATTGAGATCCCTTTATTAATCGATTTTAGCAAATGCGATACCTGCTAATTTACCAAATAATGTATGTCTAATACCTAGTGATGTCAACCATTAACATCTCTCGATGTTAATGGTGTAAAAGGATAAATACTACTTTTTATTAAGAAATGGTGAAACATGCAATTAGTATGTTTCTTTCATGCAACATTAAATGCTGTAATTAATGATTCACACATACTTATTTTTTTTTGCTATTGCTACGCTTATTCCAATGCGAAATATCTTTTCAGATGGTCTTTAGATTTTTTAGAATAATAATAATGCGTTATTATTTTCTTATAATGATGGTGTTTTGCATTCTTAAAATATGTCTAGAAATGGATGATGAAAAGAGCGACATTACAAAATTAAAGATAAAATGTTGAAATCTTTTAAATGCAGATGTCATTATACACTTGAACAAACATAATATCTTACAAAAATGATACATTTCAACCATTATAAAGTCAATTGTCTTTCTTCTTGTTCTTTAATAATTTGTTGATATTGGAAAAATAAATTCAAGAATAGATAATTAAAACAATATCTTGATAAACTGTGAAATAAAAATAATATAATAATAAATAAATATAATAAAATAATTGCAATATAATGATAATAAGCGCACGTTAATTACTTTATTCGTTTTTCCGATTTTCTTTTTCTTCTTGGAACCTAACTCCCTGTTTTGTTCTAGCTATTTGCTTCTTATAAATAAATTCCCAAAACACCTTTTTCTTAAGAAAACTTATATGCATGACCTAAACGTTTATTAGGAAAAGTTTATACAAACGTTTAACACTCTCACCCCTAGGGAGGCGCTCCCGGGCGGTTTAAAAATTTCCCATTAACAGTGACGAAGGCCGGTCTGAGGCGTTTGGTTTATCTTGAGGGGAGGTGAGGTTCTGAGATAGCTTAGGAGATAACCGCGGTAGGGGCTCGACTTATCCTCGCCCACCACAGTCCATTTCCGTGCGCCTTAAAGGAAGGTTACACGATAGGGGTCCAATTACCCTTGCCAACCACAGCCCATTCCCCTGCGAATTAAAGGAATGTTATAGCAGGGGTGGGGTGGGGGAAACCTGGACTCTCCAAAATTGGAATTGGACTCTCCCAACCTGTGACCACACAGGTTGGGAAAGTCCAATTCACGTCGTTTCCTCCCAAAAACTCCCGGCTTTAAAGGAGCTAGAAGAAAAAGTCGCCTCGGGATTAGAGTTAACGAATGAAGCTTATATAAATTGCAAATTTTAAAAAAATTGAAAGAATTAATATTTCTGGCCCAATAATAGTACAGATTAGCCAGAAAGATAGATTTAGCATATCCATTGCAACATAAATTGTATATACTGAAATATGAGAAGGTGGTTTTTACCTAATTAAGCAAAAGTAAATTGTATTATCATCAGTAATACTTGAAATAAATGATAATTAAGTACATATAAATGATGGCAGGATACATAATATCAAACAGACAATGTGCAAACCTGAGAACCAACAGACATCTGTATTTGTAAACTGAATTACTATGAATGGTGTAAAAATTGGTGATTTTATATGTTACGTATTTTAAAGGACATTAGTATTAAATTCGTTTAAACTAAGGAAACAAATTTTAATTTCTTCGCAATGGAAACAACTACGATTATCTAAAAGAAGAATTATATTATTTATTTTAATAAATGCAGATCGTTATAAATTTAAAAAATGGAATGGAATACAAAGAAGTTAGTTGCATGATTTTTATATGTAATATAAAAGAGTTACAAAGTATCTGTCACTATAAAGATATTATTTCAGCCCACCCACGGCGAGGAGAAAAAGCACATAATTTTACAAATATCTTTTTTGTTGATTAACATTGGTTAGAATTTTGTTTTTATTCTCCGAATGACTATATCAACAAGTAAAAGAAAATAAACTTCATTACTTAAAACAATCAAAGTTTAAGTAAAAGGTAAAGTTTAAGTATATTAACCATTAATTAAGCTGCAATCAAACATTAAATATTAAATATCTGTGAAAATTTATTGAAACTTTATTCTACGGCAAAATGGAAGTAACAAATAAAATCAATTCTTGAAAGTAATTTCCTTACTAAAAAAAGAATTCTAATCCTGCCCTGCCAGACTTAACACGTTTATCAGAGAGCGTTGATAAATGGAGAAAATTATTTTTCTCCCAGTTAGAACTCTTAGACCTACTTGTACAAATCCCAGAAAATAAATTAAGTGTACTAGGAATTCAATCAAAAGACTTCTCAAACTTTCTTTATGTTCCCTTTCACCAAGAATATTTCTAGGATTATTTTTTAAAAGGAATGTTTCTTTATATAAAATAAACCGTAGCAGATACAGGTGGATGATAGGATAATGTTAACATTTTTGGATTTGCAGATTTTTTCTAGTACCTCCACAAAGGCTGGATGGATTTTCTTTAAACTTTGATATTGCAAAGAATAGGCTGGACCTCACATTTTACAATGGAGATTCTGTCGCGAGGACATTTAGGGGTCTGGAAAGAAATTGATGAAGAAGAAACAAATTTGTCAAATCCTGTTTCACAGAAAGCTGATAATAATTTGCAACTTTAATCAATATTTTTGCTTGATGTGCGAAATATTTACATGCATTTTCGTAAAAATAGCATGAATATTAGGGAACATATAAAGGTTTTCTTAAAGAAAACTCGACAATATGTTACAAAATTATTGAATTAAATTTTGAAGTAAATTTTAGACGATATATGAGAATTTGTTGTAAATAAATTTTTACTGCGTATGTGCAAAACAAGGCGTAATTTTTCTTACATAACTTCAAACCAAGATATATAGAGCAACTTATATAAAAATTCCAGTTTAATACCTTTAAGATACAGAAAGATATCGGCATTGCAGCAAGTTAAATTTCAGTTCCACGCTAAGAGATGCTAAATGATGGGGGATGGGGGGGGTGCACAAATAGATATTTTTTAACTTAAATCTTCTAACAGTAATATTGAATTTTATGAAAGTTGAATATTCTGAAAGCACATGTATACTTTTAATTAAATTAATTGCAATTTGTCGATAGCTATTCGATGTTAAAAATGAAAAGATATCAATTTGTGGGTATTACTTTATTCTGTCACCAACCTATATATCGTATGTTCATTAACAAAATAAATTCAACTCTATTCATTGAAAATCATTTATATGCATATACTGGGTGTGATATAAACACACCTCTGCAGTAATTTATCTTTATAAATACCCTGAAGGAATTTGTCCAAGACTCTCATTACTGTGAGTCACTTTCATATAAATGTTAAAAATTCGTGTTCATAAAACAAGAAATTAAAGTGACCTTGAAATTTCCCGTTGTTTCAATTAGAACTGTTCGCAATTGTGAAATCAGAAAATTTGACCGAAATACAGTGGACATGTCTGAAGGGACTATAAAGACTGCCATACATAAAAAAAGTAAAAAAATCGACGCATTCCATTTTCAATAAGAAAAGTCTAATATAAATATTCCAAAAATAAAAAAAATTGTTTTTAAGTTCAAAAGTTACGTGTTTAATACAGGCAGAGTTTGCTATAATTAAAAGAAGTGTTGAAGAAATGAGGAAAACGTCAGTTACAACTACAAATAACAAATACTCATTTAAATTTTTAGAAGTCTGAAAAAAAATCATACGATTCATAGTTTTCCCTTACGATACGTGAGTGAGATTTCTGTATAAGACGCAATTAGCGGAAGGAAAGCGGAAAAAATGGTAATTCTAAATAATGTATCTATTCATTTGATCGACAACAAAAAAAATTTATAATAAAGATAAAACTAAGACTACAGAAGGAACATTTCAGTATTCTTAATGAGAATCTATCGTTAAGGCTTATATAAGATTTTTGTTGTTAAAAAGGTAAGATAAGAATTGTATTTTATTTTTGAAATTGAGGAAATTTTGACACCTGTAATCACAATTATTAATATTTTCGTTGAAAGCAAATCGTCATCAAGCATTTTCAATCAATATTTATATTTTTTTGAAAAATGAATAAAGGGAGTAACGAATTAAAACCATTATGTTAAATTTAAAATGAATCTATAAGTAATAGCTTATATTAGTTGTTAAAGATAGTCTTTTTAATAGCATATATCGAACTGTTGCATTTTTATAGAGCTTAGCGGAAAAAGGGAAACAAAAAATATACATTATCGTTAAATGAAATGGAGTCATTTGGTAGAGAACGAAAAAACTGCCATTTTTCTATTCGGAACAATATTATTTTATGTAAAATTTGAGTATGGAAGTACACTCTGTTTAATGTGTTTTTGTGGTAGGATACGTAACAGTAATATTTAAAATAAAAAAGTTTTATGAAATCTATATTTAGATGGCTTTTAAGGAAATCGAGAACGATTCGACAAAAAAATGTAACCAAAATCCATTTGTGCACTTTCATAGAAAATAAATTCTATCTACTGAAAAAGAAATTCTTCTAAATATATAATAGAATTCACTTTTATAATGCATTTAACTTATAATTTGATTATACAAAACGCAAATTAAATGTATTTAAGCTTAAAACAAGCAATGACATTTCTGCTATCTCTCCTTACCGTTCAAACATTTTTCATTTAGCAGTTTCAAATCCTCTAGTGACAAATGATTCGAAATTCGTTTATTAATTGTTCATTACTTAATCAATTTATTATATAAAAAACGTGGATATATGTTTCGATTACCTCATGAAGAAGACAGTTTGGGATTTTTTTTCTCTAAAGCATTATAGGAAAAGGCAAGTAAAATGTAATTTTGTATCCTATTTTTATTAGTCATAATATAACTTAATAGATATTTAGTAATTTTAAATGCATAGAGTATCGTCAAGAATTTAATAATATTTGCCTTCGAATTTCAAAAGTTTTGCATAAAGGATGAGTATGAGTGTTTTATGCATATATAGACGATTTCATTTACATTCAATAGCACGTAATGAAAATGGTTTATTGAAACTTCTATTCTTGGATGGAAAAAAACTTTAAATGTCTCACCAGATGCAATATAAATTTATTGAAAGCAGTTTCAGAGCATTTTAGAAAATCGATATTTTGTCAATGCAGTAAAACTGTAATTAAAGTAATATAACTACTGTAAAAATATTTTGAAGTTATTCAGTTGAATTCATTAAGCTGATATTGAATAATGATACAAAAGAAAGTATATTGAACAAGAATCTGAACTACAATGTTTAACTTTTATGGGTTCCAGTCTAAATCAAACAAAACTTGGTTTTTATAAGGGTTTCATTAAAATACTCTACGATACATTTGAAATACTACATATTGTATGAATTTAACATAAATGCAGAGTAATCATAACACACAAGCTGAAAAGAATTTGGTTAGGATGCTTTTATTTTTCTGCTACATTTCCGAAAAATTTTAATTAAATTTGTTTTTGAAAGGAACTACTTCAGATCTCTTTAAATTAAATATATTTATGTCAGATATAATTTAAGTCTTATCTTAAAGGCCCAAGTTAATTTATCTAAACGTAGCTAAATCATAATATGTATAGATTTCTAAGATCAATTTCCGCACCATAATAAAATATTTCAATTTTGCCTAATTTGTATCAGCATTATGTACATTGCTGATTTTTGACGTTATCACAATTTTATGTAGCAGTTTTGAAACTAAACACTTGATACTTTACTAAGAAGCCACGAATGCCTTTTATTACATTTTAAACAATTATCAATTCTTGCAGTAGCTACCTTTTTTTCTTTATGAATGCATATCGACTTGCTTAAATAGTGTTTTTTTATGTACTATTATTAAATTTCCTTTGAGTTAGATTCTATTTGCCGCGTTTTGCAATTTTTTTAAAAAACTTTTCCATTGTTTTCATATTTGCTCTCATCAACGCTTTGAAACATATGCATTATTTCTTGGCATTGTTGGCTGAAAGATAACAAAATGATTAAATTCTTAAATATCAATATATATAAATAAATTAAATTAATAATCTGTTTTTACATATCTTTAGAATTCTTTCATATATGCTTTATTTTACTCAAACTATTTATAAAAGAATAAATTTAAAATGCTCTTGGTGCAATTTTAAACAGGAAAGTCTTACAAAAAGTCCTCCTTCTTCTTCAATATAAGTTATCCACATTATATTTCTTAAATATAAAAATTGTAGATAGTGAGTCAAACCAAATTTATTACTAAATCATACTGTGGCATTCTACAGATATGTATATATATGAGTAGCATCTATTTTAATATTCTTCAGAACAATTATTTCTTGAAAAATTTGCTTATATCCAAAAGAGAATATAAGAAACTACCGTATTGGAACAAGATGCTCTACAATATTCATACGATATTATGCGGCATTCAGAATATCGTAACAACATCGTGGAGGTATCGTAACTAAATATTGTGCTAATAGGGTGCCCATCCTAAAAACAAAACAATTTAAATTTGGAATTTTTAAACAAGAAGAAAAATCTTTAAAAAAATGTGACCATTACCAAAATATGTAAATTAGCTCTTATAAAAGGTGCGAAACAATACATTTCATCCTTTTTTCGATATTAAATTTATTAAAAAACTTTTTAAATCCCGATTCTTGTTTATGCAAACATTTTATGTCTGGTGAGACGATGGCTCTTAATAAATATATGTTAACCCAATAATTTCTCTAATCAAATAGACTGTAAAATTATTAACCTTCATATAAATAAAAGTCATTGTGGGTATGTTCCACATCTCCTCCTAAACCACTGGACCGTTGTCAACCAAATTTTGTACACTTATTATTTAAGACAAGAGGAAGATTATTGTCAACTTTTCAAATTCCGAAAGATAATTAAACAGTCAGTTAATGAGAAATTAACCGAACCAGTTTTTCCGCAGTAACTTCGAAGCTATTCGTTCCACAAAAAATATTTTTATGCCATCTTAAAGTTAAAATTTTTAACTTTTCAATGATACCAATTTTATATCTGTGTAATGTTTCCTTCAAGTTTTATTAATTTTTCAAAATTTAATAAATTGTTAATTACATGCAGATTATTTTGAAATAAAGCAAAGTTATAGATACTTCGTTGCTAGGCAACGGTGCAACTTTCAACTAGAAGCGTCTTTTCATTCAAACCATATTAATGTGGAAAAATAAACAGGCTAATTTTAAATGTTATCGCTGTATTAGTAATCTCTGTATTTAGTACAAGTTTATCTTTGTAGTTAGAAAACTGTATATTTGACTGTTTACTGTACAAATTTTTATACTCGCTTTAATCATTGCATTGCATGTTGTTTGAAAGTTAAAAATATATGTTCATCGTTCAAACTCCTCGCATTTTCATTCAAACCGTTTTAATTTAGAGTGAAAAACAGGCTAACTTTAAAAGGTTAAATTCAAAAATAATAAAGGCAAAGGAAAATTCTGTTTGTTGTAGAAAAAATTGTGACAATTTTTGTGAAATAAAATGTGTTTACCTATGAAGATATTATGGTACGGTAGAAAAAATATGATTTTTAATTTATTTTAATCGAATTAAGTCTGTTGTTGTTGCTCTAGTTCGATCCGTCACAGCACAATTTTGAGCAGAATTAAAGATGTGCACTCTATAGAATCCCCAAAATGTATTTATATGAAAATTTAATTCATTCCCCCACCAAAACATCAAAGATTAAAAACTTTCGACTTTACGGAACATGATGCAAAGACGACATCATAGTTTCCGTTTTCCTGAAACACTCCATCTGAGATATTCGATTATCCGGCAAGTAATATTCTCTAATCACAGGCAATCACCTAAGACCGAGAGCTGCATTATTTAGCAAAGAACTGCGGATTTGTATTAATTGTGCAACAGCCATTCATGTGGGAGTTGCTGTAATGCGTGACAACTGCTAGACCTCGAAGCAGACAATGTTTATTTCAAGATGAAGAGAAAAGTTATCTCATAAATGCAGAATGATCTTTGTATCATGAATGATACGTTGGAGCTGCAAATCATAAAACTCTGTAGCTTATTCCTAGTATGATGCACATGGTTTTGAACGGCGGATGACTACCTCTTAAAAAGAATCATTTTTCCTATGCTATGAATGTATTTCTCCAGAATAGTGATTTAACTTATGATTATCTTGTGAGTTGTGATCCAATCTCATTTATTCAGAATGAGAAAGATAATCACTTTATTACTGGCGCATTCTCATGATAATGTCTGAAATTGATGGTTGACTTTGGAATCAGCAAAATGGGAAAGACGATTTTAACAATTTTTCTCCAAAATATAGGCTTACATGTGGATAAAGAAAAATTTGAATATATGCTGCAAAATAAAATGAATAATTAAATTGTTCAGAAGAATAAATAGGTTCAAATGACTCATTATCAAAATGAATGATTTTGAAATGTTTTACGAGTCTTAACTTTTGAGAAAATTGAATAAAAGTCATAATGGACATTAGTTTTATACATTAAAATAAATTTTAGTATTGATTTTATGTTCTGATTTCTTTCGGTAAGCTAAAAGTCCGGTTTCGTTTTAAAAAAACACGGAATTTTAAGGAAAATTCAGTACGAATGCGCAAAAATATTTCTCGAAAATTAACTTTTTAATGAACAAATTATTTCCTATCTTTGTTCGAAAGACGATTTTAAATAAAAATGATGAAAAATTAAGTAAAAAAGATTTAAAAATTAGGTCTTTCAAAGCATTTGAAAAGTACATTAAAAATTAATTTTTAATTAAGTATCGAAAATATTTTATCGATATTTAATACAGATATATTTCTACGCAAATATTTTGTTAACTTCCAAACTTTAATTCAAGAATTTACAAAATTGTTTAATAGAGCCTAAAGACCAATTTGATTTTTCCAGCAATTAACAAATTAATGTTATATATATTATATAGACAAATCCTTGGATGCAGAAATATAATTGAAAATAGTTTTTATAGATTAAATATAAAAATAACATATTTTATGCGTATTGAAAATATTTACTGCATATATTTTAAATATTATTCTTTTATAAAACCATATATGAAACATGCTTTATAATTTTAACAATTTTTTAAACAGAATCTACAAGCATGTATTCTAAAGTTTTGTTGACGTAAAAAAAACGGATTTTGAAAGTTTGTGATCTCTGGCTTCTGTTCTTTTTAAACCCACCTTTCCCTAAAATTTTTATACGTATTCCGTTATTTCATTTTTTCTAGTTGCAATATCCTGTTCTCATAGTCAAATTTAATTGCATTAGATTATTTATGGTTTACATTGATTGATATTTGAAATTTGTTAATTTTTTTAAAAGTTTGTTTCTATAAATGAATGTCAATACAACTACTACTTGATTTTTTGCATACATTTTTGAAAGTTGCATATCCTCTTCATGGCCTTACTTACTCCATTTCAACTATTTTTGTTTTATACAAAATGAAAGAATGTTCAAAATTTTAACAAGCTTTATGCTGGTCTAGTGTAATCCATTTCTAAATGGAGTTATCCAATAATAATAGATTATTTAATAGTTGATAAGCTTATTGTTTGGTTTAACCCTTCTGAAGTTTTTGATGAAATCCTAAATTTATTTGTAGAAGATACAAACTCACTACTATACCAAAACGTTTATGTGCTTAAATTCAGCTATAGCAGAAAATTGAGACTCACACAATATCTCTTAATAAACTTAAAGATAATTTATGCACGATGTCTAAAACTTCTAACTAAAACTCTAAAAGTAGAAATAAAAGTTGAACACACTATAATTACTCAACGAGAATGTATTATTAAAGTTTTATGCTCTATCAAATATCACGTTTTAATTTTAGCCCTTCCTCATTTGAAAATGAGTTCATCCACTCATGTATCCAAATTAAGAGGCGTCTTAAGAAGAAGAAAGAGCATTGATTTCGTCTCCAATTAACCTTACATTTAACTTTAAAGGCTGTCTACTTCTGAAAAAACACGATGAAATTAATGATTACCAGTTTAATTACACGATTTCTTCAAGTAATTCAGCAATCCGGTATTGAATTAATTTCATCGGTTTTCGAAACTGGCGGTTAAAAAAATGTCTTCATGGTTCAAATTCTCTTTTCCTTTCGGATATGATTTGGGTTTGGCAGAAATCACGCAGTCGTTTTGCATCAGTATGTATTTGAGTCTCAACATTTTTGAAATTCGCAAGTATAAGTGAAATTTGTAAAATATGTATTTTTTTACAATATCTTGATTTCCAGTAGAAGGAGAAACATTGGTACCAGAATGTTTTGATACTTGAGATATTGATGAATAAGTTATTTCCACATAAATTCTTATGGATTTGTGTTCGCATTGTGAGTAGCTAATAATTGTATCACTTTAAAGAAAGTCAAATTATATTTCAAAACTTTAATTCATATCTTTTAAGCTTGTCCTTTAAGCAACAACTGCGTACTTGCATGGAAGTAAGAGTTGACTTAAGCATCTTGAAATAGGTTATCCGTAAACAGCTGTTTTCTATAACATATCACCTTTAAACTGCGTTTTAATAATCTCAGTGCATTGCTTTGATGTACAAATATCGATGCGAATGGTTAAATCCTTTCTCGTATTGTGTACCTGTGTGTTTAATCAAAGTTAATGAATCGCATGAGAACAATTCTTAGAATCATTTGTATACACTATGTATTTTCTTTTCTTTAAGTCGTCATTAACGACTTTCATTAACTTTAATGACAGTCGAAATGACTGAAATCATAGAATGAAATATGGAATGTTCGACATAAAATAATGTGATTGTGTTTCAGGTAAGGTTCATTCAGGTAAGTCTCGAAATAAATGGAGAATTTGTCTAATTTCCCATGATGCAATAATCTGAAGAAATTATTCAATATTCAGCGCATAAAACCTCTGTCATTAAATTTTGTTCGAAAGAAGATTTTACGTGATTACTGAAATTATGTCTATATCTCACCTCCTTACTTTGCTGAATCTTAATAAGATGAGCCTAAAAATTTAGAAGAGAATGTTTAGGTATATGTACTAAAACATGATGAAAATATTGAGGATGCACGATAATGTGACCTAATATCAAAAACTTTAATGACAGTTATCATTATTCCATACGTTTTAAATATAATTCGATTTTTCAATGAAACATTTTATGATTTATACAAATGCATCCAACCAATAGTGTTTTCTAAATAATCTGTTTATCGCTTTTCAAACTCTCTTTTTCAATTATCTCTTTTTATCTTTTATGAACAATATTTAACAAGTCAAAATTCCAAATTCTCCTTTAACATTTATTTATATTTATATATTTGAAGAAATTTCAAAACAACTTTCTCATTTAATAGAAAAATTTGCTTATGTATTTTATACTGGGTGATTTAATTTTTTTCTTTCTTTTGTTGTGACCCCAGTTGCACAAATATATTGTACAATATTGAACATTATTCACAATATTGTATAATATTGAACAATATCATATAATATTATATACTATCGTACAATATTATACAATATCGGGCAACATTGTGTGCTACCTGGGGATAGGATGCACAGTTATTTTTTTCTTCGAACAATATCCATTTCCTCATTCAACGACAAAATTCATTTATTCAACTGTGCATGAAGAGAGCAGAAAATTATTAATATATGTCAGAATACATCAACAATAAAATTACTATAGATTATGAAACGTGACTGGATATAAATGACAATGGATTGATAAAATAAATGTTGCAGAGACAATAACGAGGACCAAAAATTAATACTTATATTTATGAGTCCAGTTGGAATGTTATGAAAATACCTAGACATTTAACTACTCGAATGGAAACTACATTACACTGGAAATGTATTCAAGTGTTCCAAAATTAATGTTACTAGAAAAGAACCACTTTAGAGAAGATCTCTTCAACTGTGTGCATCATTCATTTATACAGAGGGTATTTCTTTCTTTGTAAAAATTACTACATGTTTGTAAAAGAATTTTTTTGGCAAGAAAACACTTAACAATAAAATAAATTAGCTATCAATTGCATGTTAAAATATATAATGCATGAAAAAATTTGCGTCATTGTAAATTCCTTTTGTACCTGTGAAATTAAAGAAAAAATTATATTTCATATGACTACTTTTTCCTTACTCTATTTTTATATGCACTGTAGAGACAAATAGAATTTCAAAGGTAGAAAAACATTTTCCCCATTTTTTTTTTAGTAAAAACTCATAATTTTTTAATAAAATTTAATATATATATATATATATATTAATAAAAGAAAACATAAAGAGAAAACATTAAAAACACGTTGTAAAAGAAAAACCAAAACAATAAAAAGGAACAAGACACCAACGTCCGGGACGCGTCATCAGCAAGGGAAATCCCGAACGGGCGTAAACATAAAATTCGGTGTTTTCTGAACAGAAAACTCTAGCAATAAAGCCAAAAAGAGTTTGTTTCCCCGGAACACCGAACCAAAAACCAAAGTTTGAAACAAAGCAAAAAGCCCCAGTCCAATTGAAAAAAATAAAATAAAATAAAAGTTTTGGTTTTTCTTTTACAACGTGTTTTTAATGTTGTCGTTTATTAATATTTCTCACTTTTCGGTTGTACTGCTGCATTGGCGCATTCACCGCATTTGTGAAGTTTTTTTCCTCATATTTAAATCATATATAGAATCTATTTTTTCTCACAATTATAAATCTTTTTCAGATTCTATGTTTATCATATTTTGTCCCTTTCCTAAAATTTCCCTAAAGTTTGCTTCTTTTGAAATTGCACTTCTTCATTTTAAGTATTTTCTTAACTGTTATTGCATTTGCTTCTGGTTATGTTTATATATATATATATATATATATATATATAAGCTTGGTCTGTTCTAATCACTCACAATGCAAGATCACTAATATTCATCGTTAAAACAGAAAGCGAAAATAGCAAATAGATCAAACGAAAATTGTAGTGTTTCTTAATTTTTTTCACTTATTTCACAATTTTTTTATCAAGAGTTCTGTGAACTGTCATTTTACTATTCTTCATAAATTAAAAACGATTAAAATTACTAAATAAGATAAAATAGTCTGTTTTTAATAAAAAGAAATTTCACATTTTTTGAAAATGCAATAAAATTTTAGACTTGAATTTATGAATTTTAATAATTACCAGCTGTTTACAGAAAATAGAAATGTTTTTATTCCAGTGCAAATCATTTTTTTACTAAGAAATTGAAAAGTACATTGCATCTTTTAAAAAGAATATTTTTCTTTTTATCTATTCTTTCTTAACTCCTATTTTCGTTCGATATTTTCTATTAAAATGCTGAGACATCGTTTCCTTCGGAAAACGAAAATATTAAATAAATTTTTCATAGAAAATGTCTCAGTGCCACGAATACACAGACATTTGGGATAGATATTTCCATTTTTGATAAATGAGTTATTGAGTATGCTTTTTAGTTTCACTTTTATTCTTTAAATCTCGAGTTTGAAAAAAAATATTCATATGATTATTAAAACGGTTAGGAAAAGATTTCTTTCTCTAAAGAGAATTAATTTTTGCATGGCACAGAATAAGAAAACAGTTTTCAATCTTGCTGTTTCTGAAATTTTAAAAACATTAAAACTTATTTTTCAATTAATTACATGTGGTGTCTATTTTCTTTAAGTAGAATCTTGTCTTTCTTATCAGTAAGAGCATTAGTGAACATAGCAATCTGAAAAGAATTCAAAATATTTTTCATCTACAGCCATTTGTCTGATTTTAGAGATAGGCAATGTAATCTGGTTGAAACCTAATTCATTTAATCGGTAACATGTCGTTTACATATTATAAAAAATTAAACATGTTTTCCAGATTCTAACTTGGAAATTATTAATAATTTAATTTCATAAGTTCTTTGTTCTACGAATAATTTTTCATAGAAGATTGGCATTTTGCGAAAAAAAAAGACTTCCACAATTGTTCAACAACAGGCTTATTACATATGTAGTTAGCCGCCTTTGTCGACCAGCTAGTTCGCCCATTAAAATTAGTTTTTATTTTTGTATTTTATATTAATTATAGCATTACCCGTCGTAGTTTCAGCCACGGCAACTCAGCAAAGATGAACAAAAAAAAAATGAATACTTTACTGTATTTGACAGGTAGTAAAATATTTAAAAACTTTTAAAATTCCAGCGATACAATTCTGTATGATGCATGGCAGCTAACGAAACTTACAAACTGAGTTTCAAATAACTTTCACTCAATTCATCTATCACTCATCGGTAGAATGACTAACGCTGAATATGGTCGCGAAAGCCGAACATGCTGGAGGCCCGTGTGAACCAGTGGGTACGAAAAATGAGGCGGGAAAAAATTCATAGACATTTAAAAGACTCGGGAGTATAAGAGGTAGACAATAAAATTTAAAAATTAGATAGTTTTCCCGAACACTATTACCTTTTTGTAGTTCCTAGTTTCAGGCTGTAATTTCTAGTTTCTACTAACCAATTTGATGAGATATCAGTTTAGGAAATTCAAGTTTGGAGGAAGTACTCTACTTTTAAGCCTAACCAAAATTTTAATAAAAAATTACCTATAATGTATTGTACACAAATTTGAAAGCGTTTCCATGTGTCATAATTTTAAAATGATAGGAAAGCATGAGATTAAATGCTTGAAGAAAGGACGAAAATCATTTCAGTGTACCTCACACACAATAAAAACAAACAAACCTGAAATTAAATCTCTGTTGCCATGCTTTATAAAAATATTATTTTGAAGCAGGTGCGATAAAATATTTCAGAAATTCAATGATTATTAAAGAGAAAATCCTGCTTTGGAGTTAATTTCCCAAGAAAACAATTTATACTATCACAACCGTAACAATTGCAAAAGAACGTGAATAAAAGATTTGCTGAAATAATCAGATGTTTTGAATTTTATTTACAACAATAAAAACATGGTTACAATTCATGTTTTAAAGCATTTTGAAACATTAATTAAAATTGAACAAAATGTCGCATAGAAATAAAATTGGTGTCATTGAAAAGCTAATTATGTTATCTATAAGATGATGTAAAAACGTTTTTTTTTTTATTTGTAAAAATAGGATTCGAAGTTATTCCGAAGAAACGTTATAATTTAAAGTAATTTTTAAATAATTTAAATTTTAATTGCAATTTCGAAAAATCCTTTCTTAGGGAGCACTTAATCCCCAAGAAGCAACCGCCTGCACAATTTTAAGTTTCTAGTCTTAGTGGTTTGGGAGATTTCGTGATGAGTGAGTCATGGTATTTGCTTTTTACATATAAAGATAGCAAATACATTAAATTCAAGCAATCTTCAAACTATAAATTTTTTACTGTAATAACCTGAAATATTAGAATAAAACAAAATAATACCCTCAAATATGAAACGTATCCTCTAATTTATCGAGACTGTTTGGTCTTTGACATTCTCGCATACTTTCATTTAAATATGTAATTTATGATTTAAAATGTTTTTTTTATATTTATTGAATCGAATTTTCTCAATTAGACTGAAGTACATCATCTGAATTTATCGAAAACTTGACGACAGACGACAAGTCCGGAAGATTTTTGATTTCGTAATTATGATGTTTTCTTGCAGTAAGTTAGTCGAAAAAAAAGGCTTTTAAGTCGTCATAATTCTCAAAAGTAATTTGCATCTCTTTCAGTTAATTCTGATATATGCACAATTATTTAAAAATTTATTAATTATCACCGGCTCATCTTCCACGTGCATATCTATAATATGTAGCGGAATATATATAATCTATATAATATCTATAATGTAAAGAATCAAATTTTATCAATTAGCAGGAAATACATCATCTGAATGTATCGAAAATTTGACAGACGGCAAGCACGGTATATTTTTGATTTCTTAATTTTAATGTTTTCTAGCAGTAAGTTAGTCGGGAAAAAAAGACTTTTACTTTATCAGAAAATTCGAAAATATCTATTCAGGGCTGATAATTTGAATCTCTTTCAGTTCATTTTGTTAAGTCCACAATCTATATATATAATTCTCTTACGTGGCGACAAAAATGGTAAATTTCTTAAACGTCGTTTGGAAACAGTTATCAAGTTTGGCTTCTGTGACAACGATTTTTTTTGAGAGACAACGAATTTTTTTAGTTAAATAATTTGAACAAAATAAGTTTAAGTCTTGCAATTTCAATTAGGCAAATGAATGAATGTCTCCTTAATATGTCCTTTTTAGTTAAAAGGTTGAGGAATAGGCTATTTCATCTTTCGGTTACTAATATTTTCAGAGTTTTAAAAACATAAGTGACTACCCAGAGAAAAATGCTTTACCTTTCTTGACTAAATTGACTAGAGTGAGTCTGCATATATGTGAGAAAGCTTTCTGAGCAACATTTCGTTTAAAAAGTAAATGTTTAAGATTTTTGTGGAAAAAGCAAAAATTTTGAAAAAAACTATCTTATCAATTTTAAAAGGTTAAAAGTAAATAATTATTGTGGGTTTTAATTTTGAGTACAGAATATGAACATCTTTCAAGCCATTTTTAAGTTAAACTTTCCTTTTTTAACTAAAAGGTTGTGAAATGGGTTATATCATATCTAGACAACTTAAATTTTATGAGGTTTAATACATAAATAACTGCCCGGAGAGAAAAGATATATATTTCTTGGCTAAATAATAATTGGAGTGAGTGTGTATACATGTGGGGAAGCTTTTCTCAGAAACATTTCATTAAAAATAGGGAATGTTTAAAATTTTGGTGGAATTTAAGTTATTACAAATAACACTGTTGAAGATATTGTCAATATTGCATGCCAATAAGTTTTAAATGATTTATTTTTGACTGATGTAATTAACTTTGATTTTTAAACATCTTAGAATTATATATATTATCATTCAAATTTCTTTGTGTCTTGTATATTTTTGAATTTTGTCTTTTGTTTCTTGTTTGTTTTGATATATATATATATATATACATATATCAGGACGGGACGAAAAATTCAAAGTTTCTTGCATCTTTTTGCGGCAGTGCGGAAAAGTTGCGAACTCCCATCATTAAAAAGTGTGCAAAATCATGCAATTGCAAATAATTTAAATTTACTTTTAGTAATTAATGTACTTATAATTTCCTATTACTGGCAGAAACGCATAACTGTATGCAAAGCGAGCTGGAATCACGTAGTAATTGATTCCAAAAGAATCACAACGTGATTCTTGGAGGTGTAACCCACTAGTTATTTAAAAATTTATTAATTATCACGGGCTCATCTCCCACGCTCATATCTATAATATAAAGCAGAATATATATAATCTATATAATATCTATAATATAAAGAATGAAATTTTCTTAATTAGCCGGAAATATATCATCTGAATGTATCGAAATCTTGACGGCAGACGGTAAGCACGGCATATTTTTGATTTCGTAATTCTGATGTTTTCTTGCAGTAAATTAGTCAAAAAAGAATTTCACGTCATCATAAAATACAAAAATATATATTCAGTACTTATAGTTTGAATGTCTTTCAGTTCATTCTATTATATAGCAATTATTTAAAAATTTATTAATTACAACGATCTCATCTTCCACGCGCATATTTATAATTTATAGCAGAAAATACATGTAGCTTTCTGTCGGTCACAAGAACTCAACCTATATGGTGAACGGTCGCGACAGGAAATTTGCGCACGACATTCTGGGGTACATTTCTAGATCAACTTTGCTATTTTTAACTTTTAAAATTAATTAATTGTAAGATATTTAATTAAATAACGAGATCCAAGATAATTTTCGGCGTTTTTCGCCTATAACTTCCGAAATATTTATTACACGAAAATTATTTTTACACTATTTAGAATGCAATAAATTATCATTTTAATGATATTAATTTCATTGCGGTACAATTTGTTCACTAATTTTAATTACCATTTAAACGTTCATTATAAAAGCAATTTGTAACAACGTTTTTTATTGTAATAAAATTAAATTCAAACCAATTTATTATTTCATCAAATCCATTCACGTGCTTTTGCCACTGTTAAAGTTATAAGAAAATATTGCTTTGTTTGGACTTTTAACTCCAAAGTAGACTTTTTACTTCCGGTTTTATTTCTGAGCACACATAACTTTACTATGCACGTGCAGTAATCCAATGACGTTAATTTGATTACCATGCGCAGTTTTGTGTTTAATTTTCATAAATTTTTAAATCATATTAATGTAATTTCTAAGTAATAAAGTGTCGATATTAAGTAAGTTCTTAGTTTCGATACTAATTAAGTTCTTAGTTTCGATACTAAGTAAGTTCTTAGTTTCGATACTAAGTAAGTTTTTAGTTTCGATACTAAGTAAGTTCTTAGTTTCGATACTAAGTAAAATGTTTTATTTAGTTTATAGAGAAAAGACCCAAGCAATTAGTGATTTTTAAACTTCTAAAATTACTTATTTTACAAATGCTCAAAAGAAAGAAAAATACATTTAATCCTGCAAATCTCGTACAATGCATTAAAGGCAGTCGCGGTACAAACAAGCTCAAGATGAAAGATAAAAAAACACTTGAATTGCGTATAATTCAACGAGCTGAGAGACGAAAGAAAGAGTCTGATGAAGATATCGAAAAACCGTTTTATTTAGCTTACATATATATTATGTATATGTAATATGTATATTATGCTTATGTATTTCAAAATATTTAAACCGCAATCCAATGATGTTAATAACTCTCTTTATGCGACGTTTCGTCTAATTGCACAAATCTTTAAAGAATCCTAATTGAGTGTGTAAAATTATTCAAGATTTTTGAGTCCGGTTCCTTCCAGAAGAAGAGGATATAATCGAGAAAAAAGAAAGACCACTGCGGTGTTTTTTCGGCCAGTCACACAAACACTAAAAAGAAGAGAATTGTACTCGTATAATGGCAATAAAAACCAGGATATAAAAGAGCTTCTGCTTTCGCCGTAGCAATCAATGATGGGGAAAGAAAAATGAGCACGAAGGATGATAGATTCGTGCCAGGAGGTTCAAACTTTGGGGAGATAAAGAATAAAAGGAGTTTTGCTCCTGGGAGAGGAGATCAGATAACACGAGAGAGGACGAATGAAAATGAACGAAATATAAGCTGCTGCGAAAAACTGTTTAATTAAGTTTAAAGTGTTATAAGTGTTGTTAGACTTGAAAATAATTTTATCCCGAGCAATGCCGGGAATATCATCTAGTAAATTTTATATATTCAACCGGTGGATATGCAAGTGAATGATAATATTCTCATTCAAAACAAGCATGTAGGAAATAATACCATCTTCAAATATTCAGTTTCGTAAAATTGATGAATTTCCATGCTTCGACTTCTCTCACGTGTAAGGAAAATTCATCATTTTTGCCCCTCCGTTTATTTATATTCGCATTGCCACCCAGTCCTTTTATAAATTTTAAATATATTTTTCGTGATCAAGTTATCATGGCAAGAATTAATGATTATTTCTTTATAAAAGAATGAGAATTTGAGAAAATTAGCAAAACAAATCTGAATGACTGAAAATAAATATATTTTTTAATTTCAAAATAGTGAAAAAATCTTTCATTTCAGGTAAAAACGTTTCAAAAATTAAAACTTAAAACACAAAAAAAACTAGAAAAGACCAGCTTTAGTTGGCAAAGTAATCTGAGATGCATTTAGAAGATTTTTCAAGCTAATCGAGAGTATTTCGTTGCATAACACATATGCAGTTTTGACTGTACGCATTAATTGAATTTGCATTGTAAAATTATGCTAAAATATCTAGGGGACAACTTTCGCGAGTTTAGTAGAAGAATTCCTTTCCACATAATTAGCATTTCATGGTATTTATTCCATTGCCTTTATTGCGACATACATAATTTATCTATCTAATTTGTCCAACAAGGAAACATTTTATTAAAATCAAACAGACCAATACCAATTTTTTTCTATCAGAGTTTAAATATTTTAATGAAAGTTCAACAATCAATTACCAGATGAATATCATCTTAGATACAACAATTTTCCTCACAAAATAATTTCTAAATATCTACCCAACTCAGAAATTTCACGCCCATTTATCTCTTATCAGGAAGGAAAGTTCATTAACACTTTTATTTAACTAGTTTTAAACTCATGTCCGTTTCGTATTTCCATTCCTAACGCAGACAGGTCTTAGAAGAAGATCTTACAACCGGTAGAGTAGGACTCCCTAAACAGGGCAAATTCCATTCTGCTTCTGGAACCACTAAAATGAACAAATGCACCTTAAAATCTCGCAATAACATGTTTCTTACTTCAAAACCAATTCCTAAGCAAATAGGTCCAGATAAAGCCAATTATTGGCAAAGCGTTATCCTTACCTAAATAGCCGGTTGTTACGTTAATTGTATTATGTGCTACGGTAATTACTTCACGTTATGAATTTCACGATGGAGTCATACTCTTAGTGAGAAATAGATAAAAGGGCCTCAGAGTTCATTCATCTTGGGTTGGAGTTGTTATGGGTGTGATTAATAAATCTCCTGGTGTATAAAAATCACCATTTATTTCAGCTAGGATAAACCAAACTTTCTACATCTCCGCAGCACCTGAGGTTATCAAATTTCCAAAGAACGTGAATGAAGGTGTTTCTTGCTGAATCTGAGCATATAGTTAAAATAAACTTGAAATAAGAAGAAACTAGCTAATCTTCCACAAAAAGTTTGAGTCACACAAGAGAGTTTGCATAAAATAAAAAATATAAATTGCCATTAAAACCTCGAGATACAACGAGAGCACACATTGAAATTTCCTAAGGTAAGGTAATTGGTATAATTATAAATTCGAGCAATATATTTACAATTTACATAAATATACGTATGCACAATTGTAAAAGTTTTTGTGCAATGAATTTTTGTAAGAACGGAAAGAATTTGTGCCTACCCTGTATTATTTGGATTAATATTTGTATTTACATTCTCAACCACTTTAAATCAGACTGCCCCTTTAATATTACAAATGACAAAAATAATAAAAATCAAAAATAATTATACAATTCAAAAATGCTTTTTCAGAAATATATTAAAGTATTTTGTGCTATGTAGGGATTTGAAATTTGGAGAAGAATGAACTTTATCAGCAAAAATGCTTATGACATCCAATGAAAAAATTATAAATTATGCTTAAAATTTTATCTTAAAACCAAATCATGGCAATTATAAATGTTTTACCAATTATATTTATCTAAATGATCCTTAAAGTGTGTGCCAGGTAAATACTTGGAGGGAATTTACTTCTAATTTAGACATGAAAATAGAAATAAGGAAGTTCAGGTAAAATTATTTCATTTTTAACTTATCTTATAAAACATTCGTTTAATCTTGGAGTAATATAACACGGAAATCACTTTCATCATATCTTCCTACTCACCCCTTTAGATCCCTTTTGTCATTTTGATGCTATTCTTTTTTTCTAATTTTCCAAAACCGGCATTTCTTTAAAGCGCTAACGATGCTGATAGGTTCCCAGTTCCAGTGCTGTAATTTTTATTATTTAATTACATAAATATTTTAATTCTTTATTAAATTTTGAACTAATTCAATTTGATAACTAGATTTAATTTAATGACTTGACAAATTTAATTACTAGATTTTATTTATAGCATCTACGTTTTATAGATTCTATATTATTTTTTTATTATTTTCACTAATATTTTTCGATAATAAGCACCATTGTAATTCAGTAGTATTAACCTAATATCTGAATTTCGCGTACATAGAGATTATCAAAAGAATTTAAATACTCTTTGCATGTAGGGTCACGTAACCTTACCAATAGGGTCAAGTATCCCTAGCTTAGAGTCAGGTATCCCTAAGGTTAGAGGTACTTGACCCTAGGTGATTGCATGAAATATATTTATTTTATGATTAAATGAGTTATCAGTTTAGCATAAATACACTTATCATTCTTAAAAACAAATATTTTTATGATGATAAAAATTCAAATATTCGAAAAATATAAGAAAAAATAAAAGTAGAGTCAAGTATACCTAGATTCCCCTACATGTGAATTCCCTGTCACTGAATCTCTTCATAGAAATTTCTAGTTTCAAAATACTGACCGGGAAATTAAATAGGAAAAAACTATATTTAAGAAATTTTCCCTCGTTATTTTTACAACGCTGATTTCCTTCTACAAATATAAGCTGAAATTGAAGAAAAAACAGCCTAAAATTCGATTATTAACTTCAATCTCCATTTTAAAAAAGCATCCACTTTTCTTAGATCTACATTTGAATTATATATTCGGAGTAAATCTTGTGAGAAAACATCGATCAACTTTTCTCAAATCCAAAATGTGACACAAATGTAACCTGGTTAAGCTTAAATAAATGTTTCAATTTGTGTCAAATTTTTCAGTTATAACTCTTCGCTCTACTTCCTGTAAGATCAAATTTATCGCAACTTTTAAATCTGTGTCACATACACGCCATTACATCTAGAATTCCACGAAGAAAAAAAGCGAAGAAAGAATCAGGAAAGGCTGTCTGACAGCCTGTACATCGACAAATTGCAGAACGCCCTACTTATCGGTAATACAGGACTGATACATAATTTTATGTAGAAGAATCATGACAAATGGTTTCAGTCAACCCGATATATATCTGAATCTCTGTCATATATTGAGTTTTGGACCGTTCCTATGGGAACTCAAGCAATACATCGAATTGGCGTGATAAATGGCCAAGAAAGAATGGATTGGCGCCAGATATCGCTCGCCACCTATCACTGTGATTGTAATTTTGTTCGCCAAACTTTCCGGGTTGAGTAACTTTCATTCATTGGGTGGGGGAGATCGATTCTGTCGTTATTGCACTTAAATTGTACTTTTGAAGTCCGGGTGGCCGGATCGAGCAGGGTCATTTCCGGATTGCGTATTTCAAGTTTTTATCGACGTTTTCAAGGACTATTGGAATCTGAAGTGCACCGCGAATGGTGAAAATAGTGATTTATCATTGAGCAGATATTTCAGTCACTTTACGTTTCTTAAAGGGAAAGAAAATATTGATCTCAAATGTTTGATCCACTTTTCAGCTGTCGTAAATGAAGAAAGGATTCAATGTTTCAGTAACAATGGTTTTATCGTGTAAAGCTGAAATCATTTGACAAGATTTGAAAAAATCTGTTTGTGATCTTTAACAATTTTCCTGCAATAAGTCATACTTATTATTTTGGTGTAATGTAATTTCTGTAATTCTTTTATTTAAATCGACTATTGGCGTTATTTCATATGTAATATATTTAATTTAAGGAAAGATAATCGTAATTTAATATTTCATTAAAAGTTTTTTCGTCCCATAAATGAAGAAATCAAATTTTGGAAGAACTTCTACACAAACTAAAAAACGCTTTGTAAAAAATATCTTTTGTTTGCTTATTAATATTCGACTAAAACCTTATTAAAAGCAAGTTATTAAAATACTATACTAATAGACTATAAATTAATTAAGAATCTTTTTAAATGTTTCCCATTTTTTACTTTTCAAATTTATAATGATTAAAATAAAGGTTTTTGAATGAACATTAAATTATTGTTCCTGTTCATGCTTTTAAAGACTTACTTTTTGCATTACAGTCAATATTCCGGTCGAATTTTTTCTAGATTCCATTTTCAACAACACCTGAGGATCGTTTGGATATCAAACAGAAGAAAAAACAAATAAACCAATAATGCTAAGCAAAGATTGCTCCAAAGATTGGTGATTTCTTTATACTAGGATTTTATGCATAAAGTCATTTCGCATTAGTTCTCTAAATAATTTCTGTTTGCGAATGTCAGAGAATCTGGAGACAGTACAGTTAAAAATTTAAAAATGTCATTTGGGGTCATTCATTTCATTTCAAGTGTCAAATGAATGCTAAACTGTGCTATTCGTTGTCATCTTTCAAATCTCCGTGGGGATGGTTTTACTGCTTTTTCTCGTCTCCTTGTACGATCACAATCGACAAATATGAATGCTTTTTCTTTTATTGAGAGACCGATTTCAATAATAACTGCACTCAACAACTCTTTCGCACGATGTAGAATACGTGCAACTTCAACTACGTTTCGTCTTCAAGCGCATGTTTTGCTGAGTGATTTTACTACTATTTATATTGGCGTAAATTTATCACAAAACAGAGAGTAAATTTGACTTTTTTTTGGAAAAAAATGTTGTTACAGTATAAACCTACCTGTTGTGTGTTCTACAGGTTACCGCAAAATATGCCTATGCCCTCTGAATGACAATTACATAAACTATTGATTATATGTATTAAAGTTTCATAACTCAAACACATTCATACAAATACAGAATTTTATCAATGATAGGAATATTTTTACGGTGCTAATTATGTCAAGTGGTATTTGAGAAAATATTTTCCAATGCTGACTAGTCTAGTAAACAGGTAATAATGAACTAGTCTCTGTCATTGAACATCATGTTTCATGTATTCCCACAAAAAGAAATACATCAGGGCGAAATCCTGTAAGTGAAGGAGGGAAGTAAGTTTTCAATTTGTTGACTATTATTTTTAAAACCCTGCTGATAAACCTAACCGATGTCATAGTAAACATGACAGATAGCATTTGAATGAGTTCTCTTTCAATGGAGATTGGTTCAAAAAGCCGAATGAACTAATAATGAATTATTCGTTTTCAATGAACATCATGTTTCAAGTATTCCCACCGAAAAGAAATACATCAGGAAAAACCCAGCAAGAGAAGAAGAAGTGCAGTGCTACTGTCCCAACCATCTGTTCACCAGAATTATGCCAAAACAGGTCTTGAAGCCTCAATGGTAATGCTGAGGTACTCTATTTTGCTGGAAGTACCATTGTGCCTTCGGAAACACATCTTGAATACGTCGAATTACGCTTTCTCTTTGTAAGTTCAGATAAAATTTACCAGCCATCAAATTCTTACAAAAGAAAGATTCATTTAACCCAAAAGCTGATAAGTTATGCAATACAGGCGCATAATAAAAAAATATTGTGTTTAATTGTTAAACAAAAATTATTAATTGCAGAGTAGTTAGAATTATACTTATTGATTCAGCCATTATTAAGAAAAAGGTGTCGTTTAAATATAGAAAATTGTAATTTAAAAAATGATAAATTATTATATTAATTAATTATAGTGACATATTACAATAGCTAAAAGATTTTACATTTTTAATTAATTTTAGTGGTGAAACTTTGATGCATAATTTGTTTATGTAATAGTTATACATAATTTGTACGCATTTTAGAAAACTCTCTATTAATATAGTGCAGTTTAAAAAATGTAAGGGAATCTAATTCATTGTCAAATCAGCACTGTTGCATCAAAACATTAAAATACATCGCAGTATAAGTTGATATTAGATCAATTAAGACTTATGAACATATGCTATGATCCAAGAAAATTGAATGATAAGAAATGGAATATACAAATATTACGTTGATTTTGTTAATTATCTTAGAGCTGTTGAATCAGGCCACTTTGTTTGAAATATGATTTTGTTGTTAGAAAATAGTTTTTAAGCTTCCAAACACCACGCTTCTGAAAAGTGATTAAGAAGTTTGTTAAAATGTTTTTATGGTCGTGGCAAGTGCTGTATTAAAATAATCATAAATCGTTTTCCTAATTTGTGAATAAAGCAGTGTGCAAAGATTCGTTATACCGAAGCCTACATTATTTATATAAATGCATAAACTATATATTATAGCGAGGACGCAACAAGAATATAGTGCTAAAGAAGGTTGATTTGAAAAGTTTTATTTGAAAAAACATATTTATCGTTTCAGTGGAAAATATAGAAATTATTATTAAATATTAGTTTTCCGTAAATATTCGGTAAATTTAAAAGAACAGTTTCGAGCGTGAAACTCCGTGATATACAGAGTGGTTATAAATTATTGGACCCAATTCAAAAATTAATTTTAAAAAATCCTATAATGTAGCAACTTTTTTTAAATGATAGAGTACCACAAAAAGTTTTTTTCAGATAGGTAGCGCGCAGTTACTTCACACTAAATCTGCTCAATCCAAAGCAAGTGTCAAAATGGCTACCGTGCAGCCGAAGGCCCCTCTGGCCCATCTCTGATTCCACCAAAGCAATTGCAACAGTTCAAAGAATTATTCTGTATGAGTATCGAAATTGTCAGTCTCAAAGTAAGAACTTCATCAAGCGTTGGTATGAGAAATTGAAGGTAACAGAAAATGTGCATTATTGAGGGAGACTTTCACTCCTTAATTGTTCTCAACACTTAATGGAGTTCTTACTCGGAGACCGACAATTTCCATACTCTAACCAGAAACGTCTTTGAATTGTTACAATTGATTTACTTTCGTCGAACCAGAGACGTGCCTTCTGCTGCATTGCTAGCCATTGTGACACAAACGTTGGGAATCTCTCACTGCAGAAGACTTAGTGCGCCGTAATGGCACGTTTCCCGTCTGCTGGTTATTATTGGTCGCGCCGTACGGTAATGCTTATCCTTTGTGATTACTATTATGTCTTACGGTGACAGTTTTGTTTTTGTATGACCTCATACACGTTGTTGACGTCAAGTATTCATATATATATATAAAGCCTGTGTTTTTTGCTACGACTATGCTACAATATGTATATAATGTATTGTCTTATGTTTTAAATAATTCTTTTAAATACTATTGAGATACCAAGGAGATAGTATTGATAGTAATAAATGTTATTTATAAAATGGAAAATTGACTCTTTCTTGATTAAGAGGCTCTGCTTTCTAACACTATCTGAAAAAAATACATTTTGAGCTACTCGCTCATTTGAAAAAAGAAGTTGCTACATTATAGGGTTTTTTTTATTAAATTTTGAAATGGGTCTAATAATTTATGACCACCCTGTATTACTGAAGGATACCATGGAATAGCTAAGAAATATTCGATAAAAAGTTAAATGTTCCTTAATTTGTTTAATTGCAATGATATAATATATATTTCATACTAAGTGTCTGAGTAATGAAAATAAATGTGTGGAAGTAAAATTTTATTGTGTTTTATAGCTTTAAAGGGTCCATTAATATCAATCTGGACAAAATATTTAACTACATCATTGTTTTATTTTTTTGCATTTTTTTTCCAACTCGAGAATAAATTTATTTTAAAATTTCAATTGGTCATCTGCATGTAATCGCTGTTAAATATAGAAGAATATGATAATATTTTCACTTCATTTACATTTTTTATCTAAGAAAATTTAAGCTGCAGCTTCCGTCATTTCACAGAATTTTAAAAAATAGAACTATTACTTTTTGTTTCATTTCCACGCCAAATTATGAATTTTTTAAACAGTTGGATTAAGGTCTCTTAACAGCTTTGAAAAATTGGATCAGAATTTATTTCCCGAAAGAATATTTATAGGCTTAAGCCGATTTAAAAATATCATCCTTTTAATTTGTCAAAAGGGATTCACGAGAAAAAGAATATGTTTTAGAAACCTTTTTCCAGGACGAATTTTTAGTTAAAACTCTACCACATCTATGCAAATCCATCTAAAATGAATAATATATTATTACAAGAATTTTTTTTGTGAAGGATTTAGAAAAAAAAATGTTATGCTGGAAACTCATTATTTAATAAACACAGCAATGAAAGGGGTGACTGATGGAGTGAGAACATGTTTTGGCATTATAATTTTGTATGCCCCTTTTATTCCTTTTATTAATATTTGCACATTTTTCCTTGATTATTGCTTGCATAAGCTTTTTACTCTTATAATTACTTGCACTTAATAAATTTCTCTTATATTTCTTCAATAACTTCTCAAAACCAAAAGAGAAATTCTATTTACAAATTAATTATTTTGTTTTTTATTCCATTCTTTCATTATCCATTTGTTAGAAAAAATGAATTAATTTTTGTTATGTAGGTTACATGCCAAATGTTGTTACAACGGACAGTATGACTGATAATATAGCTGAGTTGATTAAAACAATTCTTTTTCAGTTATTGAACAAATGAAAGTAGTAAAAGCTTATTCTGTAGATAATCTTCCTTGCTGATTTTAGCATTGCAAGAAATACACAAAATTTATTCATAGTTAAGAAGAAATGAAATTATCAATGTATTTCTGAGTCATTCTCTTTATTTCCATATGAAAACTTAATTTTGTGTTAATTTCTGCGTTATATTAAAGTCGTTTACTATTTGTATTCCAAGAATTGCATTTAAAATTCCATTATTTCTTTGCAGCGGATGAAATTACCGAAATGAACTAATGCACAAATTTTTATACAAATACTAATGCTAATGAATAGTGACACTATCAGATGATCTCTTATACCTTTAAATGGCACACATATTTTGATAAAATTCCCTTTTCAGCCCAAGTTAACATTCTCATTCATGTCAGAGTAGTCTTTTTATTTAATGCATGATTTTATCTGTATACATAATCTGTTTCCCACTTTAGCCAAAACAGAGTATACACCATTACATTCAATAATGAAACTCTTGAAACCTGAAAGAGTGGGGAGTTTATCGATAAGGCATTGTGCCAGCCATACATGATGACAGAAATGAAATGAAAGTGGTGTACTTCGATTGTTATTGTAAACATATCTCTTGACTATGAAAAAGGATCCGTAATTGTGTGTTATTTTAGCTCATGCAGAAATGGTACTTGAATCGAATCAATGCAATTAATTTTAGCCGTAAATGTAGACAGGAATGAAAGAAAATTTTCAATGCGATTATTGTTTTAAATGGGTCTCTTTGTTGAAAATAAGTAATTCGTATTTGAGAATTATTTTCATTCGTTCGGAAATGGTAAGGAAGAAGAGCTCGAATTCGTTTACCCTTTGGTTTATTGAGGATCATAATTTTAGAATATTCTGTAAATAATGGAGCCTTCATCTAAAAAACAGTGCTATATATGTAGCGAGACGTAACCAAACATAAATTAAAAGAATTTCCAGCCATGTTGCTAAATTTTACAGGATGGACCTTTTCATGAGCTACGCATTTTCCATTCCCCCAATCTTAAAATGCCTTATTCTTGCATGAGAAGAGTGTTATACTTGAGTTTGTCCAGGTTTGAAGGTCCACAGTGGCGTAGGTAAAGAGGGGCGGTCCGCCCAGGGCTGCAAAATCAGGCATACAGGGAAACAATTTTATAATTAAGAAGACCAGTGGCACTAGCTCAATATTATGTCCATTAAAAAAATTGACTAATGTAATTAATTCTTATTTCGTCTTTTGACGGTAAATAGCCGATATGTGAAATGAAGTCTGTTGGTGGACAAGCGATTTCTCAACCTATCTTCAGAGACACGACGAATTACACTACTCATAAATTTTCCCCCTCGAATTTATTATGATTTTTTTTAATTTTAAGGTTTATATTCCTTACACAATTTGTAGATGAAGGGCGGCATGTTACAAGTCCCTGGCGGCAAAAGTTGCAGATACGCAACTGAAGGTCTACTAATTATTGCCGTCGTATTTACACAAGCAAATCATCTCATTTTGAAAGAGTCTGCAAAAACTTTTATTCCTCAATGTGTTTCAGAATGTGAGTGAGGGAAATATGTATTACAGTGACACAAAGCACAATACTGTTACTTCTCAATTCAAATACTTATTATTCCATGATAAATAAACACGTCTACTATGTGTTTTCTTTTTTATTTCTTTCAGAAGAAATAATCTCATAGCTGACAATAGATTAACAATAGGTGCCCTTAAATTTCTGTACAGATATTTTGGAGGAATTAATACTGCATCTTGTATATAGCTTTCCCTTTTCATCTCGATGAGGGTACAGTCTACTATTTGAGTAAGAAAACATAAGCAGTATTGGGAAATCGTATTAATTTTACAATACCTATTCGTTATTACAGAATAAATTGTATAAATATGTCGGAAAATACAAAAAGGAAGTTTTAATAACATTTTTATATTACTGAGAAATCGAATGAAAATTAAATGCATAGCTGAATTGCTCTGTCAACTGAGTATCTGTTAGAATTTTACTATAGAAAGTGAACATTTGTTTTTTTTTCAGACATTATTTTTTTATCCTGTAATTGTAGCAAATGGTGAAAATTATTGAATGAAAATGGTATAAATTATTGTAAAAGCTATAATACGTACTTAATAAAAACAATTGTAATTATCATATGTTTCCAACCATCGCGGGATGTATCAAGGGTATTAAAAGGAAATGAGTGGCAAAAATATGTAATCTTATAGATAAAAGAAAAGTATTATCTCCACTTAAAACTGTTTCTTCATACATTGAAAAGCCGGAAATTATGGGATAACTCCTAATATCATGTGGTACCTCCGTCTGCCCGGCGAAGTGCAACAACTCGACGCGACGTGTCAATGAATCAAGAATTCGTTGGAAGTACAGTCGTCGGATCTCACATTTTACAGTGCGGACAATTTGGGAATTTTTAAGAATACCTCTATATGTTCCCGAATATGCATGCTATTTTTACCAAAATATATGTAAGTATTGAGCACAGGAAACAGACCCTTTGATGAAATTCGCAAATCTTTTTCAGCTTTCTGTGATCAATTTGTTCTTCATCGATTTCTGGTTTGATCCCCTCGGGATCAAAGTTTCACTGTAAAATGTGACTTCCAACGATTTAACTTCATATGTCTTGCTGAGTCAATGCACGTCGAGTTGCTGCACTTCACCGGGCAAAAGGAGGTCCCACACAATATTAGGAGGTACCCCACGACTTTTGGCACTTCACTGTATGTTTATTCAATTTACGAATAATCTGAAAGAAACATAATTGTTCGATGAAGGTCCGAATTTCAGTTACACCAGAACTATTTCGGCACCTCCATCAGATGGAGAAAGCAACATCTATGCCTCAATCTCCGCCTCCAAAATTTCATGCAGACTTGACAGGGGAGGTAAAACCTCAGCGCCGTCAATGTAAGACATATCCACATACACTGCCCAGATTCCTAGGAACTGGTTCTATAACATACAACATTCCGGTAGAAAAGTCAAATGCGCACAACCGAAACCGTCGAGTAAACAATTATATGAATGAAAATCTTCTCACATTAGATTTATTTAGTATTTATATCCAAGCCCAAATGTTACAGAGAAAATATTGTAAGAAATAATTCATTTTTTAAGTGGGATTCTGAAGATTATATGTTAATAATTTCGCGTCAAAGAAAATTTTACAGAATATATCTATAAGTGACTTATTTTTTTTTGATAACTTTGCAAAACATTTTTCCATACTATTTTTAAAGAAAATTCCAAAAATCTTTTTTTCTAATAAATCATGACATTTCTTGTGAAGGAAAAAATAATAATTTCAATTTTCTGTGTCGCATTTTGAGAATTCTCAACAAATCTGTCAAGCATAGTCTGAAATTCTTTCTTGTAAGTAAAGTCTTTTTTTACCCATTGGAAAAAAGCAATATTTATTTTTTGAGAATTCTTTCTTCTGCTTCCAAACTTGTGGTTTAAGAAAGGAAAAAAATATGGGAAAGAGAAGAATACATTTCCTGAAAGGTTTCCATAAATGCATCACTAGGAAATCCTGGAAATTCCCTAATGATTAAGGATAAAAATATCTTCCCCTGATCAATTTTCATGCAAGCATCCTTTAAGTTGCGTCGTATCAAAGATAAAGGAAAGTCTATCCAAAGAAAGCTATCTCTGGTTTTTATTCAAAGTATTTCTCCCCGCTTTTACTTCGCATCTTTCTTCAATTTGAGAATGTATTAAAGAACCAGGATGGGTTGTTCTTTCATTTTTTCCGAGGAAAACGTCTCCTCAGCGTCAAAACAAATTCCATAGTTCAGAATCGCATAGTCTGCGTTTTTCCGATTGAAATAAGACCAACCACTGCGAACTTTCACTTTGCGTTGAAGTAAATAGCAGAATATATTTTGCAAAGAAAGGTAGCCATTTTTTTTCATAAACTTTCCCTATTTTTTCCGTTTAACTTTTTCCACTTAAGGAATAACCTCAAAATGGGGATGAGAACCTGTCGTTAATCGTTGAGCTGAGCGCTTTTGAAAGTGCAGTTATTGTCGTTACTAGTTATTTGCTAACTGTTTGTGTTGTTAGATAACAAAGTGCTGAACTGTTATTACCTGTGATTTGTTGTCTGTTTGCATTGGTAATCTGTGCAAGAACTATTGTTTCCTGTACCTGTGCTAAGTGCTTTCCTGCACATGTGTAAATAAACATTCATTCTCCATTATCCTGTGTGTTGGACTGTTTACACCATACGCCCACAGTAAGACTTTTGTAACAATATGTCTGTCTGTCTGTGTGTGTAAACTTAAAAAAATTCAATATTTCTCTTTCTTGCTAAGAATTAATTTAATTTAACCTTTATTAACACACTCCAATATATATGCAATTAAGGTTAATTTCCATCAATTAAATAGAGTTAATTTTACGTAAATGAAAAAACTTCTGACACCATTTGTAACTATAACACAGAAGAGAAGGTTGCGAAAATATTAATCTCTCAAAAGTAATTTGAAAGAAAATTAGTATGAAAGAATAAAAGAAATGAAAAAGAAGAGAGAAGAGAAATGCACAATTTGAAACCATAGAAAACTTCAAAAGTTTTTTAAAGCGCAGAAGAAAAACATGCGGATGGTGTTCTCTGATATTTCGTCTGACGCAAATTTTTAATTCCCGTTTCTCTCCTAGATCAAGTGCAAACTTAATTACAAACGTCAGCTTTCTTTCTTTCTTTTTTTTGTTCTATCTTAACAAAGGTTTTTTTTTACACATTTCCATGAATGCTCCCCAACGCAAATAAGAAGAATGCCTGAATTCGTAATTTTTTCTCCCTAACATTCTTTCAGCGGATGATTAAAAGAAATCTAAAATAAAAATCTGGAAATAAATGTGAATTCAGCAGTGTTCGTGCTATATTTAAGATCTTAACAATAAATTAAATGTTTTAATTGTTAATTAATTTCAATATGGCATTTTTTCCGTCAAAACGGATTACGAAAGCGATGTGTTCATTAATAGAAAATTCTCTGTTAGCTCTATACTTCGGTAAAATTCCAGGAAAAATAATCGCTTTGATGTTCTATTTAAGTCTTTTTTTAAAAAAAGGGGAAATTAAGGGAAAATCGTGCTGAAAAACGGGGAATCGTGTTAAAAATAAAATTACAATGAGATTTAAAAACCACAATTCAGCTTTTTTTAAATATAATAATTGAAGCTGTTAGATATACATGAAAACACCTGAGAGAAAATGTTTTTCACTCTACTAGAAGTTCATAAGTATTAATTAAAATTATATTTCTATTTGTGTTCTACAAAATTAAAACATATTATTTTACAGAAGTATAGAATATTAGATAAATTAAGATAAAAAGCATTTTCACATTAAATCAAGGTAAAAATTTCTCATATAATAATGTGGGAGCAAATTTTGTAGAATATAGGAGAAAGGTTTTTCTATTTACCCACGGTATGAGACCAGTCTGCCAACACTTTGTTAAAACACTCATATTTTTTTCTTATTTATGCTCATGAAAACACCTGCAAATAGCATACTTTATGCTTTGCATTTTTCTTGAAGAACAACTATACAAGATACGATTATCGGGTTGATTATCCATAGAAATTATTAAATGATTTGCTACCTCACAAGTCGGTTTTTTCCTTGACCTTCGCTAAAACTGACGTGGTTCCCTGAAGAGCCTTTGTGCATTTTTTAAAGGGTGCTCTGTTCTGGAATGGGAATTAAATTGTGTAAATAATCAAAAAGTTCCTCTAAATAAGCGAAACACTGAGAAACTTTAAAAGGGAAAAATTGTATGAATACGGAGGGTACTTCGCATTCCATTTAGAATGTTTTCATGTGGTTTCTCGTTAGATGTCAAACCATATTCCTGTGTTTGATTTAGTATTGCTAATGATACGTGAACGCCTCTAGCACAATGTAAAAATTTTGGAATTTATAATGACCTATTTCTATGTTATTCATACTTCTTAATATTTAAAACATTACAAACTGCATACAAGTGATCAGATTGTGCTTTATTGCAGGAAAACGTGATACATAAGGATTTCAAAATTATTGAGCTCGTAAGAGGATAATTTTTAAAAGTTTAAAAGACCCAAATTATCAGGAGAAAAGGAGAAAACTGTTTCACATGCAAACTTAGATTTTAAGTTTATATTTAGATTAAAAATTGAATATTGCATCTTAGAGATACATACTGTAAACCAATATCCTATATCTTGAATTTTTATAACAAGATACTGTGAGCTCTCAGTAAATAATGGAATAAGAAGATTTAGAACATTTGAATAAAAATATTTTACCCTTTCTTGAGATACTCCGTTTTTAAATGAAAAAAGAGCCTTCCTTCTCTCTCTAAAATATATTCTGGTATTTACTTCAACGTAAAGTGAAAGTTTACAGTGGTAGGAGTTATTTCATTCAGAAAACTGCAGATTATGTTATCCTGAACCGTGGAATTTGTTTTGACGGAGTAGAAACCTTTCGCTCGAAAAAAAAAAGAAAAACAGCATATCCTGCCTCTTTTATGCATTCTTGAATTGGAAAAAGATGTGATGCAAAAGCAAGGAGAAATACTGTGAATAAAAACTAGATATAGCTTCCTTTGGATAAACTTTCTTTTATCTTTGATTCCATGTGACTTAAAGGATGTTTGCATTAAAATTGATCAGGGGAAAATATTTTTATCCTTAATCAATAGGGATTTTCTAGGTTTTTGTACTGATGTTCTTATGGAAACCTTTCAGTAAATGTATTCGTTTCTCTCTCATTTTTTGGCTCTCTTTACAGCAAGTTGTGGAACAGAAAAATATATTCCCAGGCAATAAAGATTTCTTTGTGCTGAAACTTAAAAAATGTCTTGTATGAAATAAAGCATCTCAGACTAAGTTTGTCATTTTTTTTTAAATGTGTTAAAATGCAATAGAGAAAATTGTAATTTACTGTCAGCAACGTTATAAAAACTACATAATATATTTTTAAAAAATAAGATATATAAAACGCATATTTTTTAGAAACTAAATCCTTATTAATTTCTTAAAGATTAAAGATTTTATGGTATTGCCCTGGAAATAAAATGAACAAAATATAAATAACAGAATAGTGAAGGCCTTTTAATTAAAAGTTGCAGTTTCTTAACGATATATGTGTATAGCATTAGAAATAAATTATAATAATCTCTTCGCCTGTCTAGGGAGACTTTCGAGACGGATCCTTTGCTTTCTCTCGATTTCTTGAGGGTGAGTGGGCTCATGGATGGTGTCTAGCTACCGCTAGACAGAGAGGGATCAGAATAAATTCTAACAACAGATTCTTTATTCATATAATTGATTTTTACATGAAATAAATTAATCAAGCTTCATTTGAATTGCAGCTTCATCTTAATTCTGACTGTCGGATTGCATATTATCCCCATCGATCACATTCTGTTAGCATTCTGAAATCAACTAGTAAGGATGCTGCCACTATATAACAGCGAAAAAAGACTCATTTAAGTACAAACAGAAAATTATAATATACTGAAGAATTTTCAAAAACATTTTCAATAAGCATCACCTCAAAAATAAATTGTAAATGTGTAATTAATACTGAAAAATCTCTGGTTGATTTTTGCGAAATTTGTCTTGATTATATTATAATTCAGTAAATGACACAATAATTTGTGAAAGTTTATTAAAATAGTCTTTGGTTTGAATATTTCGAATTTTGGATATATGGATTGGCAATTTCCAATGTATTGAATTTTTTTTTGATATTTTCCCATTTATGTTAACTTTTATACAAACGATATATTATTCTTATTTGAAGTAAATTTCATCTCAATCATTATAATCCTCAAATACGTGCCTTATTTATAATAAAATAGTTTCGCCAATTCCAAAGGCTGAAAAAAACCGTAAAAAGTAAATTATACCAGAATAAAAATCATACCTTTTTTCTTTATAAATATTTTTACTATTTACAGAATACGATTACTCCTAAAGGTTGAAAAAAGTTGTAGTTTATTTATATTCAGAACAGTGTGATTTACCTTTTTATGAAATACACTTTGAATTGTTTAAAAAGCTGTTTTAAAAATGTTTCATCGGTCCAATAAAGGAAACCGATAGATTAGATTGGACCATCAAATTCTTTAATCACAATTAAAGCAAAAATATATTTTGATTTAAAAATTCTCACTAGCACACAATTCATGAACCCAAGTACGGTATTTTATGCCCTGTATCACTTCCTCTTCTCCCGTTGTTTTCTCACAAATGATAAGTATCCTTAGTTTTTATACTTTTGGTTCAACATTTGATGCATTTAGTGTTCTTTTATTGTTTTATTTTGTCTTGTTTTAATTCCAATTTATGATGACTGCTGGTGGAGATAAACTGCTTTTTAAGTTCTTCCTGTAGTTTAAGATAATAATTCCATTGAATTAAATTGTAAAGTTTAAGGAACTGTTTGTGGTTCAATTTAGGCAACCTTTGCACCACAACAAAAAATTCTTCTAACCTTATTTTTAAACTATTGTAATAAAATGATTATAGTAAATTGTAGCCGAAGAACTCCCATATTTGAGATTATAACATATATTCTTACTTAATTTTAAACAGTGTAAGGATTTTTTGTCTTCTGTTAAAATAGTTAATGGATGATACCTAAATGTAAGAATTTGTTCTATAACTGTAACTATACAGAGCTTTCTCTTTAAAAATAATTTTATATTCCCCATTTGCCTAGTTACAGCATAATTTGCCTATTTTATGACCTAAATATTTAATAGAATTGAAGTTTATGATGCCGGTCGAAATTTAGTGACTCCCGCCATAAGAATAAAACATTTTTGTTTCTTTAAAATAAATTGTTTATATCGAAAATGTTACTTATTCAATAGTAATCGTTTTCAGCAAGACATTATTTAAATATTGCATCGTATATCATAGCCGAAATATTCATTACATGCGTTTCCTTAGTAAGAAAAGAGATAAAACTAATGAATGTTGTGTCTAAATATAGCTGATTTAAAACTTAAATATTTTTTAAGAAAAAAGAAATATCGTTCATTAAATATAAAAACTTATCTTGATGATTCTTACTGAAGATGAGACTTCATTGCTCGTGACGAGATTTTGTTAGTTGCATGCCTCCTCTTGCGACCAGCGATTGTCCCTTGATCTATCCCTGGAATCTTAGGCTTTAAATGCGTTCCAGTCTCCCTATAGGATCGCAGTTGTCTGATCTGGATTTCAGATTTATAGGCTCTCGTTTTGAGACCTAGAATTAAGAAAGATCGACAGTAAAATTCACGGGAATGAAATGCACCCATTGGCTCGGACTGTCAGGAATATTTGGGCAACATCTTCAGTAACAGACGAAAACAACATATCACGAGATCTGCCCTCTATTAGCTCAATTGATAGTTCTCAGGCGTAGTTCAAATTTTTATGGCAATCTAATGAACTAATCCCCTCGTTTAATATATTTCTCTGTTTCAAATTTAATCTCAAAAATGTGCTTTCGTGCTTTCCGTAGAAATACGATGATAGATCCAAAAAAAGACAATACCCATACAGGGATAATAAAAAATTATTCATTAACAATAGATAGAAAATACAGAAGGGAATTAAGAGGCATACTTTGCCGATCACTTTTCCACATAATCAGCATTTATCTGAACGCAGGACCAACTTGTTTAACCCAGCTTGTTAGAAACGACGTTCCTGCCCACTGAGCCAGTTCTCGGTAGCTGTTTCCACATCACTGTTTGAAGAGAACTTTATTCTATATAAGTGTTTGGAACCCAGATTAATGCCAAATCTGGAATGTATGGGGGTGGCTCGAGACTTCCCACTTGAACTTTGGCAGCAATTCTTGAGTTTTGAGAGCAATATGGGTATTGTCTTTCAACAGGTTGACAACATCATTCAACATGCCAGGGCGTTTGCGTCGGATGACTTCACGATGGCCCAGTGACTATTTCCTTTTTCCAAAATTGAGGGAAAACTGATCTGGTACAAGGTTTTCTTCAGACAGTGATATGAAAATAGCCCGAGAACGTAATTGCTATCAAGCCGGGTTAAACAAGTTGGCCCTGCGTTCAGATAAATGCCTAAATAGATTTGCCGATTATGTCGAAAAGTTATTGGCAAGTATGCCTCTTAATCCCCTTTTGAAATTTTTGTCTAATGTTAATAACTAATTTTTCATTTCCATTGTAAACTTTTTTGGACCTATCCTCGTATATATTGGTTCAGCCAACCCATCTTCACGCAATGGAAATTACCGAACTCCATTCCTTGAATAAACTTTGCGTTGTTCATAGAAAGGCGTTAATCCATTCAAACGTTAATTATTGTTTGATTATTTTACTTGTATTAAGGAGTGCATCATTTTAAATTAAAATCACATAATCTTTTTCGATTCCAATGATACACTAGCACCTTTTAGAATAGAAATAATTTATCCAATTCCAAAAGGAAAAGAAAAAGGCTCATCGGACTGAAAACATTTATACTGGCATAAAACTCATACATTATTTCTTTGTAAATGTTTTCACTAATTAAGGAAAATAATAACCCTTGAACAGTTGAAACAAAGCAACAAAGCACGTGTCCGAAATAAAAGAACAAAAGAGAAGAGCGGAAGAAAAAAGAATAACAGGAGACAAAACTCAATAAAATAACTACTTGCATTAATTTTTGAAAGCGTAGGGAGAAAGAAGGGAAAGAAACGGCAACTGTTTTATTATCTGCCTTTTGCTCGCTATTTAAATGCTGCAATTGAAGGAAAATGAGGTAAGAAACAAAAATAATGAGGGGATTCAAGCTGTCTTCCGTTCGATAAAATAACTTTCATCCATTTGGGGTTGAATTCAGGTTTAATTATAGTCAAAAACAGTGCAGTGTTAAGCATTAGTGATTAGATTTTTCTCTTCCAAGTCGGACTCATTATGTTCCCATTTGAAACCGCTGTGTTTTTCTAATTATAAATAAAAGGTTGTTTCTCGGTTTGCTGGTAATTTGACTGCTGCTGAATTGGTAAAAATATGTTTGTTTTTCCTTTTTTAAGGTAAATGTATTGTTTCGCTTCGTTTGGGTTACATTTCCAGAAATGCTTGTATTAAAATAAAGTGAGGATTATCGTCGAATGCTTTGTAGATTTCATGTCCTAATATTTGAAACATGTATTGAAAATCCCGTTATTACGTTCGTTCAAAGATTTTATTTTAAACGAGATAATACAAAATAATTATTTAAAAAAATAAAAATTTTAATAGACCACGTATTTAAAACGGACTAAAAAGTATAAAATAATTTCTTCTAGCCCCATACAGATTTATAAACCCATACAGATTTAAAACGAAACACGTGGGGCGCATGCAATATTTAATAGTAAGGAATGTAGAGAGTAGCTGTCGTTGAGAAAACTCACACAACAGTTCATATCATTTCCATTGCAATAAAATTGTTAGTGACTGAAATGAACTATTTATACATCAATTATCTATTACATGCGCCCCACGTCTTTCGTTTTAAATCTGTATGGGGTGATAAATCTGTATGGGGCTAGAAGAAATTATTTTATACTTTTTAGTCCGTTTTAAAAACGTGGTCTATTAAAATTTTTATTTTTTTAAATAATTATTTTCTGCTTTTTAGTCTTCTGTGTGTGAAATTTTGCAATCGATTTTAAACATCTTGATGAGATTATGACGGAGCGCATGCGTAAAGATATGGCTAAAATATGGGGGTGCTTTGAAGATCCCATGGTCCATCCATATACCCAAGCACCAAGTCTGTAATGTTAATAGTTTTCGAGATATAATGAAAAACGTACTGCGCATGCGCAAAGATATGGCTAAAATATAGGGGGGCTTCGATGATCCCATGGGTCATCCATATACCCAAGAACCAAGTCTGTAATGTTATTAGTTTTCGAGATATAATGAAAAACGTACTGCGGATGCGTCATGCAAAATATGAAATGACAGACAAACAGACAGACAGACAGACAGACAAGAAAGCGAATTAATAATGCATTGTCATCTAGTTCTGAACTATGTTTAAAGTTTCAAGTCTCCAGCTCATCGGGAAGTTAGTTTAAAATCGATCGCAAGATTTGTACCGAACCGACAGACAGACAAGAAATCGAGTTAATAAAAACGTAGTAAAAATGAGGGGGGCTGTCTTTTTCAAACAGCCGCTGATGTTAAAGGCTTAGGACTACTTTACTCGCGATTCTCTTCTGTTTCTTTCTCCATTTTCAACTCAATTACGAAATCTTGCTCGCGAAAACGTGACAAGCGAGAGCGTCAGCCAATCGTGAGCGCGCACCTCATGCGCGTGACGTTACGAATTCATGTGTATTTTTGCCCAACTTTGAGACTCAGTAGTCGCTGAACCACACTCCGATTTTCATTTTTTTTGGAACTTCTGTTGTTACCCTTTATCTCTAAAATAAGAAATTAGTTATGTTTTTAACATATGTAGTTACCGAGATATACAGGATCTCCCATACAACGTTTTTTGTGGCGTTTTGGCGTGTAAATCAAATTCCTTCCGAAGACCCCAATGGGAGGAACGTAGTCCTACGTTAAAAGTATACTTTTCCCTTAAGACTACAAGAGAATAAAAAATCATTTATAAGCTGGTATTTTAGGAGAAACATTAATTATGCACTCGGCATGGAATTCTTGGAAGATAAAGTCTGCTAATTGTTTCAACCATCCTCGGGGCTCCTTATTTTTGTCTTCTTTCATTGATAATGATATAAACATACAGGGTGTCATAAGAGAATAAGGAAGTAGAATTATATAGATTAATTTTTCGGTAGACCGTTTAGTTCGGCAACGAAAATAAAATTCTGGTGATTTATTTTTACAGGATCTGTACCAGCCCCTGCATTTAGGACTAAATTATAATAGTACAACATCTGTGCCACCTGTAAGGAAAATGATGATTTAACGTTTACACCATCTTAACTTTGTTTCTCCTGCAGCGTCCTCAAGAAAAAAACAATTATCTTATGCTTCAGTATGGAAAATCGGATCCTCCAGAGATGATATAAAATTTCTTTCAGATCCACAATTCGCTGTTAAAGCCACAAGGTAAAAAACAAACAATCAATGTGGGTAACGTAAAAACGAACAATCGAAACGTAACGATCGATCGTCGAAAATGCAACAATCAATGTGGGTAAAATGTTTTACCCACATTGATTGTTACGTTTTCGAGTTATCACGTTTATATGCACACATATGAATGGATAGATAGACATACCGTTGAAAAATTTCGTCCGAAATATGATAGAGATGTGTAGTTTAAAGGACAATAACAAATAACAAATTAATTTGCATTTTTTTAGGTATCGTGCAAACAAACAATCAAAGATCTTTCCAAAATGTTTTTTTTTCGATATATTATACTAGCTGATACGCCCGTCATTACTCCGGTTTAAAATACTTTCATGTCTAATATTTTTAATGTAAAAACAACTATTATATAAAATATTATAATACACAAAATCCTTTCATGATCTGAAACGTTTTTTAAATAAAATGAAAATATCAATTGAACCAGAAGATTTTAAAAAAGGATTGGTAGTTAATTTTCTTTATAAATTATTAATTATATAGATACTTCAAATTTTCTTAACAAATACTGAAGTATAAGAAAGGTTTTAATGAATATTTTGAAACAATTAATTAAATAGTTAATTTTTCATTAATTGAAAGCATGAAACTGAACCAAATTAATAGTTGTTCCTATTATAAATTGTTTATCGTCGTTGTGAATCGTCAACTTTTAAATTTTTCTTTTAGTGTTCTTCCAGAATTCTGCTATTGTATTATGGCAGCAGTTCTTCGTATTATTCTTGTTCTTCAACAATAAAAAATATTGGTGCAAATTGTGTATAAAATTAACTTTGAATTTTTTAAAAAAAGAGAGAAACAAATTGTACGGAAATGAAATTTGTGTCACTAATAAGCTAATTTTCTTTAATTGAATAAGGTGTAAAATTAGCTTCGCCGATTTTTTTAAAATTTTTATTATCTGAAATTTTAACTAACTTTTGGACTTTGAGAAGTTTACCAAGATCTTTCTCTTGCCTTAAATAATAAGTGTGCAAAGTTTGGTTGGAATCGGTTCAATGGTTTAAGAGAACATGTGTAATATACACTCACATGCATAGTCAAAATGTCTTATTTTTATATAAAGATCTCGCCGTCGTTTCTAAACCAAGTTTCCAAATTCATAAAATTATATCAAAGTAACACAAAATGCGAGGTACTTCCTTGAAAGTCTTGATAAATCCAAAATAGGTCTTGAAAATAAAATATTTTTGAAATGTATAGTTATTATTCTTTTTAGTTTGAGGTATAATGTTTAAGCCAACTCCACACTTAGGCAGACTACTGGGCGTTTCAATAATGAGTGGTAAAAATGTACTGCATCAGCCATTGAATAATAAATTTTGTAAAAATTACTGAAATTAAAGACAAAATTGCTCGAAAATAATAAATAGATTAAGAAATATTTACAAAATAAACAGAAAAATATCGGAAAAATAAAGGCAGAGTAGTTCAAAGTCTCACCGTCGCCTAGCAACGTAGAATTTATAAATTTCATTCAAAACCGTTTGCTTCAATTCAATCATTTAATTAATTAAATTTTTAAAAAATAATAAAAATTGAAGGAAAACTAGCACAAAATTGAAATTCTCATTGGGAAGGTAAATGTTTGAACTTTAAGATGGTATAAAGATATTTTTTATGTCAATGCTAAAACAATATGCAAACAATTAAACAATATGCTCCAAAGTTACTGCGGAAATACGGCTTCGGTTAATTTCGTTAATTTCTAATTAACTGACTGTTTAATTAACTTTTGAACTTTGAAAAGTTTATAAGTGCCTTCCCCTGTTCTTAAATAATAAGTTTGCAAAATTTGGTTGAAAACAGTCCATTGGTTTAGGGGGAGATGTGGAATATAGCCACAATTACTTTTATTTATATTAAAAGTAGGATATATATATATATATATTATATAACGTTGGTTTTCAAAAATTTCGAAACTCACAGGAAAATTAGCTTGGCATCAATGATTTATGACGACAATAAAAACGTGTGTATTTGACAACAGTTTTTGTAATTATCACAGGAAGCATTAAATTTACGACAGCCTAAAGTTTAGTATCTTTAAATTATACTACATATCAGCGGAAAATTTGGTTTAATATAATGTATTTTTTTCATAGAGAAATTTCGTTGCGTACTAAAGTCATTTTTTACTGAAGTATAAATAACATCTTTATGTATAAATTTAGGAGAGAGTAAAGAAGATATCATTCCCTTTTCTTATTTTTAACAAACGTACAAACGACATCAAGACATCCTTGTTGCTATATATTTATTAAATTAAATGCCATTTTTCAGTATTTCGTAGTGCACAATTTTCCTGACTTTGGCTTATTCTGCTATACTTTGCAATCATACTTAGTTTGGTTGATGCAAATCACAGGAAAACAGAATAGGGGGCTGCCGTATTATTTACATAAGATAAAATATTCACCTTTCATGGGTGGAAATAATCGGATTCTACAAGTTTCGACATTTATAAAATCAAATCTGGGAAATTCCGAGTTATACATCAAATATAATCCGTAGATGCATAGTAAAATTGTATTATGTTAGTATTTTGGAGATATGTTCATAAATATGTATTTGCCTTATGTTATTCGGGGAATTTAGGGCAACACTAACTACATTACTCTTCGCTGCGCCGTACCGTTTATCAAATTTTATGTGAAATAGTTTATGCTTAGTTTATTCCCGGAGTGATATACTGCTGATTCGTCCCGATGTAATTACCACATATTTCCAAGTGCATTTATTTACGTAAAATATATTTTACAGAGAGTTTAAAACGTTGAAAACGCGATGCTGATGAAATGATATGGGAAAGCCTTCATATAGTCTTCATATGTCTTGGGAGAGCGTCAAAATACTTTCAATGCCAAAAGCATATCAAAATGTAAAAGGTTATATTATCCTTTTGATAACAATACTTCTGTTTTTGATATAATATTATTCGTTCAAAGACAATATTTTCTACATGAATTATTCGTCACAAATCATACATTTTATGGAAATTTGAATAATTAATCATGGAGATACAATAAATAAATAAATAAATTCTTCATATTTTTACTATATTCATTTGTATGAAATAACAATAAGAGATACTTAATGCTATGCTTCAATGGTGCATACATTTTTTGAGATTATCAGTTTATAGGCCTGTCATATTGTATTATGAATTTTGGAAATGAAAGCTTCAGTTAGAAAGTACAGGAAAAAGAATCAAACTATGTAGCCTACCACATAAGTATAAAATTTGATAAGCCACACTTTGAATTAGTTTATTCGTTTCGATTTCCATTCTCATCTGTTCTTCATTGCAATCCTTTGGTATCCCAGATTTCCCAGTTTATATACCCTGAAGCTACATCGACAGATGGCAATAACACGCATCCTTCATACATTGTTTACATAGTCTTTTTTCGTGTTTCCTTTCTTAGATGTTCGTTGTCCAAACATGTGTTATTATTCGGACAAGTTTTCCAATGGCGTACAGAGGGTAAGTGGCGCCCAGGTCATAATGTGATTTTTTCGCCCCCTCATCGTATTTGACTTTAAAAAGTGACATAAACGCATTAAGGTTTAAAAACAATCAACTGGAAAAATTATAATAAATTTAAAAATAAAAATTTAAACTCGAACTTTAAACAAAAACAACAAACAAATTTTATTTATAAACAATAAAATTTAGAGAATAAAATTTACAAAATAAAAGTTAAACAGTGTCTAAGTCGCGCGCATTTGCAGCAGCAGAACAAAACACAAAGAACATTGGAAACCAATATCATACAAAAAAAAGCCAAAAAATCAAAGATAAACTCAGAGGTAATAAAAAAAACAAGGAATCCATTCTAGTCCATTCAGTGGATAAGGACTTTATTCGAAATGGATTCAAAATAATAATTGGGATAGTTTTCTGTAAGAAGCTTGTATTACACCAAACATAGTTTCTCTTAGCCCTAAATTTCCCAAACAAAAGACAAAGGAGACCTGTACATCAAAAAGCATTATTTCAAAAGAAAGAGGAAAAACAAAACACAAACATCAAAAAGGTATTTCCCAATTATTTATTTTGAATCTATTTCGAATAAAGTCCTTAGCCCTTGAAAAAGTGGACTAGAATGGATTCCTTGTTTATTTGTTTCTTTGATTACCTCTGAGATTATCCTTGTTTTTTGGCTTTTTTTGTACGATATTGGTTTCCAAAAACTCAATGATGTGTTTCTACCGCGGACGGTGCCGTAGCGAAACTCATTGGCGCCCGAAAAACAATGTTGTTTTTTTCATCTCAGTCATCAACAGTGGCTTAACAAACGTAAATAGCGCCAGGAGTATAGCATTATTGTTACGTTTCCTCATTATATTTTGCATTAAAAGTGGCATACAAGCAGTAGGTTTTGACTCCATGGCTCCCGGGGCAACTATATCACCCTTGCCCAGGTCGCTACGCCACTGATGTTTTCTATAACCAGACAACTGTTCATTATGTGAACTTGTGTTGGCCTATCACTTATTGTATTGAAATTGTTGAGTTGACTACTAACCCGCGAGACGCGCAAGGGTGTGTCCGATACCCCACGCCTCGTGAAATGTGAAAAATACCCACTTCCCTTTTTGTTGAAATGAGTCAAATCCATGCTATCTGCCTTTAAGGTCACCTTCTAAAGACGGAATGTGTTGCAAGAAAAAGTCCTTTATTTTTTTATTGGAATTCAGCTTATGGGGTGTCGAACACCCCCTTGCGCGTCCTCGAGACAGGTTTCTTTGTTCAATTGAGTGTTGGTATTAAGGACAGGAAAATACAGGATTTGTGGATACGAGTCTTTGAAGCTGGATAATAGTGTAAGTAAAAATCTCAAGAGATTGAAGCAAAAGTTTTATCATTCTGTGCGTAATGTAACTGTATTGAGCTGGTACATGTCTTATACACTTTCACCAAAATTATTGGAGGAAAAGCTTAAAATTGTAGAAACTATTCTGAAAAATGAAAGCGTATTATGCCCTAAATTTATTGGATCTAAAGGTAAAGCCCATCAGAATTCTTATTTGGATTACTAAAAATATGGTTTCTTCTGTACCTAAGAAAATTAGAAGCAGTATTTTTCTATCCAAATTGTATGACGATCATAATATTGATGATTCTTTACTATAAAAAATGTTGAAAACGTGTGTGTAAGAAACATACTTTTCTAATGTGTTCTCAAAGCATTGAGTAATATAATGTATTATTTACTAAAATTTTTTGTCTAAAAATTTGTTCTTGTATAACGAGAACTGTTTTTACGAATCATTTGGATCAGATACAGCATAAGTATGTTGCTAGTTTTGCTTAAACAGCGAAATAACGGCAAAAATAATGAATTTAACTTATTTCTGTACAGGAAGGAAACAAAATGGAAGAAAATACAATCAGAAATTTAAAGAAATGCAGTTCGAGCACTTTTTGTCCTATTTCCTAGAATGAATTTGTTGTTCTTTTTCTGAATTTTTCCAATTCTTTACATTTAATCCTATAGCCATCAATAAAGAAAAAATAAATGCAATTCGAGAAATTTTTGTCATATTCTTAGAATGAATTTGTTGCTCTTTTTGTGAAATTTCCAATTCTTTATTTTTAATTCCATTGTCGTCCATAAAGAAAAATATTTTACCAGCAAGCTAAAATAAAGAATTTTCCCAAAATATTAGGCCCTTATTTGAAAATATAATTCAAACCACAGAATAAATTTCTCTCCGCTTTTATGCAAGCATTACTTTAGAACCAGAATATTTTCAGAGGAATAAATACAAGGTATGCTTTTTTATGGTAAAATAATAAAATTTTGTTTAAATCTCACGTGTCTGCATTCTTCTTAGCTAGAATTTTGAAGAAAGGACCTCAAAATGTGATAATGCAGAGCATAAACTTAAGCTTGTTTTATTCATGAGATTATTCATGGAATTCAAAGTTCGGTTGACAAGAATTTGGAACTGGTGTAACTCTCTTCCAGAAAAAATAAATAAGAAACAGTGAATACAAAATAAAGATGTTACTAATACGGGAAGGATCCCAAAAATATTTAAATATTTTTGACAGGTAATGTTATAGAAGAATGAGAAAATATAATGGGTTTTCTTCCTTTCTGGAGCAGTAAAATACGAATTATGTGAAGTGAGAAAGGAGTGAAGGTATTTTATAAGGTATTTTTCTTCAGTATATTTGCAGTTGCTGTTTTCGGGGGTTTATTCAGAACAGTATTTTTACTGTTGTGATTTCTCCATTATGATATATTTGAAAGTAATTTACAGTCTAATATTTGGAAATTATTTGGTTGTTTTAACGTAATAAAAGAACGAGTATATTTACTCAATAATCTATTCCATTTTATTTAGTTTTCTACTCACTCCTTCACTTGTCGCGTTTCTGGCTCTTTTTTTTTAATTCGCGTTCCTACATAAGAATCCAATGAAGATTTTTCTTCTATTCCACAATTTTAAACATTATATGACCAATAATTGTCTTTTTTGTTGTTTTTCTAATGGGAAATACAGTTTAGCGCCCGGTTGCGTAGAAATTGCGTGCTAATTATGCCTTACAGTTCAGCCAATTTATTTATTAAAAGTGGGTTTAAATTAATTATTTTATCTTATCATAGCGTTACATATAAATAGAAATTCGGTTAATTACAAAATAACTCGAACATATTCTGAAGCAATTCATCTAAATAAAGATTCAAAACAACCCGTCGTATCCCATAATAATACCATAAACGTCATCAGAATATCGTTTATGGTATTATTTAATTTTATTTATTTTCTGCTTTTCCCATTTTATTAGGTCCCGATTAATCGATGTAATTATATATAAAAGGGCAATATTTGTTTTTTTTCTTAACAAAAGTTACAGCTATTTAATTGATGTTTTTTGCATTGAACGATTTAGATATTTGTTTTCACATTATATTTTGACTGTTATCAGTTATTCAACAATACTTTTAGCAAGCTATAATTTCATCCCGTTATTTAAACATTTACTATTAAAGGGACATTTTTAAAATCTAAAATTTCCTTGCTTTAGGGTCAGGTGGGGAAATTTGGGAACAAGTAGTAATTCGAAACGGTGACTCCAGTATGCACTGTTGAAGCCCTGTCGAACTGAGAAGCATGTGCTGTGGTTAACACAGTTTAGAGGGAAAAGACATATACATTCCTAATTTTTTCAATGGTCTTTAGTAACGTTTTTACATTTAATTTCCACCGTGTTTAGAAAAGTGAAGTTAAAATTTATTAAGTTTCAAATTTCGTTCTTTACCCCGGTTATAAGAAAAAGCTCAGTTGCTCAGTTATATATATTTCTCAGATCTGTAGAATATGACGATTACGAGAAAACTTCTGTTTTAATTTTTGGATTTCTTCTTGAGGAACAGGTTAGTGTTCTTAATTACCCTTGACAATTTTCTTTGCTGGTTAATTGGGAACATAATTCTAATGTTACAAAAACTTATATTTTTATGTATTCGGAATAATTTATTATTTAATGGTAGAAAGTTTAGATCTAGAAACGCAGTTGCGTTATACCCGTCAGAAAAGTTCGCTGTTTCATGTCAAATATATATCTTACATTTTAAAACATTTTACCATGTGATCTACACTCATATTACTTTAAACGTATGAAAATTGTTTGTTAGTAATGATATGAGGCCGTTTGACTTCAGGTATGAAAGAAAACAAGAAAACTGATGACGAGAAATATAAAAAAACGAGATACTGATGGAACAATCTGAAGATGAGGATTTTGGCTCTTTTCACAAGAAACAGAGGCTGCGGAGATCGAGGAAGTAATTTTTCTGGCATCATACACGGCTTATTTTCAACAAATATGTTTGATTTGATATATAACGTTTTAGGTTCTAGAATGCAACCACATTATTCTTAGGTTAGGCGGGATTCAACGCGTTGACAGTGGGGAATTGTTTACGACAGGTTTGAGGACCACCAATTTGGCTAAATCAAAATTTGTGTGAGAGGTGAATGTTATGATATAATCCCATACTCTACTTTTAAAGTAGATTGTCGAAAAAATTGGTTTTGAGGTAGTGTAAATGTCAAAGAAAAATTAGTGGATCATTCAATTGAACGTTCGATTTCAAGTGGAAAATCTACTTTCTACAAATAAATTGAACTGTCTGTTTTTACTAATTTTTATGTGTGGTTTTTAAGTCTAAAGTATTTTTTAGTGTGCATAGTATTCAGTCATTTCAGTTCCTATAAAAATTCATTTCCCAACTTTTCCCCACAAAATTTGAGTTAAAATGATTATAAATTACACCAAATTGAAGATAGTAAATAGTTCTAATTGTTTATATCCTTACATAGGTGCAAGGGGAGGAAGCTTCTTAAGCTTAGCCCAACGTTACATTTTTTACAAATAGTTGTTGATTTTGCTGCACAGGGTTTTAGCTGGTATCTTCTTTGTCGGTTTTCTTTGTTTTTCACAATAACATGTTCATTTTTAAACTTTAGTAAAAATCTTCATTAACCCATTGAAAACCCAGTTTCCTGAAGATGGTTTCCTTGGAATAGAAAGTCCCAAATAGAAACTGTCATACGTACTCGTAAAACAAGCAAGCTCAGACTATCATCATTAAATAGCTTATTGAGCTTCTATTAAGCAACAAAGGCTGTTTCAAAAGCATTAAAAATTCTGATAAAACTCCGTATTTTTGAAGAGCTTTGTTTAGTAGATCATAAAGGGGCCCCGCTGTCTAGCACTCATGTCAAGTTGTAAGTTAAAGTTAAAATGAAAGTACTCCTTTATTTCGTAATATCTGTTCTTTGACATCGCTTTATTTAAAATTAAAGTTCCAATATGGGGCGCATTATCCGAACTTATCTGCTCTTGAGGCAAAATATGATGTCCATTGTAAAAGGGAATTCCTAAAAATTGCTTCATTTCATCAATACTTATTTCAAAAACATGATTATTCTTTTGCCTAGAATATTTAATTGATTCTTCAACCGTCAGCTCAATCAACTTCAAACAGATCACCTCAAATAGTTCAATAGAAGTTACCAGCAACAAAATCTAATTCAATGTCTATGACTTCTAAATCAATATCAACTAAAATCCACAAAAAATTCAAGGCTTCCTGGGCAGTTAAAAATTTACGATGAATTCAAAAATGGCAACAAAAGAAAACAAAAGTCAAGCATGCGAAAGCAGTAAATGCTAGGTCTGCATCGATGAATGTCAAAATACAACTGACTGCATGAGCATCATGTCTCAATCCTTTGAGAACAATTGACTCCAGCCATCCACCCAAGTGCCTGTCAGACAGACTACTGGCACCTGTATTACTTGTAGAGTTGCAATCTTTGGAATGCAATAGAAAAAGGAGGGACTTTCTCCATTACTAACTGATGGGTGTTGGGTAGTAATGCTTTGTACCATCCTTTTATTTAAAGGATAGTCGAAAATGTAGGGAAAATAGATCTTCTAGATCATTTTTGGCAGCTATTTTTAACTAGAATAAAAGCATGGAATATTTCCTCAATAAATTTATATGTATGTTTTGAATTTCAAAACTTTAAAAAACTTGTTTATTGAAAATGTAATAAAAAGATCTGCGAAACTCGCCATTTAAAAAATTTAATAAAAATATCTAACATTGATTTAAATATGCAAAAAAGGCATGTATATATATATATATATATATATTAAAATTACTCTTGAATAAGAAATCGTCTTTATTTAGAATTAAAATATTCAAAAGAATTTATATAAAGACAACTTATGTGCGCTGACCTATTTTTAGGACGATGAGGTAATATGGGTTAAATGCATTTTGAGACTGTATACAGTAATTTCTAATCATTCCAAATAATATTTTCTTCAAATTAGTCCGTTACTGTGATCAGAAGCCAAAGTACGTGTTCCCATGTGCCCCATAGTCTCATGGGTAATTGGGGACAATTTGGGATAAATTAAAAACGCTCCTAAAAGTGAGGTTTATTATTTAATAAATTATTTTTAGAAGAAGGCATTGCTAAATGAACCTTGTAGAATACGCTTATGCAGTCACAAAAATAAAGATATCTTTGCCATCGAAGAGAAAAAAATGTCAGAGTCTGCAAAATTCGTCCCCAATTACCCCAACTTACCCTATTCGTTGAAACGAATTAAATAACTCTTGAAGTCTTGTCTGTAAGTTTGATATCACTATAAAAATAATGATACCTAGGAGTTTTTAAAGAAAACAATACATGCGAATAATAATTAATTATTTATGAACTTTAAAAATTATATTCATGTATTTTTCAACAATAAAATTATTTATTCTCCTTTATAAATTGAAAAACATTTGTGAAAAGTTTGACACAATTTTATATCCTTTAAATCAGTTTTCATATAAGAACATTAAGGAAAACAGAAACTATCAGATTTTTCAAATATGCGGTATATGTGTAAATTTTTAAGAAAACAAAGAAACTTGAAGAAAAAAATATTAAGCGTAAGATCATTATTGAATTAAAAGCATTTTTATTTAAGTGACATCCAGTGAATTTTTATGAAAAAATTAAAAGGGATTATGGAAGTATAATTTTAATTAAGAAACTTTCAGTTAAGCAATATAAATCTCTCTCAATTATAAATAATATTTAATTTGTTTTCATTTTGACACCATTTAATTTTAATGGCTATTGCAATATATTGATTCTATTGATTAGAAGATGAATAGACTACGAAGAAGTGAAATATTATAGTTCAGTTCTTTAGCATCAGAACCATCACGTAGGCAAAGGAGAAAAATTCTATTGATAGAGCTTCGGTGCAATTCATAAGAATGTTTAATTATACAGCTCGATATTAATCGTATAATATAATGCAGTACACAAGCAGAAAACAAGATTGTAAATACTACTTAATTTATGACTTATGGCCTATTTGCAGCTATTATTAAGGAATCTTATTCCTTTCTTTACTACATAATGTCAGGTGCTCGCATTGAGACTAATGAATGGCCGTCGAAAAACCATACTTTTAAGTAAGAAGTTCGGCGAGTAGAGAATTCATTTACCGCACATCTCATTTCGACAGTTTTCTCCTTGCTCTTGTGTCCTGGCCGCTGAGTAATTGGCGTCCCAGGAATGCCATTTTGAATAATTTAACGCTGCAGACAGGGAACGATGCTCCTAACCATTGAATGCTTCGATGGTTAACCAGATTCATTTAGTGTCGGTGGAACACTGGACGCATCCATTCACCGACTGTTTAGTAGCGCCCTAATTGCAAAAGTTTGTTATCACGAGGGTCAGTATCCCCTCATTACCGATCCAATTTATTTTATGGGATGCGCAGTATTAGGGCAGGTTTTGCTCGGGATGCCATCCTATTTGTCTAGTACATGTTTTGTGATGGGAATATGTTTTCTTTCGGGGAACATCTGGGGAAATAAAAAGAGACAGTCTTCATTGCATTGTGAGTAAATTTATTTACAGATTATTGCTGCCTTTTCTGGCGTCAATACAAATAAATCTGCAGGATAGCAGTACTCTACAATGGAAATGCGCATACTACTCTTGTATGTTTTTGCAATATAACAATGCAGGGGCGATTTTTTTTTAGCTGGGATAATTTCCATATTATTCGAAAAGGGTGAAATAAATGCTCAAGATTCAACATCGTTTTTTCGACTTATTATTTATATTTTAATAAATTATTATTTTATAATTAAATATGTATTCTTTTTTCCACAATAGCCTAACCTCCAAAGCTACCATAATCCATATGACATTTCAAAATAATATGCTGTTGTATCAAATTAAATCGTCTTAATCTGAAAGATATCGCAGTGAAAATCTGTACTGAAAATTTGAAAACAAAGGGAGTTATTTATTTAATTAAATTGAAATAATAGAAATATACGTCTTAATTTCTATGATTAGGTTAATAAAAATATGATTAGGCCGTCTTTAAAATATTACATAGGTATTGTTTTAACTAAAACTTTTGTTTTTTTCTAACCCCGTTCAGAAACATTATAAAATATAAACTAAACCAGGTACATAATATCCGATATTTTTCGTTTCGAGTAAATTTCGAGAGAAGGTGTTTTATATCCTTTAACTCAAAGAGATGTTATTTATAAAGCCAGAATGCAGCTTTAAATTTTTGCACTTTAACTTTTCTTTTTATGGGAAATTTAGGAGTTAGACTATTGTCGGATTGTTTTCAAACATACTTTTAATTACAACACTTTATAATTTACAAACATATTTACCAAAGTGACTGGAAAAGGCATTTCTTCATCTTTAAATCATTGGAAAATCTGTACAACCTTTCGATCGCCCATGGTGGTATCTGTCCGTATCTTCCCTTATGAGCAAATACTATAGAAATTACGTTACATATGGCGTATACAAGAAGACTAGACAGACTCCATTCAACGGTCTGTTTCTTCTTTATATTACTGGTGCACACAGGACAATTCCAATCGCTGCTCTCCAAGTGGTAATCGGTCTTCAACCCCCTCCACCTACAAATCCAACAAGAAGCAACTTATGCCCGAGTTTCTCGAGCAAGATCTTCATCCAACTTTTTCACCGTTCACCAGCCCAACAGATTACGAAAACAAAAGCAGTGGAATTCATATTCACCCCCATAATTTTCTTCTCCACAATCAAATTTCATTTGCAGAAAATCACAGAGACTCAGGAGCCAAGGCTGTATATACTGATGGATCTAAAAAGGACGAAGGCACTGGTACAGCATATTGTATTCTCGAAAACTATGGAATAATAGCCTCATGGCCAGGTAAACTTGATCACAGCAATTCGGTTTTCAAAGCTGAAATCCTTGCAATTAAAATGGCAATTGAAGCAGCTTCTTCCCTTCATAGACCAATCAAAATTTGGACAGACAATTTGTCAAATTTGATGGCCATACTTAATCCTAAATCCCACCACAGTATGGTACGAGAGATTCAAACCTTTTTGCTCTCCCATAAACACATTCACCTGAGATGGCTTAAAACCCACGTCGGTTATTTAGGCAATGAATGCGCAGACCAATTAGCCAAAGAAGCCATCACAAAAGGCGACCCATTCTTTCTACCTAAGCCACTTTCCTACCTGAAATATGAGATTAGGTCAGCTGTTTTAAGCATCTGGCAAGACAACTGGGAAAACGGAGATACTGGCCGCAGTACACACGATATAGTGCCTAGGGTCTCAAACAAGCCAGTAGGTTGGAATAGAGAAGAGCTGATGTTCGTTACAGGACACGGGCCCTTCCCTTCATACCTTCGTCGCTTCAATCTTCGAACAAATGACAACTGCTCGTGCGGAGAGAAAGGAGATCCAATGCACTATGCCACAAAATGTCGGTTTACCCTCTCCTGGCATTTCCAAACTCCTACAGTGTCACTTAAATTACAGCGGTTGAAAAACATTCTCACGAACAACTTATCAAGAACCCGACTTCGACTCCTAATGCGTTTCATATGTGATGAGAATATTCTCATTCTAGAGGATAATAATTGAGCACTCATCCACCCAGACTTACACACACTTCCGGCTACTTATGACTTTTTTTCCTCTACGTATTTGTATTTTTTTCTATTTTGCTTTGTTTTCTATGTTGTTCTGTCCAGTGTATGTTTCTTTTTCATTATTATTTGTTTTTGTGCCTGTTATTTGTTTTTGCCCTTTCTTAAAAAAATAAAATTCACCTCCATCCATCCAAACCCGAAAAGAGCCAAATGGCTCTAAACACGGGGATGCAGGTGGTGTAATGTACTGTAGTTTAGCGCCACATTTTGAGGCAACATGACAGGTATCGGGGGTGGACCTTAAAATTTTTAACCACTGTCGGATGACGAGAATAAAAAGTGAGTCGCCATTCTCGTCGTCTTGAACTTCAACGCCGCACAAGCGGTAAGACTTTTCACTTCCGATGTAGGTATTAAAGTTAACCAGCATCACATATGCACGGTAGATTTTTCTTGAAATCAGGTTTGGGACTTGTAAAGCTCATGTCTAAAATGCTCATCGTTACCACTCGGCAACTTGGCCTCTAAATAGGCGTGGAAAAAGTAAAAATATCTTAAGATGACTAAGGGATAGAGATATTACTTATGAGGAATGAGTGAAATACTGTTGGTTTAGTGTAAAACATTTCTGCTAGCGCGAACAGAGAAGGGAAATTCTACTGGTACATCATCTGTAAAGTTTAATCGGCTTTAATGGAAATTTCAAAGTTTGACTTTCCTGTTTTTATTCTAAATTATTCCAACAAATAGTGCATTTCATTTGAATGATCAAACGTAAGGACGCATTTGAAGCAACGATATTTACATAAGAAACAAGAATACATTAAAAGAGTGCCTTACGATGTAGAAATTAATTTATTTAAACAATTTTGTAGGACATTGAATACTCTCTCCCAACGTATTACCCTAAGTAAACATTAAGTCACATACTTCAGGCAGAACTAGTCTAGACGTTTACTTATGATAGTAGTTATCGATGTCACGATCCTGACTTTAACAATCCATCCTGTATCGTAATGGAAACCTGCCGCCACACATTCTCGCCAAAATACAGTACTTCAAAATGACTAGTGCTTGAATTTCAGCTTTGAAATCCGGTTTCATCTGTGCAGTTTATGTCTACCAATTTGATTCAAAATGCCAAGGTTGCTCGAAATAGGCCTCTTCAAATCTTTATGTGTCAAGAATAGTTTTGAATGTTTATTACCATAAAATATATTTTCTCGTTATTTGTGCGGACTTCATGATAATGAATTTTTGACGAAATATGTAATCACTATATTTAACTCAAAGGTTATTACATGTGTCTATGACGAAAAGCTTAAAATTTTTTCCAAATTTCCGAAACTTCCTTAGTTGCTTATAAGAAATAATATAAAATTTTGTTAGAAATTAAAAATGGAAAAAAAATAATTTTAACCATTTAAAAGAGATGCCCATTAACGTATTTGAATAAAATCTTTACTTTTTAAAACATTTTAAAATAATTTATGCAAAAATTATGGAGAAAACTTGAATTTCTAGAATTCTATGGTTTATATGTTGAATCAAAATTTCAATGCAGTCTCAAATTAGATGGTGGCATCTAATTAATTGGTAAAGAAAATGAAACAGTTAAACGGTTAAATTAAAATAAATTCAGATCAACCTGACGGCATCAATAAATAAGTTGATATTTTAGTTATAAATTTTTAAAAATAAAATTTTCAAAATATGAAGCAAATGTATACCATTTAAAATCAATAACTTTTTTTATAAGTCACTTTTTTTATTTCTGAAATTATTTGGGTACATGGATATAGAATTTTCTTCATAATGATGCAGTATCAGCGAAAATATACAACACTGAAGTGAAAATACAAACAATATTATTTTTGCTTTAAACTATTCTTCTTTTACAGGAAATGGCCTACACACCATATGAATATTGCTACCAAGAACTACTTCTTCAATTATAGACATCCAACGAAATTTCCGAGGCTTTAACACCGAAGCCATATTTATTCACTTCTTATGATCTTATTTGGTATAGTTATGGCTTCATTGACAATAATTATACTGACTTTTCTTCATTCGTCACGGACCACACTGTTCCTGCTGTGTGTTTGGTGATCTTCTCCAGTTCGCAGGTTCTGCGTCACTGTGTTCCGGCCACCATCGCTGACTTAGTATGACTCAGTCGGATGAGTTGAGGAAGGATAAACAGTGCCATAATGTGAGTAATCGAAGTGTGTAAAGCTTGCTATTGACAGTGTTATAAATTACTCTTTTATTTCTAAAATTACTTGGGCACATGGACATAGATATCATATACATAAAATATCAGCGAAAATATACAAAACTGAAATGAAAATACCAACACTAAAATTTTTGCTTTAAACTATTCTTTTTTTGTCAGGAAATGACCTACACAGAATTCGCTTGATAGAAAAGTTCTTATAGGAATTTTTCGACGAATCTGTTTTCTTCGGAGAAGTTGAAATTTTCAAAAAATAATAAAGGTATCGATATAAAATTTTTACCAGATATTTCATCCTATAAAATAGGTACTGCATTAGAATTGCAAACATTTCGCTCAAAGTAAAAAAGAAAAAAATATTTAAAATACTTACGTAAATTTATGTTCTTTTTTAATTTACTCCTCACCTATTTAAGCCTGCTTAAAGTTCGACAGCTCATTTTATAGAGTGTTCTAATACCTATAACTTCCAATTTAAACTTTTTATCTCAGATTAATAGCCTTTTATTTAAACCCAATTAAAAACCCATTATTAAATTATAGCCAACTATGGCTCTTGTGCCAGGAAAACAAAACAGACTTAAAACCCAAAAATACGAAGTTTTGAATTTCCTTCCCTCTCATCCTATTACCCGGTTCGATGTCCGGATACAAAATATAGTGCCATGCTTTTTATGGCCTACACAACACCTTAAAGTCATAAAAATGCTGTTATGTATTTCTTCCACATTTTGATACTTTTCATCACAATTCGACTGGACTAGCAGATCTTTTAAAATTATCTCCACTGGTTAGATTGTCTACAACTTAAGCCACATCATTTAATCATATAACAACTGACCTGAATTTCTTACAAATTCATAAAACAGGCATTCTCCCATTTTGATTTTTTTGAATATCTGCTAACTTAAATTTAACGCTGCCATTATTATTTTTTTTGGAAGTTTCATTGATTTCGGGACACTAACTGATCAAATACAGATTTAGTTAAGTAATCTTTTAAATTACATTAACATTATGAGTTAAGCCTTGATTGGGACCTATCTTCTTACGTCACACTATTGCATTTTAATGCGTAATGGAAGATAGGAAAGCATGAATGCATTCTCAGATTTCTTTCTTGTCAAATGACAGATCTTTAAAGTTATGACGTTTGTCATCTCAATACACCGTGCATCTTCGAAAAACAAAAGTCAGTCCGTCAAATCCTTTATTTTTTAGTTCTTTTTAAAAATGCATCCATTTTCTTGAAATTTAATGAAATACAGCATTCACTATGTGAACCACCTTTTAAATTAACTTAGTATGTTAGTCAAAGAAAATCAGACTTAATATCGACTATCTCCTTAAATAAATACTTTCATTTTTATGTGGTACGAAATATAGGAATTTAGAGATGCAAAATCAGGTTTAATTTGGTTTGTTTGGAATTTATGGCACAAGGCCCATTTTTTGGCTATGATGTGCCAAATATCTATGATGTAAAAACCCATAGATGTATGTAATGCGGGGAGGAGTTAGAAATATCCTCCTTTGGTCTGCGTCCTTATCGGATGCGGAGATTAAAATTTGAGTTTTGGCGACAAACAAATCAGAGAGTATTTTTGGGCAAAACTAAATTAATCGAGGAACGAACCCACAACGTCGGGTTTGAAGTGCAGTTTCTTCAAATCTGCGCCGTTGATCATTACCAACCGTTGCCGCATTTTAATGTATAAATTGACGGATATATCTGCGTTGAATGTGGGATAGTAAATTTCACTTCATCTAACTATTACTTCATTACATTACATTCTGGATTGTAGTGAAAGTCAATGAGCTGATTTGAGCAGCTTCACTTATTTTTTTTATTAATGCTGATTCTTTATGTTGCGTTATTAAGATGACGAATCCCAGCCATTTTAAAGTTCAAATTAAAAAATCCACACAACAAGGAGCATTGTTAAATGACAAAAGATATTTCACAAAGAATAGTGTTTATAATGAAGTTTTTAAATTGATAGAATTCCGGACCTTTATTATTAATTTTTAATGTTACTATATATTTACGTCTAAAGTGTACTACATATATAATTTTTATTGATTTTTTACAAATTATAATGCTTAAGCACTCTGCATGTGATTTTCTACTACAACTTTCGTTAGTAAATTTCTTACGATCTAATCTGATATATTGTTGGCAGGATAACATCCCATCTAGACAGCTAGACAGGCACACATCTTCTAGTTAGTTAATGTAAGTCTGGAAACATACTATAAACTGATATCATTAACCAGATCGGTAAATAGTTAAAAAAAATTAAAATTCTGAAATTCTTTTCCTAAAATAGTCAAAATAAACAATGTTTGAAAATTGTTTAAATTTGAGACTGAAATGAGATAATATTCAAATTGCTTAGAGATTGAAGCATTTTTGTCATCTAACCACAACATATAAAGTACTCCCAATCTATATATTTTGTATCTTCGAAAACAAAATGTAAATCTATGAAATCATCTATCGTTAAAGCTATTTGTGGACAGAAGAATTCCTAAAAATGCTAACTAAATGCAGCCTTCACTAAGTTAAAGAAGCTTTTAAAAGTAATATAACTGAGTTTACTATCTTTAAGTGCTGAGTTTCATTTTAGTAATGAAAAGATATACTAAATAATGTAACATGCATCCCACAGACACTTCTTACCGCTTAGCTTCTAAGAAACGTTGGGTACACATATTTCATTCAGTCCAAAGCCCAAAGGAGGGAGAAGCGACATATATTTAATACAATATTCCTTGGATAATCAATTGAGAACCTCCAAAGATAAATAAAACGTGTGGAGAGAAGAAGAGAAACCCGATGCATCAACATAGAATTCTATTAAGCGAGAAGCCTCAAAGGAACTCCCGTCTTATTCACCTAATGGAAGAAACAGTCAGAATGTATTATTTATTTGCTCATACGAAAGACATTCGAGACTGACACAAACAAGCAACTTCGATTTCAATTGAAAAAAAAAGCAGAAGCCACCGCATGGGGACAACTGTGTTTGCCGAACGTCTGGAACTGTTTTTAAAGAAGTCTTATTAATTTAAGCAGATTCAGCAAGTTGCGAAATTTCTTTCATCTGAGTTGGATTGTATCATTGTTTTTCTGATTTCAGATGGAAAAAAGGAAAGAAAGGAGTCTGGGGTAAAAGAATGTGGAGCTTATTTCGGAAGTTTTAAGAAAAGAAACGCAATTAAAACAAGACGACTTTAAATGTAATATGCCCCATTTGTGTGCTTTGAAGCCCAAGCATGTTTGAATTCACGCTTGTTTTGTCAAAGGAATGTTGTTTTGAATAGAAGATTTCGCAGACTGATCACTGCTCCTGAAATTGAAGTCATCTTCATGTTTTGTGAATAATATATCAAAAAATGAAATTAAAAAAGAGATTTATTTCATTTATTTTAAGCAGAATAAAATTTTACACATTTACAAATGAATTAGTTTGCAAAATTATGATAAAATTAATGTACCCACCTTGTGCAAGAATTTATGGCTAATACTGAACCTTTTTCACTAATGACGTCTTTATTCATTATAATATTATTGAATAGTCCTTTGTACTTGACAGTTCAGATATCATAATTTTTATTCGTAAAAAGAGTGTTTATATGGTAAATAATCAGTTTAAAGAAATGCCTTTTTATGAATTTTTCACCCTTCATATAATATTAGCCACCTTCGGCGACCAGCTAGTTCGCCCTTTAAATTACTTTTTATTTTTGTGTTTTATATTAATCATAACATTCCCTGTACCGGTTTCACACGCGATAACTCAGGAAATTTGGATAAAAAAGTCAATATTTCATTGTATTTCGCAGATAGTAAAATATATAAAGAAGTATTTAAAAATGCCAGCGATACAATGCTATATGATGAATCACAGCTAAATAAACTCAAAAACTGCGTTTCAAATACCTCTCACTTAATTCATTTATCACTCATCTGTAGAATGATTAAAGCTGAATATATTCGCGAAAGCCGAACATGCTAGAGGCCCCATGTGAACCAGTGGGTGCCAGATTGTGTGGACAAAGTGAGACAGCAAAAAATTTATAGACATCTAAAAGATTCGGGAGTATTGAGGTCGACAATAAAATTTAAAACTTTATTTAAAAAATTAGTTAGTTTTCCCGAACAGTATTGCTTTTTTGTAAATCCTAGTTTCAGGCAGCTAAAATGAAATAAAAAATTTAATCTTTTCCTAAAAAGGTAGGGGGCGACTGACCATCCTCGCCCCTCCCACACTGACCGCTACTGATGTGAACTATGAATGAGCAGCATTTCTCCCTAGATCATAACCCTTCACACGAAGCCTCCCTTGCCTTTCCAGAGCTATAAATAGAACTGAGACCTTGAGGAACCGCGAGAAACGGCGTTGCTCCGCCCTGATGTGTTTGGAAACATTTTTTAAATTAATTAAAATTGAAGGAAACGTAGCATGGAAATGAAAATAGTGTCATTGAAATTCTCATGTTTTAAGCTTTAAGATGATGTTAAAATGATTTTTATGCGACAATATGCTCCGAAGTTATTGCGGAAAAACGTTAAAATTTAATGTCATTTGTAATTGTTTTTTTTAATTTCCAAAAATCCTTTCTTAGTGAATACCTACTGCCCAAAAAGCATCCGCCTGCCAAATTCGAAGTTTCTAGGCCTCATGCTTTGGGAGATTTCGTGATGAGTGAGTCATGGCATTTGCCTTTTATATATATATGATATAAGAATATGTACGAATATTAAAGTTCTAAAATCTAAAATGTCCATAAATTAAGTTGAAGCAAAGACCTACCTCGTGATGTATTAGAAAAACACCGATGCGATTGGAATGTATTTAATAGAAAAAATAATTTCGATTGTTTTTATTTTATTATTTCCAATGAATATGAACCTTAAGTCAACACATTCACAAAAACTGATGTTCAAAATTAGAGGAAGTGACAGTTTTGCTGACGTAATTCTTTAAAGGCAAGTTGAACCTAAACAAGGCTTTTCGACATATATACATCGGAAGAAAATCTAGGACACAATATCTGTTAACCAACAACAGAGAAAACGCTACCATGACATAACTTGGACAGGTATAATTTTGGGTGGCCGCACACATTTACATCTGTTCCTTTACTTCTCAGGATTATGGGGTAAAATTTGATAGTTCTATGTGACTTTTTAGGGACCCTCGATTTCTTTTCATGGGTGTGAATGTTCATTGATATAATCGCTACTTGATCCCATTTGTGGACGATTATCTTGAAAGTAAGGGTATCTCCGGATGTCTTTGCCAGCATGAAACTGGACAAATCTGAGATGTTCTTGACTGAACAGATACAGTTTTCTAACCTTCCGCGTTGCAACAGGTATAGGACCGATTGCCATAGGAATTCATCAGCTGTCTCCTTCCGGTATGACACTGCGATGTGAAAGATGCCAGGCTAGACAGAGGAAACCGTACACCCATTAGATTAATTTTATAGACACCCTTGAAACGTGTCTTTCGCTCATATTCATCTCCCCACGAGTGATTCTGAAGAAAAAGAGCATGTACTATTGCTGTTGTATAGTATATTTTTTTCTTTTATGTACCCCTGTATCCATACTAAATTTCATTAATATGTATCTATTGTTGCTTTGTAAAGGGGAAAATGCGCACACATTCAATTTTTAATATTGTTGAAAGGTTCTTGTTAAAATTGTTTCAACAATATTACCTTTTTAGTATTGTTCAAAACAGCATCTGTTCCTGTTACAGACTTTGAAATATTTTATAACTAGCCACCTTCGGTGACCAGCTTGTTTGCCGGGAATATAATTTCAACTGAATTTCTTATGTATAAATTGTTATTCATTGTTTCCTCAAAAAAATAATTTTAAGTTTCAAATTTTGATAGGCATTTAACCCATGCTCTTCCCAGCATGTTCTTCTGCATTTTATTCCCTGTTAACATTTAAAAATGTTAACCCATGTTCACGTCTAGCAGCATGTTAGCTGGACGAAAATATGCTGATTAAAATATAATTAAACAACAAATATTACTTTAGCTTTCAACAATGGAAGAGAAACATGCAAATAAATATTTGTTTAAACAATGAATAAGGTGTGAATAGAGATACAACAATGAAAAGTATTTTTGTAAATTATGCAAAAAATATTTTTTAAAAGTCATTAAAATTAGGAAAAAACTTAATTGATATCATTGAGAAGGTAAATTTTACCCTTTCACATGGTGTAAAAATGATTTTTGTGCTGTAATATTTTCGAAAGTTATTAAGGTTTTGGTAATTTTTAAGTTAAAATTATCAAAATCTTGATAATTTTTAATTAATTAATATTCTAACTAAAATTTCAAAAAAGATGTCCGAGGAGCACATTCCTATCCTCCAAATTATGTTTGTGCGAAATGTCCAGAGTTCTGACCTGTAGAGCGCCAACACACTCATACATTCTCCTTAATTACACTGGTGTAAGAAATTAAGAGAATTTGCAGACTTGGTCGATTATCTCTAGAACTACTGGACCGATTTTAATGAAATTTGATATACATACATTGACACAATACAAAACAAATAACCATTCAATAATTGTAATACACACGCATGATCGTGCGTAACACTCGTTGGAGTCTGAAGTTATGTAACAGCGGTTGCAGAATAAACAAAAAAAATGGATTAATAGGGGTATGGTCCCCTCTTACAGATATACAGGCCTTGCAGCGTGACTCCATACTTGAAGTAAGGCAAAGTAACTGGTTGCTGTGGATATGGAACGAGTGGGACCAGTTCCTGTGGTAACTGGTCCCACTCGTTCAGCAACGCTGTTTTCATTTTCTTAATGGTTCTGGAAGGGGGGTTGCAAGTTGCAATTGCCCTCCCCAGAGCGTCCCAGATATGCTCTATAGGGTTGAGGTCTGGAGATCCGGCTGGCCAATCCACCCGGCGAATATGCCGACTCTCTAGAAATTCGTCGACCAGAAGAGCTGTATGTGGCCTCGCGTTATCGGCCATTAAAATGAACTCAGGCCCAACTGCACACCTGAAAAGGCGAACATAGGGCTCCAAGATCTCATCCCTATACCTCACACCAGTCACAGTGCATCTTTCAAAGACATGGAGAGGTGTTCGGCCATCCAACATGATGCCTGCCCAGACCATTAAACCTCCTCCGCCATAATGATCGATTTCGCGAGCATTGGATGGTAGGTAGCGGGTCCCTGGTTCTCTCCATATGAACGTACGCTGAGAATCGGTGTTTAGGCTGAACCGGGACTCATCAGTGGAGAGAACGGTTTCCCATTGATCCATACTCCAATCTATATGCTCTCTGCACCATGCTAAGCGGACTCTCCTGTTCGAAGAAGTGAGCGGGACGCAAACACCAGGTCTTCTTGCAAACAACCCTGTCTCATGAAGTCTTTTGGAAACAGTCACCCTTGATACATGGGTTCCTGTGGCTGCATACAAGTCACGGGAGAGCTGAGAAGTTGCATCACCCCTGTTACGCCTCGATATAATCGACAAATAACGATCTTCTGTGGCCGTAGTCGCTCTTGGACGACCTTGCCCAGGCTTTCTCTCGATGAATCCGGTATCCTGGAACTGTTTCCATAAGTTACACACGACGCTGCGCGTTAAATTGAACTCTCTACAAATCTGGACTTGAGATTGGCCTGCTTCTAGCCTCCCCACAATTCACCACCTCATTCCATCATCTAAACGTTGGTGGTTACTCATTTTTACTGTTACAATTTGAATTTTGCCGATTGCTGCAAAATAACACCAAGAAATTCGCCGAGGTGTGCTAGTGAATGAAATGTGTTGTATTAATATTTTGCTTGAATTAGAACACAGTGAATTACATAGTGAACTTGAGAATTCTCTGAAATAGAAATTTCCAGAATGGTGGCGAATAATCTTGTAGAGGCGGCCCCACACGTGAACTCTAGATATATTTAGAAGAATCAAGACACCACCCTCTAATCCTCGCGAGTAAAGCGACGTTCCCCTGAACCGTAGAAGGGTCGAGAACAATCCTGAGACACGATCCCCTTGTTGCATCTGTCCATTCAACAAGGAGAAGGACCCAGATTGGACCCGGACATATATAAAGGGGTGGAGATTAGAAAGAGGCAGCTGAGAAGAATGTAACAAGAATCGAAGTGGGTTGTGGAGAAAAACCTTAAGTGGCCGATGTCGCTGAATAGCTTCACGGTGACGATATTATCCAAATGACGGTGGCTGCCTGGGTAATTAAAAAGATTTTATTGAGACCATATATGGTGAATGAAGAAAGCAATTAAGTAATTTGATTTTGCTAGTACTTGGATTGGAAATTACAAATGAATATATTTTAAGGAATGTTGGACTGGAAATCGAGTGACGTAGCCTGGTGAGTTTGAAATACGTTTCATGATATCGAATCTCTAGAGATAATTACAGACTGTTGATTAGAGACTGTTTTAATTATTTTAGATGATCCTAATCGTCCTGGGCTTGTTTCATTTAATGCTAAATTTATAATTAAATATCTATACTGTAAATAAAGTTTCATGTTATAATTTTCAAATTAATATTGTCCTTCTTTGTGTCGCATGCTGACTGTTAAATTGATTACATTAATAAAAAATAATTATTAGACAAAGGTCGAACCTGGGATTGCTAATTACGTTAATTGCATTTAATAAACCTTATTTCAATTAAACCATAAATTTAATCATAACAAATGCGCCTTACCTTACGCGCGCTTATCAAGCCTAGCTCCGCCTACACACAAGTGTACGCTTATGTATTTGACGTACAAGATTTTCATTTTCGTCTAGAAGCAGTGGTTTTACATTCAGTTCCGTTCTTTACATGAAATTCGATAAAATATGCAAATTCTCTTAATATATTTCACCAGTGTATTAATGGAGATATTTCTTAACCCTGAAATTTCATTTATATCACTAAAGTTTTACATAATTTTGACAACAGAGAGAAGTACCAAAGAATAATTTGTAATAATCGTAGAATAATTAGCAGTAATTTTGTCATGAATAATAAGTTGTGCATTTGGTATCGTTAGCTAACATGGAACCTGTCCGGCGTCTATTCCATAGTGGCAGCTGAAGCTAGGGTAAAAACATTCAATACAGCTTCTACTTTCTCCAATGCTATGATTATTGTCATTTTGTTCCTGAGTATAACTATAATTATTAGTTTCATTGCTATTGTTAGCGTTTGTGATGTGCTCATTTAGTATTTGTTAGTTTTCGTTAATAAATATTGTTGTATTAGATAGCTGCGTGTTGCATTTAACCAAAATAGCTACTAGTATCTACAATCAAGAGGTACGATTATCAAAGGATTTTGAAGAAACGCAAACACAGTTAATTTCAATGTAAGGAATTATAGGGATTTCTGAGGCAAATGAAATCTTATATAATAATGGAAAATGAAGTTATACTTTCTTAGTGATTATAGAGGTTTATTCCGAACCAAATATGAATGATTCAATTTATTGTCGTAGAAGCAGCTTATTTGATCTGTTTTAAGTTTGAAATATTCTAAACGATGTCTTATAAATTCCTAATTGAACTGTTTGATCTTAAAGATTTGAATATGAGAGGCCTTTTCCCATATTGGAAAACGACAATAAGTAAAAGAAATTGTCGATATCTAGCTAAATCTCGAGTGAATAATTAATAAATGGTAAAAAAAGCAATGTATGCTGGGAAACTAATATTTTTACAGTAATACTTTTGTATGAAGGCATTTTATATCGCTATATAATTTTATATATAATAATTTGTAAGCTGTAAGAAAGCTTATTTATAGTATATAATTTTTGTGGCGAATAATTTGAAACTAGAAAATTTGTAAAAAGTGAAGATCAATATCTTCATATTGTGTAATAGGTTTAATTTCAGGATGGTCTAGTTATAGTAATGTCCCGTTTTGCAGCAATTTCAGAGACTATTTGGAACGAAATTCGTAAGTGTGAACTGCAGCCGGATAACCAGAACCACAGCTTCACCGGAACAACCCATTCAAATTTTCATTCCATATCATCGGGAGGACATTTGACCACCGACGCCAGATGCGTGCAACTGGCCCAAACACAGGTTAATATTTGCTGCAATCGGATTTTGAACGCGGAACTCTCTGACCCCGAAGCCGAGACCTTACCAATAGACCATCATCATTCCACTTAGGCTAGGAAGAATTGATAAATATTCAAATTAATAACTAAATAGAAATATAACTGTATGGAGCAATTGTCTAACTAATCCTTTTAAAGGTATTTTACCCAGTAAATTATTTATGCTCCATCGATATGTTTATGATCCCTGTTAATTATTTTTGCTTTTGAATTCATTACAACACAAAAACTTACTTAATTTTAAAATATTTTTTATATATTCGGATTAAAAGTGAGACATGTTGTTGGAAGTCCTTTCTTATAATAATCATAATAAGTAGGTGCAAACTTCGAAAAAACATCTTAAAAATTATCGGAAGTTTCCATTATGCATTTAAACCAAAATGAAAAGAAATAAAATCGGCATTTTAACTATTAAATGAGGAAGAACCTTGTTAAATTCAACTGATAACAATTCTTCGAATATATTCCAGATTAGTCGTAACCAGCAGTGCGTTTGATTTTATAGCCTGAAATCTAATTTAACCCCGAGCGGATATTCACTTACACACTCGAAAGCGTCTTTGATCTCCATGGTAACCGTTTCGGTAATCGCATATTGAACTTGAAGCTAGCAGTATTTATGCTCAAACATGAGGAGACCAATATCTTTGATCTCGCAGATAATTTTCGGTAATTAAGACATGAAATGCCTTTGATGTTGAGCTAAGTGTCACTCTTGATAAGTCAATTCCATAAGCTTGGCTGATTATGTTCAAGAAGAGACGAACTCTTAATCAATTTAAAGACGTTGGAAATAAAACGTACAAAATGAGTTTGATTTGCATCACTAACTTGTGATCAGGTAAGTAATTAGACAATTTGCATGGGAAGTATTTCATACCATTGAAGAGATAAATGTGCTAAAAAAGTTTAGTTGGATTGAAGAGATGTTGGACATTGAAAAATCATACAAAAAGGGAATTTTCTTATTTAAAACTTTAATTTCTAAAAAAAATGCTCTTTTGAATAAAAATGTGTTGCTTGGTAAAAAACATATTAACTAGGATCAGAAGAGCAAGTTCAAAGTCGGCACGAACATAAACGGAGCCTAGTACAAAGTTGATTTGTAGGGCCTTGAAACAAGTTTCATACGACGAAATAATTTATTGCTCTTTGCTGTTTATTGCATTGCACCATTTGGTAAAGTTAGAACTAAAAGAATACCAGAAAATGAAAAATAATAATTTTTTTTTCTTAATATTAATATTTTAATCAAACAAAAAATCGTTAATAAATCAAATAACAAAAATAATTGCTTCCTAAATACAATTTGGTATGCGACTTAGTAGAGTAAGATTACAAGATGCAATTTTTCTTTCATTTTCTTGCAAATTTATTCATAATATCAACACGATTCAATTTTTCATTTTATTGAAATTCGATAGGTAAAATGGTTAAGGAGGTCAAACATTCTTCACTAATGCTAGATCTGGAGAAAATTTTCATTATTTTTAATCCTGAGAAAGATCTTTCTGCATATGCGACAGTAACTGGTAAGGTCAAAATAATTTTAAAAGAATAGCAAAATTTGAATAAAATTGAAATAAATTATTTTTAAACAAATATTATAGGATTTGTAATACTGTGTCCTGGAAGGCAAAACTTGACGGCAAATTTTGATTTCGTTAAATGAATCAACGGAATTCATTTTCGTTTTACAAAATCTGTCATCGGCGTGGGGCCCTTAGAAGAGCAGGACCTTGTGCGCTCGCACCGTTCGGAACCTCTCGGATCGGCCCTCAGTAAGTTTTTAAAGTATGAATTTTTATTTAGATGGTGTTTCTTATTACTATAAGATTTTTTCAGATATACATGTCTTTGAAGTTCTCCATTTATCTTATTATTTCAGTAAAAGTTTAAAAAATTATAATGAAGCATACTAGGATAAATTAAAGCAAGTCTGCGTATCTATTTCAGGTAGTCCTTCATTGAGATAGTTAAAAAGCAATCAAAGTACAAGAAAAACAAGAAATTTTAATGAAAATTCGATAAACAAGTTCACAAATATTTCCTGGGAGTTAATTTATAAATTAAAAAAGCAATAACATGCAGATTTTTAAGAATATATTTTTAATTACATAAAGTGTTAAATAAAGCGAAAAAATTTAAAACTACAGCACATGAAATATTTGAAAAATTTTAATTAGATTTTTTTTCAAAAATGCATTGTATTTTAAATATTATTAAAATACTAGCGGCCTCCGGAATCCAGCTTGTTCGCCGAGAATACTGAATATAATTTCATTTGAATTTAGTTTTATTAAAATTACACAGCACACTTTACGTCAAGCAACATGTTAGCTGAATTAAAACACGTCGATAACCAAAAGAAAAATTGAATCTCGGGTCTCAGTTAAAATAAATCATGTCTCAATTATTCCATATAATGTTAAGGGATATGCTATAAATATCATTGTCTGCATTTCATAATAATACACATACACAGCTTCAAAAATAATACGTATAAAAATAATAAGCGTTCCGTATAAGCAGCGGTTGAGAGTAATATGAAATTTTGTTCAGAAAAATGTAGAGTATCGCTCCGAGATGGAAAATTACATGTCAAAAACCGATGATAATGAATGATATGCTAATCCTGAAAATAATTTTCTAAATACTTTTATAAACTTTCTAATGGCAGTATGAAAATGCAAAGCGCAAATATAAAAAAAAAATCATGCCCAATTCCCGCATTGCGTTTTGAAATGTGTGTACTATTGACAGCTTGAGTGCATAAGAAATGTTACCGTTTCGTTAATAACTGCAATTGCGTTCGTAATAAATAAATAAATGAGTCATACAAAAAGAAAATAATATTTAAGAAAAATCTCCCAATTTTCGTGATGGTTGTCAGTTTTTCTAGGAGTCCTGTTACGGCGAAACGGACGCTACACTAAAATAATTGTTTTTTTTTTTTCACTTATAAAGTTTATACAAATAGAATTTTTTCTTTACGCATGATTAGAAACAGATGCCTTGCCACTAAGACATTTTCCTCATGAGGCTAATCTATTTAATTACTTTTTACATATTTATAATACAGAATCAGTTCTTAGCTATACTATTGCCTTTCATTGTGTCACTACATTTGTGATGACATAAATTTTTCTGTGTAGGGAAAGCAAGAATAGGTAGCACTGCGAGCGGCCATGATGAATAAATGATCATATTTTCCTATGGCTTTCAAATGGGCAAAGCATTTTTCTTTTTTTCCACCAGAATCCCAGAATAAATGGGATAATTTGCGATTTTACCATGACATTATCTAAAACCTAACTGGCATTTTAACTAACTATTATTAGGTGTCGTAAATTATAAAAACGTTTGAAACGAAATTGAGTGCCTGACCCTTGAAAGTTTTTCTATAATTTTTTATGGCTTTTACACTTTCAGAAGCAGTCTTCTAATACGAAACAAGAGCATCGAGAAACTTTCATAAGTTTAACTCAGTAAACAAACCATGCACGAGGCTGTTTTAATATTTGAAACTCACAAACTGAAGTTATTGCTTTCTGACTGTCTTTGCTAAGAATTTTTCCTTTAAGGGAATATCAAAATGCTTGAAAAAGTAAACATTTGCTTCTGAGTCTTTTGACATGGAGATTTTATAAGAATTTCTGTTTCAGAAAAGGTTTTCTTCAGTTTATTTATTAGAATTGGAAAATGAATTTATGAGTCAAAAATCATTTAAAAATATATAAATATATTTTAAATATTTTGCTTTCAAGACGGAAATTAGTAAAAGGCTGTGTTTATTTATGTTAGCATGTTATTTTGTCAAAAACATAAATACTAAAGAATTAATTTGTAAGAATTCTGTAACGAATTCCTTTTATTATCTGGGAATTAACTTGGCATTTATTATTTACTTAAATTTAAATATAGTTTAACTCATTTAATTATAGCCCACTGTATACAAAATCAAATCTAAGAAGCTTAACATATTGTTAGTATGGTAAACATTTTATAAAAATATACAATTATAGAAACAGCGTACACACACACATATAATTTTAATATTAAACAATTGCCTCACACTTGAAGAGGTATACCATATTATTCGATATACCTGTCAGGGCATAAACCATAAAATAATCTGATGATATGTAATTATTAGAATGGAAAGAACACTGATAATGAATAATTGAAAATAGAATTTATAAAACATATGCTACATAAAAATTCATATAATGGTTTGATTCTGAATAAACTGATATTCGTTATGAATAATGACGCGGTCATTATGTGCTCTAATAAAATTAGTATTATAAGAAGGAAAACAATACATTAATTATTATGATTATGTTTCAGTTTATCGTAAATAAATAAGCCATAAACAATAAATAAATCATGAAAGAGAGATAGATGAAAAAAATGAAAGTTTAGATTTGGCTATAAGAATAGATATGACATGCTATAAAATATTGTTATATTTTTCTAACAAATATATTAAAAATATATGAAAATAATCTGCCAGAATTGTATTAAGTTATTTAAAAAATTTTTTTCTATGTTAGCAGAACTTTTTCACTCCATGATATAGAAATTAAAATATTTGTTCTTCACTGGTATCAATCTATTAATTTTTGTAAAAAATTATAATCACAATAAAAGTCTTTTCAATAAGGCTCTAGCTTTTTGTATAATATTTGCAATTATTTTTAATTAAATATTATGGGTTCTTCAGAATCTCTGTAAGATTCGATGAGTATTAATTGAATGGAGAGCCTGACTTAGTCCATCATGTAAAAGAAACCAAGTCATTAAAAGTCTCCAAGAACATAAAAAAGCATTTTGAGAAACTATTTCCCCATTAGAGCAATGATCCTTACTTTTACGGAATTTTAAAAATAAATAAATAAAAACATTTCATTTCTTTCAATATGAAGAGCAAAGAACAGAGAAAAGTAATCTATTAAAATGGTCATTATGATTTGTAGCATATCTCTTTCAATGTTTTCTGTAATTAACCTGCGAGGACGCGCAAAGGGGTGTCCGACACCCCACGCCATGTAAAATGAGAAAAATACTGACTTCCCTTTATTTGAAATGAGTCCAATCCATGATATATGCTTCAAGGTCACATTCAGCCAACGGAACGTGTTTGAAGAAAAATCCTTTTAATTTTTTATTGGAATTCACCATAAATGGGTGTGAAATGCACCTTGCGCGTCCTCGCTTCAGGTTTCTTTGTTCAATTGAGTGATCTTGCCTCGCTATTTACGTTTCAGTGAGAAACAAGTAGATTCAAGAACATTCTATATTTTTAAAATGGAAATTTTTGCGGGTACATAACTTTTCAGCTGGATAATAGTGTAAGGTAAAATGTCAAAAGATTGATACAGAAGTTATATTATTTTGAACGTAATTTTGACTGTAGTCGGCTGGTACATGTCTTATCCACTGTCACAAAAACTATTGGAGGCAAAGTTTAGAACTGTAGAAACTATCCTGAAAACTAAAAGTGTATTATGTCCTAAATTTATTGTATCTAAGGATACAGCTGATAAGAATTCTTATCTGGATTTCTACAACATGGTTTCCTGTATACCTAAGAAAATTAGAAGCAATATTTTTCTATACAAATTGTATTACGATTGATATATTGATGATTCTTTACTATATAAAATGATGAAAACATATGTATAATGTTGTGTTCGGTGTGTAGTTGATTCAGCCAATAAACAACGCCAAGTTTCGAATCCAGACTATTTTACACACACACAGTTCAGATTTGGAGGTCACACATTTATATTGATTTGTCCGCGGTTAAAGATACAGTTAATCCTCCCGGGTTAGAAGTCAAAATTATTGAAAAGATACAGTTAAAGCTGATCTGATCAACATAAATATTAACTAGGATTAACATAATAATAACATGGATATAACATTCCTTTCTTTGTTAGAAAAATGATTAATTGAACACGAATTTAAACACAGTCACAACATTAGTCTTGTCAGGTGCTTTTCTAACTCTGGTGCTTCGACGAAGAGTGACAGCAGTAGGCATACTTTCTGCTGTATTTGGATGCAATGTCGATTATTCGAATCTCTATTCAGGAATAATGGTAGTGAGTGGTTTAGGTTCTGCGGGATGTTGTGTAGGTTCTACTTCGCCAGTTGGAGCAGGAAAATACTCTTAGAAATATACTTTTCTTTTATGTTCGCAATGAACTGAATATTATAATGTATTATTTATTCAATTTTTAGTCTAAAAATTTGTTTCTATACGATTAGAACTGTTTACACGAATCATTTTGAACATATATAGCATAAAAATGTGTCTAGTTTTGCTTAAATATCGAAAATTGAATTGGTGTGTCACCCCTTCCCCCTAGCACGTCTTCGCGTTAGCGCTCCTCCCGGGTTAAAAGTCAAAAATTATTGAAAAGTACTTGGAAAAAATTGTATCGCGCGTGGCAAATATCCATAGAACTTCATGAATTGCTATAACGTTAATTTAGTGCTATATCAATAACAGCTAATTCACTATTGCAAAGCACCTCTTAATATGAAAAAAAGTCACTTCAAATACACTGTCATAATAATTTCGAAATTGTCCAATTTGACAAATTTATCAAGCATTTTATGCTTATTTATTGTTTATAATAGTGAAAATTGCTGATAAAATTAATAGTTTAGTTTAAAATATTGGATACGTTTAATACTAAATGATAGAGAATACAATCTATCTGTATTCATTCATAGTTCTGTCAGAGTTTTAACTATATTTTGAAAGGCCTCTATATTCACTTAAAATAACAATACAATGGACATCTCATTCTAAATACACAAAAAATGTGCCCAGGTCTTAGAATAAATATTAGATAAACAATTGATAAATATGTTACAATTTAAATGAGCAAATGCAAATGTAGGATATTGTTCAGCTATCGGGAGTTCTTTTAATGAAGCATGCTTTAAACTAATTAATATATTTTTTTTCATTTCTTTGCATTTACAAATTTCTATATTGAATCAAAATTTTTTGTAACTAATGGCTCAATTATTCATCATAATTACTGCTACTTCGTCAAATGAAAATTCCCGTTGTGACAGTAGAAATCCTTGTAAATGTATCAGGTATTAATAATTTACTATTGTTTATAAGGCGTTTGGATTAATTGTACCTTTCCTTTTCAGAATTTCCTTACTGACTAAGTTTTACTGGGCATACAATAGGGATGGGTGCTCCATTGATTCAAGAGAATCCTGAGAATGAGAGATGGCACTTCCAGCAAGATGGAGCTGTTGAGCTTCACTTTTATTACGTAAGATCATGGCATGAAGGAAATTTATTAAACAGATAGTTAGGACAAAGAGGTGGCATTGAACTCTCATCAGATCTCACCTGAGAGGAGCCCTTCTGTGATCTTATTTCTGGATGATGGTTTTATTTCTGCAGGGATATATGAAACAATGCCTTATTGTTCAATACCATTACTGGTCAACGAACCTAGAAAGCCTATAGAAAGAGAATGTGCCCCAAATAAAAATTCCTATGCTTAGCGACATTTACAATTCCATCGCTTCTTTCATCCGCAACCCCTGGACAAATGCTCGGGCTGTTCGAAAGCTTCTGAAAACTAAAAATTCTACAGTTATATAAATCGAATAAAACTATGAAATTTAGATGCACGTTTTTTACTACTTATTTAATAATTATTTCAAAGTATATAAATACTTTCTTTTCGGTCACACTATTTTTAGTATTTGTAAAAAGATAGCTTGTAAAATCTTGCATAAGTTTGGAAACCATTGTTTCCTTAAAAACTTATAAGTTTTTTTCAACCTTTTGGAGAATTCCCAATGTACAATGAAAAAAGGTTTTAAATTGAACTTTTGCATCAAACTCAGATTTCATTTTAAATTAACTTGAAAAACTCTGTCGCTAATTCCAAGAAAATAATCATTGAAGTATATACTTAAAACATTAAATGGGAAGACTTTTATAAATGTCTGGATAGCGGCAGTTTCTCTATACACAGAATAATTCCCAGTTAATAGTGTTTTACGAAAATAATAGTTGCGCTTTTTTCAGTTGTGTTAGAAGTATATTTCTTTCCGGCGATATATTCTTCAAAGCTATATTTTTCTCTCTAGGAAAGAAATAATATTTTTTTCCATTAGGAATATACTGAGCCCTTTGGAAGACTAACTGTATGTTTTTGACCTACAACTCCATATAATTTCTTACTACAAAAGAATGGGTACCGAGCTTCTTTATGATTTTGGGGCATGTTTTATATGTTTTTATAGAAAAGAAACAAGTGGAAGAAATCATAAATAATATTTACTATTTTTTTTTTATCTGTCATGAAAATAGTACTTCCACACAAAGAAGAAAAGAACTTTCTGCTTCCTGCAATCTTCAACTTTTTGGAGAAGCAAGAAACATTAATCAACAAAAATTAATCGGTAAAAGAACATCTTTCAGAATTTCTATGCGGAAATACATAGTGCAACGGATTTTTTTTTAAAGTTAAGATAAGCATATTTATTCCCATATTCTTTTCAGGCAGAAAATGTTACTTTAATCTGAAATCTGCAAAGTAAAGTCACTTGATGTCATAGTCTCATGGAAATATATATATATATATATATAAGAAGCAAAACATAATAGAAAAACAATAAGATAAAATAACAAACTTTCATATCAAATTCGAAAAGATATGAAAAAACGAATTGAAAGTATATCCGCAATTACCTCAATTAGCAATACCATCTACCCAGAAGAACTCAAACTAATTAAAAACCAGCAACAATCAATCTTCAGCGATATTTCTTGATTTATGGCTAGACCACGAAAACGACTTAAAAATTGACATTCACGACAAGAGAAACGAATTGAAATTTAACGTCAATAAACTTATTTTATGGAACTCTAATATCTGATATAAAATCTACAAAAACACAATTATGAATAACTTATAAGTATCATCAAAATATGCAATATCACTAATTCTGCCAAAAAGCAAATCATGCAAATAAGAAATAGCCTCAAAATTAATAAAATTCCCTCCTCACTTTACGAACTTTGATTAATGGATTTAAGATGTAAGTAAAGGATTGCGTATCAGAGAGACGTCGACTCGAAGTATAATCTTCGCAGTAGGGTCACTCAAGTCGATAATGTCTGATATTTTACCTCGAAAACGCATCTATCAGACATTTTTCACTGGTTTTTCATATTTTACTGATTTCTTTCGCTATTTCTCTACAATTCCCTCACAGCAGAAAAAGTTAAGCGCGAACCTTGTAACTAGATATCCTGTTAACACCCCTTCCACGCCATTAGGGATGAAAATCAATGTTTTAAGCCTTAAGGCGTAACCGATTTCAAGAAAATGTCGAATATTTTAGCAATTCACAATAATTTCTTCCCCTGAAGAAACGTTATTGCGCTTTAATTGCGTTTTTCATTTTACGATTTATACTATATATATATATATATATATATATATATTAAGGTCGAATTAAAAACTCCGGTTAGTATGAATAATAACCAATTATTATTAATATTAACAATGAATGCTATTAATAATCGCGTAATCGCATTGACTCTAGCACAGGGGATGCTCACTAATGTAATTAGCCTAGCCCAATAACTTCTGAACGACTGAAAGTAAAGTCATAGATGTGGTGTCTATGTTTTGTAAAGTGGCTAGATGCTAAGTGACGAGACTAGTGCCAGCCCAACCTACCGGCCACTGAGGAGTTAACTTTTCTATCTCAGGAACGATGCGGGGCAGGGAAAAATGTTCAATTACAGAGTTATAGAACATATCACTTTAGTACAAAAAGTCTCGTGGGCATTAATGCCAAGCTTGGTTGGGATATTTGTAAATAATATTTTAAAAATATTTCGTATACATTATATCCATTCTGAGTTTTATGTATTTCGTATTGCAATATCTAAAATATCATGACGTCATAACTATATATATATATATATATATATATATATAATTCAGTAAAAAGAAATTAATTAAGTCAAAAGAGCCGTTAAGCATATGCATGAAAAAGTCATGGTTGTTCTGTTTCGTGAATGTAACCTGATAAAGGATATGAGCAAAACGGTTTTGGATTCGATGTTGTTAAACTGAGAAAATTATATTGTAAATAGCCCAGGTATCGCAACATGTTGCACGATATTGTACAATATTGCTCGATATTATATAATGTTATATGGTATTGTTCAATGTCGTACAATATTGTACAATATCTTTGTGCTACTGGGGAGGTTGGAAATAAACTTATCTTGTTAAAAAATGGTCGTTTGCTATATAAGTCTAGAATAAATGTGTTTATTGAAAAAATATATCATCCTTCTTTATCTACTGTTTGCAAAACCGTACAAGTATTTGCTTAAAGGGGTAACGAATCTCAAATTCCAAAGTAGTGCAGCGACGAAGATACAAGAGAAGGTGGAAAAAGGAGGCTTCTAATCAGTATTTGCATCTTTAACACAGGGGAAGGAAACACAGGTTCTGTCTGCTTCCATTCTTCCGTAATAAAGTAAGTTCTGCATCTTTTTGAATGTAGTACTATAAACATCGTTTCCATATTATTAATTGTAAGTGTATTCTTAGAGAAATTAAGAAAAAGAAATAAAGGTAAATCAGTAATTATTCCATTATTAATTAAATTATAATCTGGAACGAAAAGCAATTCTTGCTTTACTTCGAGAATGTAAATATTCAGACTATTCCGAATACTAAATTTACTATTACCTTCAAGATTTAAAACAACCCATGAATGATCATTCTTGAAACGACAAAATGAGGAGACGAAAATCACGTTTTGGAAAAAAACATTCATTTTGTAAGACTAAGAATTCAAAGCAAGAATGACAAGAAATCGATTGAACCGTTTTTGATTCCATATCTATAAATACTGCAAGAAATTGTATTGGCAGTCTTCAGTAAGAACCTAAATCTGTATTTCAGAACTCTTCAAGAGGAGCAGCCTTCCTGACAACATTCCGCAGAAAAGCCTAGCCCATTATAAGAGTATTTCGAATTCATCGACCCATATGTATCTGAGTCATCCGAACTGAAAATGGCATGAAAATTTCATTTCCTGCAGACATCTCCAGCTTTTACCAATTGAAAGCACACCAAATCCGGTAAAAAACACCATCAAGGAAAAAGGGTTGAGAAAATAATATTTTCCACCGCAATATTCGATCGGTTAATGCCCCTCTGAAAACATTCGAAAACCGCCCTAGAAAATACACCCCCTAAGCTCCCGCCCTAGCCGATATATTCGGTGATGGATGTATGTGGAGCCCGGGGCAAACAAGGCTCATGTTTGCGCCCCTGTACTTCCGAAGTCTAGGTAAATCTGACCCATCGTAGGGTGGAAAGACCACGTGATTTCTTTGGCAAACATCGTGTCTGGCACAGAAAATATTTCGAAGAATTTATGTTATGTGTGCCGCTTTGCGATTGGTTTTCTTGCCGGATTTTGCCGTCTTATTGCTTTCGGACTAGGAATTAGTTTGAATTCGGACTGCAATTGGATTGAATTTCGTGTTCCGTTTCGAGGGTTAAATTGTGTTTCTTCTTTTTCTTGGCTGTGATGTCAGGGAGGTAATATTGGGAAAAGATTTATGAGGAAAGATAACCGAGCTATCTTCGGACGGATTTTGAAATCTTAGGAAAATATAGTCTTCGGATTGCGTTATACTGAACAAATATATAAACAATGAGACTTTGTGTAAGAGATTGATACTTCTCATCTCATGTTTTAAAGACATTACAGAATTAATGATTTGTGTAGCATCTTATAAAACTTGATTGATTAATTCCAAATCTACAAAATTTTATACTTGGCAATTGAATGTTTAATCTAGTAAAGTTGAGCAATTTTTATTGCTATTTAGATGCAATGCGTACAAATAAATCATCATACTGTTGTAAAGAAAGGAATCTCCATTTATATACAATGTTATAAGACTGTAATATAGAACAACAATAAATAATAGAATATAATTAATTTAAATAAATCTATATTAAGTAATTCAGCCCACCAAATGCGTACCGTTCGATTTCAGCGAGTAAGAAGATATCCATTTTCTGCTGCTTCCCTCATTTCCTCGAACTTTGATTGTTCCCCCCTTACTATTATAGGTTCTTCAATATATTGCTATAGAGTTGCATACATATATAAACATAACTTCGATTTAAAAATATTTAAATCTATTTTCCAAAATTGCATCTAAATAACGATTTCAAAAATTCAGTTGGAGTTTTAATATCAATTTAGAATCTTTTACGCGACCCCGGTCGCCTAGTGGTAAGATTCCGGAGGGCTCCAAACTCGAAACCCCATTCCACCAAATATCCGCCATGTATGTGGGTCTGAAGCACGTTATCATACATAGGGGGCCAAAAGTCATCCCACTGGTGTAGTGCGGAAGTTTGGAGAGAGCAGTACCAGTCCAGCCGTCATCTCGTCATCTAACCGCGGTTGAAAACTGCGAGATTCGTTCTAAAATAGCCCTCGCGTTGCGTATATATAACTAAATATAAAATAACTTTAATATAACTAGATTAAGCTAAAATTTCTTTCTATACATTCAAAAGTATCTGTTGAAATAGTAGTAGTTGTCACGAAAAGCACTTCCATTTCTACGGAAACAACTCAACCCTACAGGAACTCTAGTGAAATCAGAACTTTCCCTTTTAAGGCTGAAAATGCTGGAGCGTTGCACGTATAGTGCTATCGTTAAATCTGTTCTTAAAAACTCCTGTATCTTAACTATGTAAATATTTTATCTAATTAAATTCTTTAGTGTTTATTACAGACGAGATCTTTTCATTGAATTGAGGATTGGTTTACGTTTTCAACATTGCGGAATTATTCCTTTTTAGAATGACCAATTTTCAGCATCGAACTTACGACTCGGCAACTGTGAGTATACACACGATTTATTAAATATCTTGTGTTTATATTTCTGATGAGGTTGATTGTCGAGACATTAAATGGCGCCCGAACAGATGTTCTAGAAGTTCAGGCGACGAGGAAGAGTAGTATCAGGCAATTTCCCATGATGTTGAATAGTAAAATAACATAAAAGGATAAATCCATACTATTTGATATTTTTCTTTTTAACGTTTATAGAATATTTAACAACCAGAAAAAACTAACAGATTGCTTTTAAATGAAAACTCAAATGAACCAACATGCCGCAGAAGTATTCGAAATGAAGAAGGTGTCTGAATTTTTTATTTTATCCGGCATTGGCTCTGACACATTTCCATTTGCCATTTTCTTTTACCAGAAGTTCCTCGCTTTTGATTTCGGAAATCTTATTTTTTGTGAGAAATAAATTTGAAATAACAAAGTTCTTTCTAATAATAAGATTTAATATGTTTGCTTATGCTTTATACGATGATAACTTCGTAGTAATTTAAATTAAATGCTAGCAAATTTTTTCTACCAGTAATTTCGTAATTATTATGCACAAGATCTATCTCGATGACTCAACTAATCAATTTTCAACTGGGCACAGTTTTCCTACCTGGAACCAGCACAATTTTATAGATTTTTAGTTCAACATTATAAACTGTGAATGGGTGCAAAATCAGACCAAATGGAATCTTTTGCCCAAAGTTTAATTCAGTTTTATAAACGTTTAGTTTCGAAGCAACTCGAGAGCTTTTTGAGGGCGCATCTTGTTGTTCGAATCGCTGTCATATGGATGGCACCTCCTTCTTCAAGCTCCCGCACTCCACCAAGGGGAGGACGTTTGACCCTGGACAGATTTAACATACGCCAGACCCTCAAAAACGGCGTATCTTCAGTGGAATTAGGTCTCGAACATGAAACCTTACCATTAGGCAACCGTGGCCTTTCCCCCGAAACTCTACTTAAAATCCAATAAGCCTTTTCGAAAAAATGCAACAATAACACTTATTCTGTTATATTTGAGAAAACTAGTGTCTCAGAATGTGTGTTTTGTAAATAGATCTCGATTACTTGACAGCATTCAAAGGTTCTTGTAATATATTTTGTCAAAAGATTTATTTTTGATAGGTTTTAATTAGGTTCCGTAATTACATCTCTGGACTTGGGGAAGTCCAAGCATTAATAGGATGTTACCGGACCATAATCATTATTTGTATATTCATTCTGATGAATTTTCTAACTTTATTCTCATAGAATTAGCAAACATTAAAATATAATTCTGTTGCATGTTCATGAAAAATAAATACATTTTTGCTAACCATCTAGGAAGATGTTAAATTGTGCTATCAAACAGCTTATCACGTCAAAGAATGTAAATCTCGTATATCATATCTTCAATAATTGACCGAAATTAAGGTAAATAAAATAACAAATTATGTTAATCTAAACAAAAATTTTAAAAAGCAAGTAGAGGTAGTATCATCAGTCCGAAATTAATTGAATTTATTGTTTATTTAATTATTAGATTTACATCTCCTTTCTTAGTAGCATAAGACTAATCTTAGGATGGCTCTTTTAATTTATACCTTGTCAGATGACGAAAATGACATCGAAATTCATTTTGAAATTTCCACGCTGTAACAGCGACAAAACATTTGATCCCTACATACTAAATGTGATCAATTTCGAGACACGAACACGAGACAACTGCGACAAATTATAATTGATGTCTTAATAGATGAGAAAGGGGATCAAATGAAGCATTTTACAACTAAGCAATTCATACAATCTGTACAATTTGCGAAAAGTCTTTTCAATATTATGCAAAATAAAAATTGCTTGTAATGCTATCTGGAAGTTAATAAAAATGAATGTTTCAGTTTTAAGAAGCTATCATCATTTCATTGCCTAGTAGAAACATACAAAAATGTACATCCATGAATAATAAGAATAACTTTTATATCTAATGATTAATTTCTGATTGAAGGGAAACTCAAATATCGAAGTAATGAATACCATTTGAATTGAAATGAGAAGAATCTTTAGTTGGACAAAGCGATCTTAGCGTAAGTATGACCTAATTTAGTTCCAGTATGTTGAGCAGATTGCCATTCTGGAGGATTTTCAATGCAAACTGGTCCCATTTTTGTTTGACGAAGAAAAGCCAAGTAAATCCGGCGGTAGTTAGCAAATCGTTGCTATAGTGCACAGTGGTATACCAGTTTTTGAGTAACGTTAGTTAAGAACACCGGCAAAGGATTTAATCCATAAGTTTCTGCCTCCAGTTCATATTCTTCATTCCATGTCATTCTTCAACGTAAGAAGATCTGTTGGACAGGGAATAACGTGGGAGAACTTAATAGCATTGAAACATTATAACAGTTCAAAAAATATTAGAAGAACACTAATTATGTATAATTCATTTTTAAATTTTTTATATGTAATTCCTATTAAATCTGTTGTTATTAAACTTAAGAGTTTTCCATCAAACTAAAATAATCTAAGGCACATTAAATGGATATACGAAAAATATTTGACTCGAATTTCAGAAAATTGTCTGAACATTTGCAAATAATTTGCATAAAAAAAATCGTATCTATTTTATTCCTGCAGGCCTTTACATAATGTGTAAATTTATATAATTTCGTAAACTTTATTTTTTTATAATTTCTAATTCTCTTATGGTTAATTTTTTATTTGGTTCCTTAGCTGGTCATTGGATTGCATTTTCCTTAAGAATAACTGATTAGATCTAATTAACTTAACAATTCAATGCTACATTTTCCTATGAAATAATATAAGGAATGCATATAAATATATATGTAAACATGGTAATATTAAATCCTAGACACGAAATAAATTCGTCGTCTTTTTATAAAAAGAACATTTACAAAAACCATGTGCGAACACCCGAAAAAGAATTATCCCGAAGTCATCGCTGGTTAGATGTCAATTATTAGTCTCACCGGAGAAATCAAACCTCTAAAAAATATCTCCACTCTGATTGTTTCCGGGAAACCACAGAGAGAAAAAAAATGAGGAAAAGAGGAGCCGACTCCCTTAAAGCCCAAGGCAGACCAATTCCTGGCAGGTTTATTTCGACGAAGCGAAATCGAGGAAGAGCCGTTTAAAAAGAGATCATCCCCAGTACATCAATTTGCTCGCTCTGATCCGGATCGCAGGCAATTGCTCGGCAGAGGTCTCATTCCTCCCCTAACCCCCCTCTCAAAGCAGTTCTAGCCCTGGTCCATGGTTCGGGAAAGATAGAGGGTGAATTTCCCCCGAGGTTTGTCCTGGGACCGGTCATCTAATTTGGTGAAGAAACTATTTCGGCTAAAGAAAATAGGACGTCTATTTTCTTCGTCGCGTCTTGGCACCGCCATTGTTCATGGACGTTTGCGTGTTTATTTGAGTTAGGGATGACGGGGATGATGGTTTATGGGATCGGCGTTTAGGGGGTTTGGATGTTCTCGTATGCCTATGACGAAAACTGAGTGTGTTTGTTTGAAATATATCGAAACAGGATATTTAGATTAATTAAATTTGTAAATCATAGAGACGTTATCTCATCATGAAAATAAAATTTATAAAACTGGAAATTTCTCAAAGCTTGCCAATTATTCAGCAGTTTGAGCATAATTCAATCTATAATTAATTAATTATTGTGATAAAAGTTATATAATAATGCTGAGGTAAATAAAAATTAAATAAGTCAATTTTAATAACTGTTTTATTTCCAAAATCTTTTGGTTATTAAATGGACGATAATGGTTATAATAGCAAAAAATGCATTATAATAAAAACATAAAGTCTAAAATGCTATATAATTAAAACATTTGATGAATAAAAATATTTAGTTTATGTAATACGATAGACGTTAAAATTTCATTCGTGTATAAAATAAAAATATTTGATACACATGCAATTGATTAAATACAGTAAATTTATCTTGTACAAAATTTCTAAAATTATTAAGCTACGGATTATTATTTTTTCTTCATATTTTTTATTGTTGCTTTGATAGCATAAAAAATAATCTAATTGTATTAATTTAATAAAATTTGAACCGATATTTTAGAAATATATGATGCTTATATTCCTTGGGTTGAGAACGAACGCATAAGTGAAAAAGATGAATAAATAATAATTACAAATAAAAAGCAACAAACAAAATAATCTGTGATAAAGAAGTCTGAAAAGATTCGAATTTTGAAGTTTCTAACAGGATTCTATCAAGTAGGACATTAGGAAAAAATACTAAAAGAATTCGGATAGGGTTAATCTCAAACACATTAGCTTATTATGTTATCTAACTAGATACATATACATTTATATTAGATACATTCGCTAGATAAAATAACATTTATGAATTAACAGACGCATCTTTTCTGATCCTGATGCATCATGAGTCTAGACGTTAAAATGTTAATAATTGATATTATTACACCCCTACTCCATCTAGAAATTTGTTCGATAAAATATTAAATAAAGGCGAATAAAAGTAGCCACGGAACATCTTTTGTCCGCATTTGTTTCAAATCACCTCTTACAACAGAACGAATGAGAAAAATATATATTTACTTCAAAAATGCAGCATGATAATTTCAAAAAATAAAAAATAGAATAATACTAATTGTTACCATTATAAAATGAGGAGTAAAAATGCAAAATAAAAATCTTATATATTGTTTTCTCTGGACAGCTTTTATTTGCCTTTCTTTTAACTCGCTTCTTACGACAAAAGGAATCAGGAATAATCATATACTTCAAAACTGTAGCAAGATAATAAAAAAAAAACGAAAAATAGGATAATACACATTGTTGTCATCAAAAGAATGAGAAATAAAATAGTAAAATGAATAGTTTTACATTTTTTTTTATTCAGTCGTTAGAGAGCTATTAATTTATATGCTCTGATTGTTCGATAACTTCATTTTTCTTTTGGATGACTATATAGTTTAAGTAAATAGAGGAAAAGTTGGAGAATGATATAATATATAATGTTATAATACTCCACAGAAACCATTTCATTTTTGTTTTTTTATAGAAGTCTCATTACAAGCAAATAATGATGTATCCGCGTGAAAAACAAGAGGGATGTCTTATTGATGAATTATTTACATTCCTAATTAAAACAGATAAATTTTAGATCATTGCAATTTAAATAAATATTACTGTCACAATCTGTTACTTGAAATGCTGCTACGCAAAAGTGAAGATTTTATTTGGACCATTATAGCTAATTGATGGCCCGGCTGTAAGTGAAAAGATCTACATTAATTTACCTTTAAGAATCTTCGTTGTAAAATATTCAGAAATAAAAAAATATTCAAGTAAACTTTTTGTAAATTTTTAATCGAAGATCTTCCGATAATTCTATTGATTTATATTTTTCTTAATATTTTCATTTTATATTTTCAGAGATTGTTCTTTTCTCATTAATATAATTCTGTAAGAACATAGTTGCAGATATTTATACTATATTGGTCAAAATATAAGTGAAATGTGTGCTAAATTAATTATTTGTTATAGTTCCTAAGTATAAATCTATATTTCTGCAATTACGGTTTGGTACTGCAGAAGAAAATGCTCTTCTTGGGCATATTATTATTTTTAAATTCCTCTAGACATATCTTGTATTACTATAGACAGTAGTGGATTAAAACTGTTAATTTTTTTGACACTTACAGATTTTTTTTATGTTTAAAAATAATTATTTTGCCCATGGTGATTATTCAAATATTCAATTTAATCCAATTAACCTTTCTTTCAAAAGGAGATATTACTTAAAGCTAAAGGAACTCAAAGCTCCTTACTCTAATGTTTAAGAATTCGGGTTTTTCTCTTAATTAATCCGACTGAAATTAATCTAAATCTTTAATTCATGATATGCCGAAAGGGAAAGAATTTCTAACACCTTTTAACTGGAAGTGATTAATATTGTTAAATATTTGCACTTTTATTCAGTCACAGTGTGGCAATGAAGAAAAATAAACATTTGAATTTAACAAGGCTTAAAATCAACATTACATTTGAAATTCGCTTCACATCACATTTTATTTAAACTTCCAAACATTTTTGAAAAATTCAGTTAGTATTTTATAAGTTATTGGGTGCATTTAATCACGTCTGTGTTTCATTTTATTACATTAACTTCTTTTTGGAATTCAATTTAAGAATTTCCTATATTTATTTCTGAAAATTGTAATTGAAATCCAATTCATTTCCGAATCCTTGAGCATTTTTAAGAGGGTGAAAGTACTTGACGTCACTGTACGCCTCAGGCAATGTGCAGTTACATGTTAGAAGTTATGAACAGTTACATTGCTTTGCGATAATTACGTCACACGAATATACTCGATTAATCACAAACAACAAACTATTTGCAAAATAGAAATTGCATGAAACTATAATTGTAAATTAATACGGATATTATATTAAGTATGTTTTTCATATTAGTAAGGAATTTTTGGTTTCATAATTGCAACTAGAGAAAAAATATTCTATAGTGGAAGAAAAAATATGGCTTTAACATTTAACAATTTAAACTGATTAACTTTTTATTTGCCAAAGTGGAAGGAAGTGCATTCTTTTGTCTAACACAATTTTTCCCCTTTCAATGATTAGTCATTGAACAGATTATTATTATGATTAGTCATAAGATATAGAATTTCAAGATTCTGTTAGCCCCTTACCAGTTCATCAGATGATGCTGTACATAATATAATATTATTCTGTTTCTTTCCGTCTGTTTTTTAAAATTTTATTTATTATTATTGCATTTTATTAATTTTTCATTTTTCGCTTCTTTTTATGTATATTTGTTTATTTATTACATATATTTGCATTTATTTATTATGTTTGTTGTTTGTATATTATTGTATTTATATTTTGTATTTGTATTGTATCACTTATAAAGTATTATATTACTTATATTGTATTGCATTACTCTAATATTTGAATTAAAATTTTTTTCCCGCCGGCCAGTTGCATGCTTTACACCACTGGGTAAGCAGGGTCGGCGTAGGCAATAAAAAAAAACCTTAACAGTGTAATATTATGTACCGTCTAATTAGATGAATTCCTTCTGTTTTCTGAATGTGTTTCCGTATTGCTTCGAGTAAGAGCCTATAAACACATCAGATGTTAGTGGATAACCGATCATTTTTGTATCTAATTATAACGTCTATGAATTACTTAATATTATATTTTCAGGGTAAAATTTTCATAATACGTTTCACGAACTAAGCTCGGGATAGGATGATAAGGGCTAAATATTATAATAATTTTTTACTTAATTATACCTATTAAATCTGTTATATATTTAAAAACTTATTTAATCAGAAAAAATTATAAAATATAGAATTTCGAAGCAAGGAGACTGTCATAGACTCTAAAAAATATGACTGGAAAGCATCCTATTGCTCAAATGGACTCGTCAGCTAAAGGTCATTTGTGCCGTTATCAGTAAGTGCAAGAGATAGCTGAAATTACCAAGGCATCACACAGATTAAAAAATACCTTTTCAACAAAGCATGAATAAGGCTGATATGGACAATTTCCGTCTGTAAGTGTGAATGATACAAAATGGATGGCACAAAAATAGTCTACAGAAAGGAAAAAATAACAAAACATATTCTTAAGAACAATTATATACTAAGGAAAAGAGAAGACTGAAAACAAGATTATTTTAACATCCCATTTTGAAGCAGCACGATCACTATTTTGAAATGGACCTCGTAATTTTGAACGGGGGTCAGATGACGAGGATGACACCTGGGATGGCACCCTTTCTCCAAACTTCCGCACCAGAAAAGCAGGAGGATGTTTGACACCCTATGTATGATTTAAATGCAATGGACCCAGTACAAGGCCAAGCTTCAGTGGAATCGGGTTTCGAACCTGGAGCCCTCCGGCTCCGATACCTTGCCACTGGATCACCGCTACCTCCTAATTATATAGTAAGGAAAGGAGAAGTCTGAAAACTAGAAGGTAAATTAGAATGGCATTTTCATTTCCATTTAATTTCAGTCTCTTTATGAAAACTCTATGTAGAAGTGAGATATAAAATGCACCTAAAAATTGCATAGGAAGATGATGTTGAAATAAAACAGAGACCTCAGGGTTTACCTAAAATAATGAACATTTTCTAGATTAAAAGATTTCCATAGTATTTAATAGCAAATTTATAATAACATAACAAATATAAAATGCAAAATGTAGAAGTATGTGAAATTGATATTTAAATTTTTTTAATATTAATTTGCTTCGTTAATTGCGAAATTAATATGAAATTAAGCTGCAATGGTACAAAAGTATTTTTGCCTTTTATAACCACAAGTGCTTTAATTACTAAAGTTTTACAAAATACGTAACAATTAAATTGAACTTCAGTTTTTTTTGCGTCGAAATTAAAATCCCATTTCTCTTCAGATCTCCGGTAAAATTCTCGATGAGAGATTATTTCTTAATTTTTGCTTTCGGTTTTTTATAATCTTAAATGTTTGTAACATTAAAAGACGATATAAAAAACACACTAATTAATTAAATATAATGTTTCTAAATAATGGTGATTTCACCTGATAAAAAAGCAGCACGTTAATGACCAAATTTAATTAATGAACCAGTGAAACGCCGTTAAAATTCTACTCAATGGAAGACCAAATCCTCTTCGTCTGATATAAAACTTTTATTACGTATGGTATTTAACGCACCACTGAACCTATTTAAGTTAGTTTTATGGAGGTATAGTAAGAAATGACTTCATAATAAAACCGTTCACAGGCATCTTCTGGGACACAGAATTATTTTATGGTGCTATTTGTTTCCACTTTTTATGCGCTTATTAATTACAGGGAATGACATTTTTAAAAAAGATAAGTAAGGAGTATTTAATTAAAATGCTACTTTTGTAATTTAATTCCAATATGCGAAAAGCTAAATGAATCCTTGCAACTTTACTGCTATGAAAGCTGTTGCTGATAAGTTCAGTTTACGAGTCATCATCTAAAATATATATATATATTTTGCATTTAAGTCATAATATGCTTTTTTTCCTTTTTTCATCATGAAAACGAATAGCAGAAGAAATGCAATTATCCTTCAACTTCATACCCAATTGTCAATGCTTCTTGAATTTTATTCATTACCTAATATTTTATCGGTTTGGCTGTGAAAATGAGAGTTATAAATAATAGATTTTTACCAAAATGCTAACACATCGTTTTTAATGCTAAGGCGCAGAGTTTTAACCCAGTGTTAGGGATTAATGAATAATAAATAATATTTCATATACTGAGTATTGTCGCAAACTGTAATTCAGATTTCTTCTACTGCAGGTTGTCAGTAATGTTGATTAAACCTATTTCAGGTTTCTCATAACAAAGCTGTATAGTATTATCCGAAATTAAAAGAAAGAGTTGACTATTTTACAGTGTGTAAAAAATTATAATGAAATTTAGCAAATCAAAAATACAAACATAATCGGAAGAAACTCATCTACCAGATTAGCGTGCACCTCACGTACATCAAAAGAGCACTGTAGAAAAAAATGCAGTAACCTAGTGTGAGTGGTGGGGAGACAGGAAGGTACTATAGGTCCTTTCTCGGTAAAACCCGCACTTATTCACAAAAAAATATCGGTGCTCCATCTCACAGATAGATGCGCCCAACGGAAGGTGTTAATGGAGTTTGTAATAACGATCCTGACGTGGGATTTCTTTTGATGTGAGGGATGGAGACAGATAAAAGACTACAGACGTTTTAATCCCAGTTATTTATTGAGACTTCTACGGGATACGGACAATGAACACATAAATGATGAAAAGCTATATACATGATGATGCGAAATACAAAATTGCTTACCAGCTCAGTTACATTTGAGCTATATTTCCAACACCAAAAACATTGACATTCTAAAACGATATCTTACTGGAAAACCTTAGCCAGCCACTCGCTGAAACTGTCTCCTCCTTCTTCTTCCCAACAGAACTTCCCGTACTTAAATATATCTGCACTCTACGACTGCAAAACGCATCTCATTCAACATGGCGTCTTCCTCTAGGAGGCGGAACAGGGTTACTGTAATATTTGGCAGTGTAGGATTGCCAAAGCTTGGCGTTCCTTACAGAGTTCTTACTTGAAATTTCGATACTCTAAGCGAAAACGTCTTTGAAATGTCACAACGGATTCGCTTTCGTTGAACAAGAGACGTTCCAGATGTGCTCTCTGTTGAACGGCAGGCATTTTGAACTTGCGTTGGGAATCTCCCGCTGCAGCGGATCTAAAGCGCCGTAACGTCTGGTTACCTATCTGAAAAATCTATTTTTGCTAGTCTCTCCTTTAAGAAAACAGTTTCTATATGATAGTTTGTTTAATTAAGTTTTGAAATGGGTCCAATAATCTATGACCACCACGTATTTGAAAAGTGCTCATACGTTTTGCAAAAGTTCGTAAGTCCAGTAGAATGACTTTAGCAGTGGAAAAGATTTGTGCTGTATAATTGTATTTTCAAATTGGTCTTTCAGCAGAGAATTAAGTATTAGTTTCGATTATATGGAAATTAGGAAATCCTTTTAGAAAACTCATGTTACGAAACGTATCAGTACATTTCCTACAGACATTTAATAACCATGTAACACACAGCCCTTCTGCCTTTTATAGTAAAATTAGGTTGCCGCTCTAGTTGAAAACTGTATCAAAATGCAACACAGATCATCCATTTGACTTCACAATCACTAGATAGATTGCAGGTAATAGTTCCTACACGAATAATCTCATTTAGCACAAACTACCCAGCCCTTTATAATACCACCTGATAAAGAATCGTACAGAAATTTCAGCAAAGGTATGCTCAACTTCATATACACCGGTGGACAAATGCTAAAGATCATTTTTAAGATTTAGAAAAATTTGGACTTAATAGGATTACAATGATTAGCAAACAGTTGTTGAGAATCATGAGACATACAATCGTCGGAACTCACATTTTGCAGTGAAGTTTCCCTCACGAGGGAATCGAGGGGGTCGACCAGAAAGTGAGGTAGACGAAAAGGTATTTTGACCCACCCCATTTCATAGTAAGCAAATTATTTGAAATTATCACCAATGGGTTTGCTTGATGTACATAATATTTACATGCATTTTCGTAAAAATAGCAAGAATATTAGAGGAGATATAAAAGTTTCTAAATAAAATCCCAAATTTTTCCGCATGCATTTTGCTTATAACATGCAGAATTTTCAACCAAATTGTACGAAACTTACAGAATATTCGTCAATATATAAAAAAACCATTGTTTAAAAATTTGAATTAAATAATTCGAATATTGGAGAAAATATGAATACTTGTACTAAATAATTTTTTACTGTAAATATTCTTTTATGACTTCAGAGCCAGATATATAGAGCAACTTATATAAAACTTTCAATTCAGCCCCGTTAATATTCAGAAAGATATCGGTATTGCAACGATGTGAATTTCCGTACAGTCTAAGAGAAGCTATATGATAAGGATCCATGCACAAACTGAAATTTGTCCAACTTGAATCCTCGAATAGCTATCATAAAATTGCAATTTAAATTATGTATTTAATTTATTAGCATACATGTGTATTCAGAATATTCAAATTTCATATAATTCAATATTACTGTTTGAAGATTCAAGTTTAATAAATTTGAGTTTTTGCATGGGCCCTTATAATTTAGTTTCTCTTAGAGTGTACCGAAATTCACCTAGCTGTAACACCAATATCTTTCTGCATATTCACAGTATTGAACTGGGATTATTATATAAGTTGCTCTATATATCTGGCTCTGAAATTAAAGCGGAAACATTACGCTGCATTTCGCGCATGTGCAGTAAAAAATTATTTACTACAAGTATTCAAATTTTCTCTAATATTTAAATTATTTAATTCGAATTTTGACACAATGCTTGTTTTACAAATTGTCAAATATTTTGTATGATTCGTAAAATTTGGTTGAAAACTCTGCATGTTATAAACAAAACACATGCGAAAAAATTTGGGATTTTTTAAAAGAAACCTTCATATCTCCTCGAATATTCTTGCTATTTTTACGAAACTGCATGTAAATATTATGTACATCAAACAAAATCATTGATGAAAGATTGAAATCATTATCAGCTTTCTGTGAAGCGGGGTGGACCAAAATATCTTTTCGTCTTCCTCACTTTCTGGTCGACCCCCCTAAATACTCTCGTGACCAAATATTTACCGTAAAATTTAGTTCCAACAAGTATAAATCCCAGACTCTCTGCAACTGATTGCTAACTATTGTATCCATATTAAGTCCTACTTATTCGCATGTTAAAAATAATCCTTAGCATCTGTCCACCAGCGTACATTACGACAACAAATCTTTTCCTTCTGAAGTTTTCTCTAATAATATCTATTCCTAAATATGTTTTTGAACTTCTTTACAAGATTGGAGCATTCTACAGCTAGGTGGTATATCCTCCGATAACTTTCAGTGATAACTTATGATGCTAATAGAACATATTCTCGCTTTCTTTCAGAAGAAAAATTAACCCGCGGGTGACAACGGGATGACGCCATAAGTTCTTTCTTTTCAGTACTGTATATTTAGGTCATGATGTGCATTGATTGCACTAACTATTTAGAGGAATGCTAGAGAGGAGATGCTTGGACAGTATATTTTTAATTACACAAAACAGAACACGAAAAAGAAGGTTACCCCGTTGATATGATGAGTCGCATTCTGAAGTTATTAAATAACTTGCAGATATTTATAATTTGTGATTACCAATTAGTAATCAAGAATTCGGATTCTCTTGATTCAATCGGAACAGTCAAGAGAACCAGGCTACATTCTTTATGAAAAATATTGCACGTTACCGCTCTATTCATGGTTGAAAATCAAAATGTTTCAAAAACTGGTCACTCTTTATCATCCATTAAAACCATTTGTAGGTACATAAAATATCATCGTTTGAGAGATAATCAGGACATTCAAAATAACTCAGATGCTTTATTGTTGTTAGGTTACTGAATGAACATTGACAAAAATTTATAGTTCTTCAAGGGTAAACTCAACTGGAAAATTCCCAAGAAGTTCCTGTGTTTTTCTGTAATCTCTTAAGGTAGTTTTAGAATCTTCGACGTATACTGAAATAAATAATGAATGTGAATAATGAGCTTTGTTCTTAAAATAAGGTTGAATTACAAATGATTTTGTAATCAGATTATTTAAATTTCTGTATGTCAAAAGGTTTTCTACCATATAAATTCATCTTCTTTAATTTGGAAAGCTATCCACATTTTTAAAAAAGTATTTGAAAATAGCATCGTGTAAGAATCGCTAAGAAGTATTTGGATTTTCATCAAACCTAAGGGCTGTTTTTAAAATCTGAATGCAATCTGATATCATTTGTTGAATTTTATTCACCGAACAGGACATATTCTAGGATAATTGTTTCTGTATACAATAAAATTTATCTTTGTTCTTCAAATTATTTCACTTTGATTGAATAATTCTTAAAATAGAATGATTAAAGAATCCTTCACGTTCATGAGATATTAAAATTAACATCAAATATTTATTAAGTGAAAAGCACTGGAAAACACAAATGGTCTTGGTTTTACGCTACAGCAAAATAAATATACCACCTATCAAGAAATTAAACTCTTTTACAACAGCATGAAATTCGTAATCAGAAGAAGCAATATTAACCATTTATTAATTGATTAAACAGTTAATAAACTTCCTGGGTCACTTAATTTTTTTCTCATTACTTAGATATAAAGTTTCTGCTTCTATCTGTAAGTCTAAAACTTTCAAAAATGAAAGAAAGTGGGAATATTTCATATGTTTACTTTCTTATAATTTGTAAAATATTTGACAAATACAAATACAGACATTCATGACTGAATGATTTGCTAGAATATTGTCGTAATAAATAAAAGCATATTAGATTTTCTTTTTACATCACAAAGCGATTATGCTGCATAAATACGAATACGTGCTTTACGAATACTTTTCTACTATTGACTATCAATTTGAATGACGACTTCTGAGTCTTCCAGGTCCATTTTCATAATCCAAAACGCCGTAACTGCAGATTAAGCCTTTCTTCTAATCGCAGCATCCTCGCAAATCTGGTCTGCATTAGTATTCTTGTTCACTGCAGGATCTCCGTTACAATATTAAATAACTATCATTCATCTTCTCGTCGGAAACCCCCTGCAACGTGTTATTTCTTTTATCAAACACTGTAAAGATTTACCTCCACTAATGATGGTTCAGCTTACGGAAAACGGATAGGACCGGTGTTTGATTATCATTATGGGTCTTTCGCTCGAGCCAGATTATAAATGCAGAAGCATATCACTGAAAGAGATATTCTAACTTACTTTATTTTGATTGTATGTTTGTTTTGGCATTCCTGGTCATTTGTATTTGCAATATAAAAGAATGGTGTGAATAATATCATTAAAATGAATTCTTTTGTCATTCAAAATCCTGTGTTGTATTTTGCAAATTATCTTATCAGATATTTATCATAGAATCAGTTAAAACGGAAGCATTTTTAAACTGAACTGCGTGAATTTTTAATTTAACACTAATATCCTTGACTTTATAAAAATATTAATAAGGACTAATATAATTTTTACATGCTACAAATTAACTAAAGGGAAAGCTCTTTTTTATTGCTATGACATCTGATGAAAAAGAAACAGCCAGCAATCTTGCTGAAGTTCGGAGATTCTACACGGTATTGAAGATTGAATATCAAACTGCGCATTTTCGCACTATTTTATTCTTTTACTTTATTAAACAGTGGGAGTTAAAGAAGCTTGTGAAAAATAACGCACACTTTGTGGTGACAATAGTCTAACGAACCAAACATGGTTAATGAAAAGAAGTGGATATAAATTTCATATCAGCGGCCTTTCGCTGTCAGGTGACACACAGAGGTTGATGACTATAAAAAAGCATTTATCTAATCAAAACACGTAACACGACCAACATGCTACAAAATCATTGCATATTCATTAATCAACGATTCATTGGCTCTTGAGGAAGTTGAGATGATTAAGAAAATTATAGAGGAAACTAGGGATACTTGAATCTACTTTTACTTTTTCATATATTTCTGGAATATTTGGATTAATAGCATCATAAAAGTGTTTGTTTTTAAGAATGAGAAATGTACTTGCGCTGATTTGATATCTCATATAATCATAAAATAAATATATGTCATGAAATCACCTAGGGTCAGCTATCTTTAACATCAGGGATACTTGACCCTGATACTGATTTAAGTTACTGCATAACATCGTATATCAAATTCTAGCTAGAAATATGCTTAAAACTCAGAAATATTTTAATTCATCATATCTCTAATAGTAAACTTCCTATCCACTGAGTAATGAAAAAGGGAAAATTTAATTTTGGACCTCCAAAACACATTTACCTACACACTATTACGATGGCTTTTCAGATCAGAATGAAAATCCCCTACAAGAGACCATAAGGCCAAAGTTCAAATAAAATGGCACGCATATATTACCAATTACCTCAGAATCTAAGAAAATCACGTAAGAGTCACGTATCCCTAGTTCCCCCTATTGGGTTTCCCGCTGAGTTTTAAATCTCGTTGCTCAAGAAGTTCATCCGCAATATGTTCATTACAAGATTCTTCTTTGAAGAGACTGGGTTAACTGGTGATAAAAAGGGAACTGTTTGTAATAAAGTAATGCGCAAAATTGTTAGGCCTGACGCGATGATCGGGCTAAAGTGGCATAGAAAACATATATTCATTAGGTAAAATTTATAATTACAGTATGTGGAATTTAAAAGTTGACGTGCTTTTCAAGCAACCAAAGCAGTAAGTAACAAAGTCAAGTAACTTTTATAACTTGTCTCTGCACGTTGTACAGCTGGAAAAATTCAAAGAACGATACGCACACCACGAACTCCACGAACATCCAGAGCTCGTTAATGATGATAATTTTGTTCTATGAAGACAAAAAGAAGCAACACGCAAGCCTGTGAACTCATCAGAAATTATTGGACCCTAGGAGAGATGTCTTGCTACGTCCGCTATTCTTACCGGATCTTACTTTCACTCTCTTCGAAACACCTAAAGTGACTTATGTTAAATCAAGATCACGCTGAAAATCATTTTCTTGTTCATTTTTTCGCTGATAAAAACAGATCTGTCTAAGAACAAATAGTAATCAAGTTCACCGAAATAAATCGAAGAAAAGAGGTAATGAATATTTTTTTTGCCTTTGTTAGTTATGAAAAATGAATAAACTTCATCGACGATAGAAAAAAAACACGCAAACCAAAATTATAGTTTTATTTAAACAGAAAAAATACCACAATTCTCTCGTTTTCTAGGACAATCAAAAGTCCGTAAAAATAATTTTTCTCAGTCTAAGTTTTCTTAAAAGAAATTTCATTAAATTTCAAACAATCTTAAAATGTTCACACTTTATTGACGCGCGAGTAAGCAATAAATTGGATTCAAACTCTATCTTGCCAAACAAGACTCCAATTGAAGAGAGTTTGCATGCCTGTATGTCGAAAATATCTGTCCATAAAATAATGTTGACTACTGCTTATACACTTACTTATAATGCTGGTGAATCATGGTATACGTTTCAGTTCCGCCACATTTTAAATTATGTTTCGTGCACATAGATTCCTGATAAAAATAAAGATGAAGACACAATGTATAAGGCTTAGGATAAAAGGGTTGTATCGGTCTTACTATCCGGAAGATAATGAAGAACAAGCGTGAGAATATATAAAAAAGAATGAAAAAAGGGCTTCCAATCTCTCAAATTATATATGTGCTTTTGGCATTGTAAAAATGATTTTCCTGTTTGCAGTAGGCTTGGGTTGATACACGGTTTTGCCGTATCAGATACATGTTGATACAGACACTCGTTTGTACCCAATAAATTTACTCGATACTTCTGTATCTGATACAGCCGGTAACCGATCTATTACCCTTTGGAACTTGGAACGGAACTCGCGTAGTCGGCATTCGGGTACTGATACACGAGTCTGTTTCCAAGATACGACGCCTTCGCGTCTTCGGGGGAGGAATAACTGATGATATCCAGATGGCTTCTGTTTTGGCAGCTATAGACGGGTGTCGGTGAAACGCAGAGGAAAGGATTTGTTGATATAGTTAGTAAATAGAAAGGTGATGATTCCTGATCTAGGATTGGTATGTATACCGTTACATGTGGTAATGGTTAGGAATGAAAGTAGGTCATTTACTGGGGATGGGGAGCTCCAGTTTAGCTCCAAAACTCACACCGAGCTGTGTTCTTTTATTTTAATCAGAACCCGACCAATCTATTTTGCTCGTTTTATATGCTAGAGACAATTTCGTTTCTTTTAGTTTATTTTTCCAAAAAGTAAACCAAAATGATGGGATGAAAAATGGATACACGAAAGAAATCCGTCGTTTGGAACTTTTTCCCTTTAAACGACAAAGGTATCGCAGTCTGTAATATTTGCCGCAATAATTTTATTTACAAGTCATCAGCAAGCAACTTAAGAAAACATTTGCAAAGAAAGCATCCGACGGTCATACTATGCCACTTGGACGTCTCTTCACATGCCGTACGTCCTACGGCTAATGAACCTCCAGCTGCTGCAAATCGCAATGACGATGATCCAGACCCGATATCTGCGGTTCCCATTCCGATGAGTGCGAGTGCCAGTTCTTTTGCATTGCCATCCACGTCCTCCTCTGCTTCAGCTAGCACGTCATCTGTTACGGGTACGGCTAGCATCCCTCCGCCCTCTCAACGAACGCAACAGCCGATCAGAACTTCCCACCAGGCTTCCATAGAAAGTTTTTTGAAAAAAAACTTCCCCAGCATCAAAAAAAATTATAGACAACAACCTTATGAAGCTATTTACCAAAGACTTTCAGCCGTTTCGCATTGTTGAGGACGAGGGCTTCAGGGCATTTGTCCAAGTGTTGAACCCTTCCTCCGCACTGCCTTCTAGGAAAACCTTTGCTCAAACGTTTCTTCCAGCCGCTTATGAAGAAGCAATGCACAAATTAAAAGAAGTGTATTCGGGAAGCGAAATCGGCAGTGTCACACTAACTACCGACTGCTGGACTTCTTCTAACGGAGATAGTTTTATGGCGGTGACTTCGCACTATTTAAATTTTGGCATGGAACTAAATTCAAACTTCCTGGAATGTTTCCTATTCACAGAAAGTCATACCAGCGAAAATCTCGCAACTGAACTGAAAAAAGTGGCAGACGAGTGGAATATCAAAGATAAAATTGCATTGTGTGTTTCGGACATTGCGGCAAATATAACAAAGGCAATCAAGGAAATACTACAATAGAGGCATTTTGGCTGCTTGGCACACACAATAAATTTGGCTGTTAAAAATTCATTGGAAGTACACGAGAACGTCAAAGATCTAATAAAAAAATAAAATAAATCGTGACCCACTTTAAACGTAGCACCAAATCGAGTAATATACTGACAGAAATTCAAAAACAGAATGGATTACAGCCAAAAAAATTAATTAATGACGTCGATACTAGATGGAATTCGACTTTCGACATGCTCGAACGTTTCACTGAACTTGAAATGTCAATTCGAACAACAATTGCCTTATTGGACAAAGATGTAGACGTGCTCCTCCCAGAAGAGTGGTTTCTTGCACAAAAAATCAAATTAGTTCTGCAACCCATGAAGGACTGATTTCATAAGTGGAGAAAAATATCCGTCAGCCTCTTCTGTACTAATCGTTATCCAAGGCATACAGGAGGACTTGAAAGAATTGAAAACCAAAAAGGAAAACCACGCAGTTTTTGGACTCATGGAATCTTTAGAGAGTGAACTTATGATGCGAGTAGGATCCCTGGAAGAGAGCAGCATATTCACAAATTCAACATTTCTGGATCCACGATATAAAAATATTTTTTTTCAAAAGAAGAAACAGCTGATCTGACTAAAAAAAAATTACGGATTTATTGGAAGAAGAAATTACTCTGGAAGCTCGGGCCCAAACTTCGCATTCTACCGGCTCAAGGCCCGAAACAACGATCAGCTGCACAAGCTCCAGCGCCAGTATTCAATCAGTTTTGTGGAGAAGATTTGACAGAATTTCGGAATCGTATAAGACCGTCGGAACATCTCGATCGAGAGCGATTGCCGAAGTAGGCAGGTACTTGGAAGAACCTCTGTTAGATCGCAAAAAAAATCCATTAAAATGGTGGCGAGAACACAGATACAAATTTTCTATACTTAAACAAAACTTGTCAGAAAACATTTTTGTCCGATTGTGACATCGTTCCATGTGAACGTATTTTTTCGAGAGCGGGACTTATCTTAAATGAGAGAAGAACACGATTACCTTCTGACAAAGTAAAAAAATTAGTTTTTTTTAAACTATAATTATCTCTCTCTCTCTCTTTATTTTTTTGTAGTTGCCCCTCAATATGTTCTCAATACTTTTGTTAATATACCTACTTACCTACTCTCGTAAGAAAAGAGAAATTTTATATATATTTTTTTAGATATTAACTTTAAATACTATTATCTCTATATCTACCCAAATTGTTTTCTATAGCTTTTGTTGTTAATTTTGTACTTTATTTTTAAACGTTATTAAAAAATAAAGATTTTCATAAAACTTAAAATTATGATATCAAGAGTTTAACTTTCCCTTTGCTTTTAAGTATTTCATCGCATATTTATAATTAAATTGAAAAAATGTAAATATTTTCTCTTTAAGCATATTTTTTAAATCGTTATATCTTGAATATATTGTTTATGTTCAAAGTTTAATTTTTGTGTTCAATTTATTTTACTAATAATAATTCTGTTGTTTGAGTTCCGTAGAAAGGTTTTTGAAAAGAAAACTTTTTTATCTTTGATATCTACTCGTCTGCCACTTATTTGTTTCGAATGAAAAAAAGGTTTAAAGCAAAATGCATTTATTTATTCATAAAAAATCCCATCAATATTATTCTATCATCTTCGTAGATTTATATTTAAAAAATATAAATATTTTCTCTTTAAGCATATTTTTAAATCGTTAAATTTTGAAAATATTATTTATGTTCAAAGTTTAATTTTTGTGTTCAGCTTATTTTACTTATAATAATTCTGTTTGAGTTACTTATTTGTTTCAAATAAAAAAAATGTTTAAAGCAAAATACATTTATTTATTCATATAAAATCCCATCAATATGGTATAATTAATAAACATTGCAAGGAACGGAGAAAAAAATGCGTTAGAAATAATTTTATTTCATGTAAGAAGTACTCTAGATAGATTGTTTAAAAAAACATAAAGCATCTTAAAAGCGTCGTCAAGGCAGAAATAATAAGAGGAACCCTTGCCTTCCAAAAACAAATCTTTTCCTCTCCTCTTCCCCCCACCCGTTTAGCAATTCAAAACCAAGGACATCATATCATCATTAGCTCTACCGAAAACGCGAAGCATTCCAAACGAAGAACTGTTTGAATATGATAATTTGTATCAAGTTCATACAGTATCAGCCGACCGAACGAGGTCGAAGCGATTACCAGTCTTTATCAATCGAGTCCGAGTAGTGATACCGAGTACCTGGTACTTTTGGTCTGTATCATATTCGCGTACCTGATACTTTTACGTACCTGATACAAAGTATCATGTTGATGCAGTATCACCCAACCCTAGTTTGCAGGTGAAAAGGGTAAAAGGTCAAAAAGAGGGAATTCAGTTTAGGGATCTACAAAGCATTTTTTCACATAAATGGTACTTCAAAAGGATATATTGAGATTACCTCTTTACCGAAAATACTATAGGTTCCGTGAAGAATAAAAAGAAAGGTTTCCCGCTGTCTTTGCATCGCCAGAAAATCACATGCATGACGGATATCTTTCCTTGCTTAAAATGTGATTGCAGATGGGCGATTAATTTTATGTTTTTCCCCCTAGAAATATGATTCCAATACAGTGATTTAAGCGAGGAACGACTGCATTTTAATCTTTCCTGGAAGTTGTTGGTTGATAAAATGCTTGCAATGGGGAATATTCGACTTTTTTACATAATATGAAATTTAATGAATGTTTCTTACAAAAACGTTATAAATACGGAAGATTTATGGATGATATAACATCGAATGCCAAACATCGTACATTTTCAATTTTTTTCAAGGAGATTTACTGCATGAATCATATAGTAACTCATATAGTAATATTTAATTATGCTTGCAGTTTACTCGCTGACTAATTTCTCATAAAATCAATTTCCATCTTTTAGAATTAAACATCATATGGACGAAAGTAATGAAACAGTTTTGAACAAATAAAGCTTATATGCAATTCATGTATTTCATTATTTAATATATCTTAATAGGAGATTATACGCCTTAAAAGGAGATTAACGGTAAATGATTTAGCAATACGTAAAAAGATATCCACTAAGAAAATTGTAATTTTGCATGGAATATAATTTACAGAACTGCTTTACAGCACACTTGCAGTATTTTTCCATTCTGTATAAATTCAAATTTTTTCTAGTCAATTATTAAATTTTTTATAACCTGTTTATCTTAATTAATTTGAAATGGCAATGTAAAACTATTGATTTCGGTAAAAATCCTACACAAACTTTAAAATGCTTTCGGTGTTTTCTTTACCATAAAGATCAATAGAATTTGCTGGTATTATATTGTCTTAAACAAATTAAATATAATTCCTACTCTGAATAATTTAAATATAGCTAAAAGTTTTACAGTAAAATAGTGTACCTACATAGGTTGCTTTATTGATTCTGATGCTTTGAGTCGATTCTTCATGCTCATATAATGCATTGGCGTCATGTTAGTTGGTTTTATTGAACTTTCAAGCAAGAAAAAATTTACAGATGTTAAATTTAATAAAAGATAATTGACATTTTTAAAATTTTAATACTAAATTTAATACAGACTCTTTTTACTTCATATAGTTATTTTTCCCATTTTTGCTTTTAAATTTACTAACACAGTTTAATAGTAGCATTTTGCTATCGCTCTTTATATTACCACATGATAAACATAATTTTCTAATGATAGCACCATTACTTCGAAAGTTTTTTTTTATGATTTTGTTAATTCAAAAATGGAGTATCTATATATTTGACAGCAGATATACTCTTCTAACAAAAATTCTACTTCTAACAACAAAATTACAACAGACACTTAAATATTCTTTAAAATGTAAGAACAACTTCAGATCACTAGGATTAGAAAAGCATTTGATTTTCTCTTTACGGATTTTCAAAAAGGTATTCTTCTGATAAATAATAACTATAAATTTTCTTTAAAAACTGTAATCATTTCTCTTATCTATTACCAGAGGTCAAATAAATCTTCTTCACAACAAAGAAAGAGCTAAAAAAACTTTGAGCACAGTCATTTTATTCCTTCATTTCAGACAACAATCCTACCACGAATTCTTTTCTTACTTTTTAAATAGTTTCGAAAGCTTAGCCTTGCCATAGTAAGAACATGAATAAAAAATAGCTGCCCAATTTTCATTGCTTCGTATTCTTAAGTGATTCGTATACAAGGATTTACTGTCTGGGCGAGGAAAACGACCAAATCGCGTGAAGCCCAGTTTTGTCCTTTTGTTCGATGATAACCTGTGAGAACTATCTTTATTTATGTTTGAAAGAAAAAAGAAGCTGGCGATTTGAGCCATTGGACCAATCATTGGTTTAATGAGATGGTTAATAAATGTTTAAGGGCTTGTGAACGATTTCTCACCTTAATGTGCTTCGTAACCTTCGTATTGTCCCAAAGTTTTGATGAGTGTTTAAATTCGAAAAAGGTTCATTTCTGAATAAACGATTGCTATGCTTTTGAAGGATTTTTAAGCATTGAAAATATGTAGAGTGAACTAAGCAAAACCATTTTTATAAACCTCGCAACGAAATTAGGAATCTAAATTCCATTTTTTTCCCCATCAAATTCTTTTTTTTTTCAATAGATTTTAGTTGTTAATACAGTTGTGGTTCGTGAGTGAGTTAGAGCCTCGGAATCTTGATTGGAATTGGTGCTGCTTCGATACTGGATTTCTCCACGTATGTAGGCCTGATTTGTGGTAAGTTTGTCACCATGCTTCCAATGTTATCTAACTGATGTGGAATGGAAGATTGGAGCGTTTGCCACATTTCTGTTCGTTATCTGACCACATTTCTAACTTATAAATTCCGCTCCATAATACCCCTCTTCTAGGTGGAAAGCGAAATTTTTATGCAGTTAATCAAGTTTAGTCAAAATCATCCATTCTAACCATGTTGGACTTGTTGTTTAGCTGACCACAAAATAATGATAATCGAATAAGAGAGGTGCGAAGATAACAAACTAACAAGAATAAGTAACATGCATGAAATTTTAACATCACTCACTCAAACTTATCGGATTTATTTGAAGTGGAGTTAAATTTTTTATGAAAATGGAAGGTAGATTGCTGTTAGAAACTGACAAAAATGATTTATTTAAAAAATAAAAACTAAAAACTGCGTTTGAAACCATTCAAAAGTATTCATAAATATTTGCCTTTTCGAAAAACAATTTAATCATCTTTCATTTATTTAAAAATAATAATTAATGTACCTGGGGAAGCAGAATGCTTAAAACTTATCAGAATGTTAGAGGATCATTTTTATTTCAAAAACAATTAAAATTGGTGCTCTAAAGAATAAACATTTATCTGTTGAGAATTTCTGGAGAGTTATTATCTAAACCTACATATTATTTTCAATAATTCAGTTTATCATTTTAATATCATTTATATTCGGAACAATTATCTAAAATATAGGGCTTTAATTACTTAGATGTTTTAGTAAATAAATTAGGAAAATGCAGCTTCAGTAAGTTGACAAGTGTGCTTATGCCAGGAGACATATTTCAAAGCACCTTTAAAAACTTATGACCTTCTAGTAACTAATATAATTCAATTTTGACTTGGTGAAGTTTATACAATATAAATGTAAGAATATGACTACACTGTAAACTATATCTCAAAATGGCATAAAAGAAAATTAATTTCTCATCAGTGTGTTTGCAGGTTATTTTTCTTATTCCAGTATTATATGAATTAAGCAATTTAGGAACACTGAATATTGAGTGATTTCGTTAATGAATTCGATGTCAAAAAATATTATGTCTAGACATTCAAAAAATGCAAAAATACTGAAATGAAGACCTTGGTGTTAAAACAAGAAGTGTAGCATCATTTTGCGTTACCTATAGCTAATAGGTCCCTTCAAACACTCTTCAAAATGCAACACGTACAATTTACAAATCAACATTGGAAAGTGTATAGAATACAAAAAAATTAAACAAACATTTTATAACTTCCTTGAAAATATATCTTGCACTCTAAAGATTATATAAAATTCAGACATTATAGTAATAACAATTGCCAAAACAGGGCTGAAATCTTTAAACTTCACAAAGCATTACCATTGTTTTCACAACACACTGAGAAGAAAATAAAAATAAAAAATTAAAAAGCGTATAAAATCCATATTTGCATTTTTTACGATGTTAATTATGTTTTCAAAATAGCGAAATTGATACGCAATTAAGCTGTAAAGGTACCAAGTTGTTTAGTCATTAATAACCGCAAGCACTTTAATTACTAGAGTTTTTCAAAATACGAAACAATTAAATTTAATTCCTTTGCTTGTGTTGATAATAAAATCAAGTTCCGCTTGAGATATCCTACGAATATAAGCTTTGCAAGTGGGCCTCCTCATTTTAATTTTAGATTTTATTATCTTGAATCTTAAATGTTTTTAACTCTAAGGGACGATAAAAATATGTAATAATTAATTAAATGTGATGTTTCCCGATAATTGTGAATTCATCTGATAAAAAAAATTGCCCAGTAATGGCCAAATTTAATTAATGAACCAATCAAACAGTTAAAACTCTACTAAACAGAAGATGAAATCCTTTTTGTCCTTTCATGTTTTTTTCAGAAATGTTTATTACGCTTTGCAGTATTTGACGCACCAATGAATCTAATTTTTAAATTTTTCACATGGAAACATATTAAGAAATGTTATCAAAATAAGGCAGTTATTCCGTGGGCATCTTTTGAGAAACAATAATTTTGTGGCGTTATTTAATTTGTTTTCGTACTTTATTTAAGATATTTGAGTCCTACTTTATTTAAAATGCTGCCTTTGTTATGTAATTCTGATATGTGAATCGTTCATCTGAAAACTGTTGTTTGCAAAATTAAATTTAATAACCATCTTCGGAAAGTATGTATTACTAGCACGTATTTGGAAAAAACGCTCTTTTCCATGCGTTATTATGAAGATGAAAATTTAATTTGACATTTACATTTCATCTGCTCCCGTTATGAGTATTGTCTTGAGATTTTGAAAAAATACTTTCATCCTTGCTCTTCATATGCTATTGGCCTCTTCATATGGCTGAAATTAGTTCATTTCCTAATATTTCTATCGATTTGGCTGTGAAAAAAATTTAAAAGTACCACATTTTTACCTAAAAACTAAAGGCCTAAAAGTCTTTTTTGAAACTAACTTAGTTTTTTTAACCCACTGTTAGCGAATAAATGAAATTACACGTAGTGAATGCTGTTAGAATTTAGTTAAAAATGGTAGTAATTATTTATTACACACTGTAGAAAGTAATATTTAACGTTTGTAAAATTAAATAAGTACCTTACATTATGAGTATCAACTTGAATGCATCAACATGAAATCGTGAAATGAAAAAAGCCCGTCAAAATAGTTTTTCTTGAAGTAAAAGAAAAATAAAATTTTCTACCGATTATAGGAATTTTTTATTGCCATTAGTGAATTTAAACAAAATCAGTGTGGTTTCAAGTGGAAAAGTTTGTCATGAATAATATTTCAATGCAATTCGCAGTTTTGTTATGATCGTCCGAAACGACAACACATTTCATTATCAAAGAGTATATACCAAACCGTAAAATACTGAAATTATCGATTTCACTCGTGTATTGGTTACCGAAGTTTAAATAAATCCGAATGTTTTCTACTGTTGTTAGGTAATGAATTTTTCGATAAAGAAGAAGAATCCTTCGATAAAGGGAATTTCATTTTCAAGGGTATTGTGTTTCTGCGAAACGTCTGTCGTCTTTATAGAGACAGGGATTGAACAAAGTGGTAGAAAAATTGACTGAGGCCCTAAAAGTAAATGCCAAATATCAATATTGCACATGAAACAAGAACAGTTCTCCTGATATCATGCGTGACTGTCAATACATCGCCCTTATTTCTGATTAACAGTCTCTGAAATTTGTGGAAATGGAATCTCTAAAGCAACCTAGGACATAATTTTACCTTCTTAATGAGTCATGCCGTCGATCCTTATAGTATGTATGGTTTAAACACAAAGAGTTACAACATATAATCACACTATATTATACATCAAAGACATGATCGTAAACTCAGCCTTGGTAGCAACATGCAGACCTTTACTGTTCAGTACGTTCAGGTTAGCCCAGATGCATTACTGACAATTGAAAATACAAGACTTCATACAGTTATCAATATCAGGAGCATCTCCATGATTTTCTAGTGTTTTTCTACTATAAGACATAACACTTTCAGAATTAGTGTGAATAATGGATTTGGGTCAAAGAGTAAGAACGATTATCAAAGATGCTCAAAATAATTGAGTTTACTGCACTCACGAAGGAAATTCCCGTATTAGTGATAACATGAATTATCTCCTGAAGATAATAAAAAGAAAGTTTCTTTATTATCATCAAATCGACAGTGTGTTATTGTCTATCCGCTTAACATTTATTCGTAATATTTACAGCAATTTCTTTGTAAATGTTGAATTACCTTTGCCGAAAATGTAGGTTCTGTTTTAGAACACCATTGAAATTAATTTTCAATATTCTTCAAATTAATTACAAACTGCATGTTTTGGATTAATTATTTAAACAGGTGTGTTAAAATTCATCATATTCTGCAACTCATATGTAAAAATTTTAAATATAAAACATTGAAGCTTTCTGGATGATTCAGAAATACCTAAATCCTCATCAAATAAAAAATATTGAATATTCATAAAGTTTTGAACACAATTAAAGAGGGTCAGAACCATTAAATTAAAAAAAAATAGTTGAAATTGTCACCTATACACGAATTATATACGTAGCATTAATTAAGCAGAAATGTAGCAATTGGATGTGGATTAATATCTATTTACCTATTTCCAAAACATTTCCTAGATTTAAGATATTTCCTTATGTTTAAAGTACTATAATCTTAGAAAATGTTTTGAAACAAAATGGGGCACTTTTTGTTATTTCGGTTGCATATATTTATTTTTTATGGATTGATAAATACAAAGCCACATGCATAATGTTGCTATTCAATGATTTCAAAATGATTTAGATGTAAATAATAAAATGTCTCATATTATACCCTCTTGAAATCAAGTGTTAACTTCAGGAATACTTTACCAGTAATGAGTATCCATTGGAATGACAGCATATGAGTCTCCCAATTCTACCTTAATAATCATGACACCCTAACCACAAATTAAGCGTAGCTTCTGGTCGTCAAATCCTAGCAAATCTAGCCTGCATTAGTATTCTTGTTCACTGCAGTATCTTTGGCAGAGTATTAAACAACTATCATTCATCTTCTAAACGGAAACCCCTGTCACGTGTTATTTCTTTTATCAAACATTCCAAAGATTTACCTCCACTAATAATGGTTCAGCTTACGGAAAACGGATAGGACTGGTGTAAGATAATCATTATGGGTCGGTCGCTTGTGCCAAATGATTACTAAAGAATAATACATGTACAAGATTTTCTGTCGGCTTACTTTATCACGAATTTAAGCCTATTTTAACTATTGGCAGCGCAAGGCATGAAATTTTTTGAAATACGATGAAAGAACTTCATGAATGGGTTTAGTTTATTGTCTAGACATAGAATCTAAAAAATGTTTATACAAAAGACTTACTTCATTCCGAGAGGGGGGTCTTCCCCCTTTGGGGTCCCCCTCCTCATATGAGAACCCCCTTACATACAACCACCTTGATACACTCAAAAAATATTGTTGAATCTTATAGAAAATCATAAATTAAAACTTCAACAATATTGGAAGAAAATTTTCGAGTTAATTTGCCAAAGTTGTAAACGTCCAGAACTGAAAAAAATTCTTATCTCTGATTTAAGGAATTTTCACACTTTATTTCTAATAATTCCTATTCCGAACGAAATTTCATAAGGCTGCTACATACATTCTAAAAGGAGTACTATTAGCCCTATCCAAAACCTATTATTTTCCATTTATAGTTGAATTTAACGGTTGAGAAGAGAATAAGATTAGGTGTGCCATCAGCTGGCACACTGCGCCGCAAAGGGTAAACATTCCAGTTTACTAGGATTCGAAAAGTTAAAGAATGGCTTTATGAAACCTTTGAAGTCAATTATCGTTCTGCGCCTTAAGTATTATAGATATTATTTCTATAATTATATGTAAATTACAAAATTCTTCACAACCACTTAAAATACAAGCATTTTACACTTTTTAGAGACATTTGATTATTGAATACTAAATCTTTCGAAGGAATTAAGGACTGCTATAAGACTTATGCATAGTCCAAATTTAATAGCCATTATTTAAATTCATGATAATTGATAGACAAATCGTTATTGACAATAAAAAATATGCTTATATTTCACACTTCTTAGAAAAGACATAATTATTGCAATGATCCGTTTGTATAAAATATTTAGAAGGATTTTATAAAAATTACTTTGTTGTAATTTTATTTAAATAAATAATTTAATTATAATGTTTCATCATGGACTCACATATATTATGAAATGTTAAAACATTATAGTTTAATTATATTTGTGCATAATTCATTTACAAAGTTTTAAAAGATTAAATCATTTTAATGAATTCACATTTAAATATAGCATAATTGAACTTTGGAATTTATTCAGACTCTTTTATTAGATAAATAATTATTTTTATTACGCAATTGGCCTTAAAAACACAAAATTTTGCATGGACACAAAATAGTAAATATCCTGCCTTTATAAAAAGTTAAGTATACACCGTCTTAAAGCAAGAAACTTACCTGGTAATAATACGTTTTAAATCCATCACTTTCAAAGCTACCTGTGGTGCAAATACCTATTTGATAAAAACAGAGATGAAAGTAGTATATGTAAGCCTTGACGTAAAAGTGTTCGTTCGGTATTTCCATCCGATAGACCATAAATAAGAACGAAGAGAATATGTGAAAAAGAAATAACATCGAATCCTTCAGCTTATGCGAGTGCTTTTGGTATTGTGAAAATGTTTCCTCGGCCTAAAGACGAAATGGGTAAAGAGTTGAAAAGAGAATTTTCAGCTTGGAGATCTGCAATATATTCTTTCCTGTAAATAAGACCTGTGAAGCGTGTGTTGAAGCTCTATTTTTATCAACAGAGCTCTATGTAGTGCGATGAATCAAAAAAGCGGTTGGCTGCTGACTTTGCATCGCCAGAAACCACATGCATGGCTGATATCTCCCCATGCATGAAATGTGATTGCAGCAGGGCGATTTATTTCAGTATTTTTCTTTTCTTTTGGAAATGGGATTGTAGCAGCGTGATTTATGTGAAGAACGACTGCCTTTCTCTATTTCTCGAAAATTGTTGGGTGAGATAAAGAGTTTCAGAATGAAAAGTATTCGAATTTCTACTTATCTACAAAGTTTCACGCAAAAAAGTAAACACGGAAGGTTTATGGATGATAGAGTCTCTAATGGCAAATATAGTATATCTTTGAGGCAGCAATTGTTTTCCGAAGAGAAACGTCGAGTTATATTCAGTTTTCTTATCAAAGATTTAATTGAGTTTGTTGCATCTTTAACTGAGTTGCTTCTAACAAAGTTTTTTTATGTCTTTGAGAATTTTAAAATCAGTAACAATAATTTTTTCGAAGAATTGATTGATTATCTCCCCATTCTGATGAGAGACAAACTTTAATAACTTATGGACGGATATCATAATTTTTAGCACTCTATGTGTGTAAGCGGCGAATCTAAGCAATCGGGTCTCAGTTCCGCTACCCTTTTGATACTGATTCTCCATCAAAGGTCATTACGGACATATAAATCATTAATTTAAATTATAAATAAAATGCATATAAAATATAAGGATATAAAATATTGAGGAAATATCTATTTAGATATGTCAAAATACTTAGTGATTGACCATAAAATATGCGAGTGATAAAGACGCACTTCACAATTTTTAAACTAATATATTACTATCACAAATACTATGTGTTATGTGTTGTGATACAATGCATCTTCTTCGGGACCATAATGTATTAAAATATTTAGATGTAGAATTATTCTTTTTGTATTGTCCTGTGAAATCTTAAAAAAATCTTGCTGCATAACAATATACATGCAGATGTGGCTTTGATTACATTCTTCGTGCTCATAAAATATATTCTATTCACTTTATTTTGGTGTAGTGTTTCTTTAATCAAGAAAAATTTAAAGTTGACAGCTGTGATGACAGAGGCAGTCACGTAGTTTATTATTTTCTCACTCTAATTTTGTCAGTATTGAGTTTAGAATTAAAATTTATTTTACATTCTTAATATTTCGTTTTAATTTATAATCTATATATATGCATATATAAAACTCAACGTATGTATGTACTTAAAAAATTATACAAAACAATAAACTATATCCAAAATATTGTTCTATATACACATAAGGTGCAAAGCAACCTAAGGATATTGTAAACATTATACGTATTAATACAACTAATTTAGATAAAAATGTCAGAACATTATGTTCACAAGGAAAATAACAAACACAAAAACCCTACAAAAACTTCAATTTTAACTAAACTATATCTAAATTTAATCTAATAATTAAAAATACTAAATAAATTCCAAAAGAACCTATGAAAAATGTGAACATATCATATGAACTCTGTTACAATTAAGACTATAAATATAATTGAAAAATACAATCCAGGATATGGATTGTGTGTGTACATTATGTTCCAGGATCACTTCCGAATGGCTCCACCAATTTTGATGAAACATGGTACACAGGCTCCTCATTAGTCCACTTGAATTATTGTAGGAGTAAATAGGCACAAACCCAGTCCTTCAAGGTATGGTGTGCCAAAATCTCCAAAATACATGTCGCAAATAGGCTGGTTGACATGCTTGGGGATTTTGATGAAACTCGGTACGCAAGTTCCTCATTAGCCGACTTGTACTGTAGGGGTAAATAAGCCCTAACCCAGTCCTCATCGCAGGATGGGGACCAGAGTCTCCAAAATATATGTTACAAATAGACCGGTTCACACACTTGACGATTTTGAGGGAACTCGGTGCACAGGTTCCTTATTAGCTGACTTGATGATAAATATGCCCTAACCCAGTCCCTCGTCACAGGTGGGCCAAAGTCTAAAAAAAAAAGATGTAACAAATAGGCCGGTTGACATGCTTCGCCATTTTGATGAAACTCTGTGCACGGGTTCTTCATTAGCCGACTTGAAGTACTGTAGGTGTAAATATGCCCTAACCTAGCCCCTCATTTCAGGGAGGGTAAAAGTCTCGAAAATATATGTAAAAAAATATGGCGATTGTCACGCTTGCCAATATGAGTGGCTTGGGAGATTTTTATGAAATTTGGTTCGCATAGTTCTAATAAGGAAACTAAAATTACTTTAGGGGTAAATAAATGCTAATCCAATCCGTCAGGGTAGTGAGGGGCAAAGTCATTTAATATATTTAATAAATGGGTCGATTGGTATGAAACTTTATATAATAGGGACAGTTTTACTCACAGTGGGTACATATATTACTGTTAGGCTGACTAAAGTAGTGTCTGGGTAAATAAACGGTAACCCACTTCTTTAGAGAAGAGTTTAGCAAAATTGTCAAAATACACGTAAATTGTAGGTGGATCAACATGCTGTTGGATATGGCTAGGGCAATTTTGATGATATTTTGTATATATGTTTCTCAGAGTCTGAATAAAAATAGTCTATGGGAAAATAAACTCTGACACAATTCGGTTAGGATATAGTGGTATTAAGTCGTTTAAATACCTATAACAAATGGGAAGATTCACATGAAGTTAAATACGAATAGGGAATGTTTGATGACATAGGGTACAAATGCTCCTCACAGGCTGACTAAAAGTACTGAAGGGGTAAATAAATGCTAATCCAATTCCTCAGAGTAGGTTGGGGAAAAATCCTCAAAATACTAATACTCACTCAACACTCTTGGACCGACTAAAATACTGTTAGATACGGATAGGGAAATTTTGATGAATTAAGGTGCATACGCTTCTAATTAGCGAAAGAAAAATATGCTAAATAAACGCTAATCTAACTATGAGGTAGGGCAAAGTCGTTTAAATACATTCAGCAAATGAATGATTCACATGAAATTTGATACGTCGTGGACAATTTGTTGAAACCTTATGCACATGTTCCTCTCAAGTCGAATAAAAGCACTTTGACACAAATACTCACTCAGTACCTCAAATATGGTAGAGCAAAGACACAGGCCGACCGATGTGAAACTCGATACTACTGGAGCAATTTTGATAAACTTTTGGTACGCATGTTCCTTTATAACCGACATGATGAAATATTGGGATAAATAAGCCCTAAGTCAGACATTCAGGGTAGGTTGGAGCAATGTCTCTTAAATACAAGTTAAATATGGAAGGATCGAAATCAATCTTAACTCGCAAGTTTCAACATGTCGGACTGAAAATATGGAAGTGTTAAATCGTTTTTAATCAGCCCTTTAGGATGATAACTACCGATAATACAAGGAGAAATGTTTATTTAGAACGGCTGGAGAAATTATTTCAAAACATGCTTTATTAGCTAATTTAGACACGTTAATTGTTGAAATGTTATTTCAAAAATGATTCGAGCATTGTTCAACAACAACAAAAAACAATACTGTATTGAGAAATGGGCTCTATCTCGCAATCTTATGGGTTGGTGGAGGTCAGTCATTGAAATTTGAGAAAATGGACCAATTAGCATGAAAATTTTATGGTTAGGGTTCCTAAAATAATAAGATGCCCCGAAAATTGGCTAATAATTCAAGAAATATATGTAACATTATATACTATGACAGGACAGAAACGTTTGTACTATTAATTCATGGATCATTTCATAAAAAAATTTATGACCGCAAATTATTCTCTCAATAAAATAACATTATTAAACATTTTGTAATTTATAAATAATTATTCATTTTGAGGTCTTACAAAAGATGTTGACCTAAAAAAGTCCAGGCAATGCTGGGTACTCTGCTATTAAGTAATATTGTGAGAAATAAAATAGGAGCAATCAAGCTCAATTTAAGTTTTCATGACGTAACGAATTCAAATATTCATTACTGTTCTTTTATCCGCAAACACAAATCATATAGTTAAAAGAATCCATTTTTATATAACAAAATTTCCAATTAGTATGTAACTGTTATTTTAAAAGCAAGAAAACTTGATATTCTGCGTATTAAATGGATTCAGAAATAAGTTAATTAATTTTTCAAAAGGGTATTTCTCATATTTATAATAAATTCAGTCATTCTCATAAAATACACAAAAACTCAAATTTTTGATTCAGCCTATAATAACAGCTCAAAGAAAGCAGCTTTTCAATATATTTTTTTAAAGGATAAACATTTCGTTCCTCTATTTCCCTTAACAATCCTATCCACGAATGCTTTCCGTACTTCTTAAATAGTGTCAAAAGCTTAGTCTTATGAAGCGCATGAATAAAATATCAAAGCCGAATTTTCAAGGCTTCCTATTCTTGAGTGAGCCATAGACAAGACTTTACTGTCCCTGCGAAGAAAACGACAGAATCGCGTGAGGCCCATTTTTGTCCATTTATTTGGTGATAACCTGTGCGACCTCTGTATGGATATTTAGAAAGGGAAGAAGCTGGGAAATTGTAGCACGCAAACAATTATTGTCCCAAATGAGATGAATAATAAATATATAAGAATTTTTGTGCTACTTTTCACTTTAAATGCACATCATTTATGTTCCCGAGTTCACATCTCATTTTAAGCCACTTAGAAATGTTTGAAAATGTAAATTTTGGAAAAAAAAATTGAAACCTGTAAACCCGTATGGAACTTTCGCATGTTCACTTTACTTGTTGCCTGCCCCGAAAAATGATTGATTAACCCATTACGGGCAGCATTCAGATCCAGCTTTATTTTTAATTACTTTTCTCTGCATATTTTCCTTTCTAAAGCTTTAGGTTAAAGATGACAATCTCTGAAATATGAAGACAAAATTTTATATGCGAATTTCATGATGTTCCTAATTGGGAACATTAGCCACTTCTAACTAAGTTAATTTTGAAAGACATAAAAATGGAATATAGAGATGATTGAACTGAATAATAAGGAAGATGATAAACATTTACTTTTATAACTAAGTACAGATATGAATTCAATTGAACATTTTTGAAATTAAAGAATAATTTTTTAACCAAAAACACAAACGTTAAACTTTATAACTTTGTCTAATGGTACTCTGGAAATAAATTCAAATACAATCCTTCTTTCTCTTGGCACAAAGGTATGGAATTTTCTCTGCATTATGCACATCTTCATTGACTTGTTGCTATAAAATAATGCCCATCATCCTTCCGCAGCAGCTACCTTTTGGTAACGGTTCAGGTCCATTCTTTCTTGCTACAATTCGTAAGAAGGCAATTGTAATTTCCGGTTAGAATTCCAGGCAAGGGAGTTGGTTATTTTATCTGTGAGTTGCTGTATGTAACAACCATTTAGCGACAACGGCCATATTTACTGCATTTGCAGATGAATTCCACCATTATTTCTTATTTTGCCAAACTGTGACGGTAGCTTCTCGACATTTTAAAAGACTGCCAACTCCATCCATCTTAGAATACTATGGATAATCTATGTGAATCTTTTTCTTTTTTTGCAAGATGGGCTGCGGTGACCTAATGGTAAGGTCTCCAGGGTCCGGAGTGTTCCAGGTTGGATAACCTGTTCAACTTGAGATCCGCCGTATATGTCGTCCTGGTGCGCGCTGAATCTGACGTAGGGGGGTAGAACGCCCTCCCGCTGGTGTGATGTGGATGATTGGAGAGTGAGCGCCAACCCAGGTGTCAGGTGTAAAATAGCTCTCCTGTTGCTTTAAAGCGGGACGTAATATAAGTAAAGTAAGTAATATTTTGTACATGAGGATATTCGTTAGCTAACTGGATTGGGAGATGATAATATTAATTGAAAGAACCTACAGAATTATCATCCTAGGGACACATAAAGTCTATTCCCTTACATTTATAATAAAATATCCCAGGTCACTGATCCTCAAAAGATGTCGTGGTTCTAATTTTCATTTTGGACGAAATTTTCTACATTTTGAATAAAGTGTAGAGGAAAAGTTTTGAAAAAGATACAAAATCAGAAAAGTTTGAAATGCATAACTATTGTCCTGGCAGGTATAGAAAATAAAATAAAAACGTGAAAAAAGTAAATTATGAATTAGCTATTTAGAGATTTCGCGATGTTAATTATGATGAATGATAATCCTAAGTGACGAATTGAAATCCTGAAGAGATACCAAATTGTTTAGCATCTTTTAACCACAAGTGCTTTAATTAGTAGAATTTTTAAAATTAGGAAACAAATTGAATTTACTTGTTTGTGGTGAAATTGAAATGAAATTCTGCTCCAAATCTCTGACAAAAAAACGCCACTTGAAAACTTTTAAATTTTGTTTTTCCGTCCTTAAACTTTTAATACTAAAAAGACTATAAAAATGTGTGTAATTAATTTAGTATAATACTATTTCAAATGATAGACAAAAAAGAACAATGATGATTTCACCTGATGAAAAAATGCAATCTAATGGCCAAGTTTAACTAATGAAGCAGTGAAAATTCTACTGAATGGATCATCAAATCTTCATCCTCTGATATGAAACATTTAATACGTATTGTATCATATTTAACGCGCCACTGAATATACTTCGGTTATTTTTTAAGAATCTTAATAGGAAATGCTTTCATAATAAGACATTATTTTGCAGGCACTTTAAAGGGCCAAGAATAGTTTTGACACCATTTATTTTTTTTGTTTTCTTTAAACGGTATGGATGACATTTTAAGCTAAGTAGCTTTGAGTTACTTTTATGGCGTAATTCAAATTTGCGATTGGCCTGAATGAAATGTTATAAAGTTTCATCTTTAAGTCACACTGTTTAGTTCATGGTGTTCAGTTCACACTGTTTAGTTGAACATCGTGTAAATTATAAAAAGTACGATTTTTTAATAAACTTACACTACCCAGAACAATCTGTAGCTCGATCTATCAGCTGAATTACCTCGAAATTTGGTAGAAGGACTAATGACGGCATGGGAAAAAAAGATTCCATGAAAAAACATTAGTTCCTTAAGCCGCCGATAGGAGGAAATGTGGCACTGTTGTAGTCTTGAGAAATGAATAACAAAGAATTTCAATGGAACAGCGTTGTAGGACAGGATGAAAATGTTTGATCCACGAGATGGGTGGTCACATTGAAATAGCCCTCGGCAAGGAAGTGCTTTTACTGTATAAAGTGCTACTGTGTACTGAAATATCATCTCTGTAACCCTTTGGGGCAATTCATTTGTTGCATTCAGTATGACTTTGAAAATACACTTAGTTTGAAAAAAATGTTGTTGATCAATCTCGAAAAAAATCGAATGAGACTAATATGTACAATGTTCATACTGTCTGTTGCTATGAAATTCCACAGATTTGGTAGAGCTCCATGTTTGCAGAACGCAACGATTAACCATATCACTTTAGAATATCTAGAAATACGACAGTAAAACTTTCTAGAAGCATTTACTCCTTGCGGTACGGTCCTCAATAGCCCACGATACTAGATCCGCATAATGCCTGATTTGTGGGCGTATTAAAGGAGAAACAATTTTATGTATATTAAGTAAGAGGACGGTGTGCTTTTTCAGAATTTTTCCACAAATTTTGTCGAAGGATTTGTTCAGAATCTGTCAGCATGAACGCAGTGTGCGTTTCGAATATTTTCTAGGATAGACTAATATACTAATAGTTTGTATGAAAGGAAAATAGCTAACATATGGCAAAGGAGCAGCATATCAGTTAGTTGCATTTCATCAATTTGCATATTTTGGCACTGGTATTTTTATTTATGCTAGCTTTAGTAATTTCAATTTATTAGATTTTATTTAAAATTGATGTATTGTTCAAATAATGACTTTGTGTATAGGATTTAATTCTTGTTTACTTTATTTCTATATGATTATATACTAGTTATATTTGGATTTATATTATATATATATGTTAAGGTTATATCTATATATATGTGGGTAATCGGTTATTAAGCATAATAACCGGCTATTACGCATAATGACCAAATAAGATGGTTTAAGTGGATAATTTATGAGAATTTACCACATTAACAGTTATATTATGCATAATTACGAATGAAGTTGGGTCAATGTGAATATTTCGGCTCCTCTAACATCCTGCAAAGATAGACTTAAAATTTAAAAATTTAATTTGAATTAAATGTTTTTAAATAGAATTTTGATTTATTTAGTGATTTTATATTTCTCCGATTAAGTAATTGAGAGTTTTTTACTGATTTATGAATTTAATAAAAATCGTTTCCTTGGAATTTTATGAAATCTCTTGTTCATATTTCGTATTTCTGTCTTCACTTGCGTGGTGGTTTCTTTGATTCTTAGCATTAATCTATTCCCTTTTTTTTGTTAAATTTTGAGTATTTCTTCCCAACTGCAAATATTATAACTGAGTAAATCTCTTAATTCTTTACTATCCCTTGTTCTGAAACATTTGCCACTTGTAGCGAAGCTACTAAGGGCAAATGCATTATATTTTTACATTCACTGATATACCTGTGTTCTCTTCTAATTTCCTTAATATTCTAACACTAAATGAGCTAGCGAAGCTTAAGGATGTTTTTTAAGTAAAAAAATTGCCCTGTGCCGATTTCAGACGCCGCAGACATTGCGAGCTCATTTTCTCCTGCTTCACTTTAGTATTTTAAAAAAACTCAGATTCCTTTCAATCAATGATCTAGCGAAGCTACTAGGTTCCCGGCCACGCTGCTAGCAAAGCCGTAAGATTTTTTAAGTAAAATATTTTCTTGGTGTTCATTTCAGATGCTGCAAGCATGGCGAGCACAATTTCTCCTGCTTCATTTGAGTATTTAAAAAATACAGGTTCCTTACATTCAACGAGCTAGCGAAGCTAATATGTTCCTGCTCCTGCTGTTAGTAGATCCAGAGGATGTTTTTTTAAGTTAAAAAAGTCTTCCCGGTACACACTTTAGATGCTGCAGGCATCGCGATCGGGGTTGAAATTCTACATTTTAAACAGGAGACAGTACAAAGACAACCCACAAATATTTTTGTTTCGAAATGATTTAACTTTAAGCGATTAACCTTTAACTGCAATAAATAATAAATGATGAATTTTCCTTAATTAATTACATTTGCCAATTATTAATCCAAGTAACAATTATTAATCCAGTTGCCAATTATTAATCATACAATTATTTACCAATAATTATATGATTAATAATTGGTAATAATTAATCACATTTTGGTCTATGAGATCGCATGTCAATGTAATTAATCACATTCAAAAAACTTCTCTGGTAATAATGCATAATTACCAGTTAATGTGGTAAATTGTCATAAATTATCCACTTTAACCGGCTTACTTGGCTATTATGCATTATCACCGGTTATTATGGATAATAACCGATTATCTACATTAAAAGTAACATATATAAAAGAGAAAGGGACTCACTGACTCATCACCGAATCTCCCAAATTACCGGGTCTAGAAACTTGAAATTTCGCTGGAGGTTGCTTCTTGGGTAGTAGGTGCTCACTAAGAAAGGATTTTTCGAAATTTTAATTAATTAAAAATTACCCTTAATTTATACGATTTTCTACAATAACTTAGGAGCATATTATCGCACAAAAAATATAGAATTCTCTTAAACATTCTTTCTAAAATGATTCAACTCTATTCCATGATATAGACAAACACATACATAAAATTCTTAATATATACATTGAAAATACAATATATTGCACTTCCGAACACTACAAAATATTTTATTCCTAGATATACAAAACATTAGTTAAAAAACCCTCTATTATTATTCACTGTCCAAGTCAGAACATCCTTTAATAAGATACTTTGTAAATGATCAAATTTGCATTATATACTTACACTAAAAATAGAATTCTCTGAAACAATTGATATACATTTTTTTAAAAAATGAATACTGTTTCAGGTCAAAATCAAACTATATTCTTATCAAAAGGGTTATAATAATGTTCACAGTATTTCTCTGTAAACACAATTGCATACCTCTTTGGTCGGAGCGATCACTGAAACTCTATCAAATGACCTGGCACAAGACAAACCAACATAAAGTTGACCTTGTACAAAAACAGGCTTAGTTAATACCAAGCACACTTTATCAAAAGTTTGGCCTTAGAAATTGTTAATAGTCACAGAAATTGCCTAACGTGCAGAGATTATTTTTTCTTTTAAAACTAAAAGGAATATTATTGTCCGATGGGATGAACGGTATTCTGGGAATTAAAAACGTTTATTTTGAGCTTGACCCAATCATTTCTGCTTCAATAACGTTACGCTGTAATTTTGTGACATTAGCCTTGTTCCATTACACAGGCCTTTTGAAAGCATCAAATTTCAAAGTAGCATTACCACTGCAGCTTTTTTAATCTCAGTTTATGAGGTGGCATTCCTGTTTGAGTGAGACTATTTAAATTTTTTTTCAGGATATGACAATTAAACCTGGGGATCCTCCCTTAAAATGCAGTTGATACTATCATATACCTCTTCCCTGCCAGGAATCAAGTTCAACACAGCATTATTTAGCTCGATGAACAGATCATTGGTCACTGTTAACATATCTCTTCCTTTTAGCTGTTCTGTTGTGACTGCTTTGAAATTCAGATCATTATAGAGTTGCTTAACAGGATCTTTTTCTTTGGGATAACACACAGAGGGAATTCCACATTTCCTCACTACAGCCATAGCATCTTGATAATTTTGTTGCATGTGCGGAGGACTACCTTGAAATGAGATGGTAAAATAATTTATTTTCCAGCCTTAGATCCATTATTTGAAGCTTCAGTTAGTAATGCATCTAAAAGTCCTTCATAGAGTTCCACACGCAAATCTTTTTCATTGAGCCTTAAATAGATTAATCTTCATTCTTCGGTCTTAACGTAGGAATCTACAACATACTGTTCAAAGAGTTTTCCGCTGTTGTGTAGAATGCTAAATACTACGAACAGCAAACCTGTAGGAATAATATTGCAACTGTGTAACCCTAATACGTTTTGCAGATCTTCTTTCTTCAGCATGTTCCATGTTCGAATTCCATCCACATTCTCCAGACGGAAATCGAAGAATATATGCCACAGGATCGCTGCACTGATTAAGTGGCGAAATATTGTTGCAACTATCAGCAACTGGATAGATGCAAATATCTCGATTTTCTGGGGACTCTCCGGCATCTCCGAGAAATATTGCAGCAACATCTGTCCTTGAATTAGGTGCATTATATTTGCACAAGTCTAAATCTGAATGTTCCATAAAAACAATTTAACATTTACAGCTGGATTGGGTTGTATGAACGCATCTGCAGATATGATTCAGCAAACGGATTTATGCTTCGTAATAAAGCGTCCAACTTCTCCATTACAGAGTCAAGGCAGTCTTGATTATTCTCTATACGTCTATTACTTGTTTCACTGGAGTCAAGTATGTACAACTGTCCATAACCATGTTTGTTTCATTCATTTGAATAGAGAGGGTAAACCATATGATACATGTTACCATGTATACGGAAGCAATATGGGCTTGTTCTAGGAGGTGCCTTTATTTCAGCTCCCATAGATACAAAGGCTAATGCAGCTTTATATTCTCGAATACGCTGTCAATAGTTTTTTTTCTTTCTGTGAATTGCTGCAAAGCAATTCTTTGAAAAGATCAGGAGCTTTTGTCAGATTTGCAAGACGCAACTTTCCCATCATGACAGCATTTTGGATATTTTTTACTCGAGTTTACTTCGTTTTAACAATAAAGTGCACCACAAAATTCGCACACCTCAGTCATATTGCCACAACTATGATCCAGGACATACATTTTGAACACGATTTGCCATTCGTTGAATAAGTTTATCAGCATGTTTACTGGCTCGCCTAAGCCTATCAGCTTCATTTCTAGCAGATCTCCTTTGAAGCGTTTCATCAAAACTTTCAATTGAACGCTGTTCTCTCCTCCGCAGATTGTAATAAAAGTCTTGAAAACTCATTTCCTTTGCATGAAGAATTTAGCGAAAAGTTGAAAGAATGAAGAATTTAATGAAAAGTTGAAAGAACAAAATATCACTTTCGGAAAAGAGACGAATTGTAATGAATTATTAGTTTCGACAGGCAAGAAATTAAACCCTTTTTTCAGTCACGTACTTTTCCGCCTTAGCGTATTATATATATATATATATATATATATTTCAAAATGTTTACAAACAGGAATTGTCACAATATTTTCCAAATCTTTTATTCACGCGCTTTTGCAATTGTTCCGGTTGTGATAATATAAATTGTTTTCTTGAGAAATTAATTCCAAAGCAGAATTTTCACTTTAGTATCCGTTGCATTGCTGAAATATTTTATAGTACCTGCTTCAAAGTAATATTTTTTATAACTATATTTTTTGTATTTATATTAAACGTGGCAACAGATACTTGATTTCGGGGGTTTTTTTGTGGTAGTCTATGTGTGTGTGATGTAGACTGAAATGATTTGCATTCTTTCTTCAAGCATTTAATCTCATATTTAACTGCCATTTTAAAATTAAAAATTGAGAAAGTTTTTAAATTTTTGTACATTGCATGAAAGGCAAGTTTTTCTTCAAATTTTGGTTAGGCTTAAGAGAACAACAGTGCCGCCAAGCTTGAATTTTCTCAAATGATATTTCTCATCAAATTTGGTATTAGATTTAAGCGCATTTCAGAACTTATGGTAAGAAGCCAGCTTCACGGTAGAAGAAAGAGTGGTGAAGATGATATCACTGTGTAGATAGATGTTTTTCTGATCAATCACACAAACACTAAAAAGAAAAAAAAGAAAATTGTATTCCGGAGAATGGCAATAGAAACCAAGACATAAAAGAGCTTCTGCATAATGCTGTTATATAACAAAATAAATACATTTGTGGAAAATTAAACTAAAATTTGAAAATGCTCTTATTTAAAATGATTAATTTACAAGATTTAATAGATAAAACCATTTCATAACGTCTTGTTTCTGTTTAAATTATTTCCATTATTTCATAGATTTCTAGAATTATTCCTGACTTAACCCTTTAAAGGGTAATTTTTTCCTAGTAGTCGTATGATAAAATAATTTTGGGATTGAGAATAATTTAAGAGAATAATTTCATTTAGGTTATTAGATGGCAAATTTTTGTTAATTAATTTAATTAATTAATAATTAATTATCAGTTCAAGATAATTCGTTATGGTTTGAAATAAGGAACAGAAACATCTAGGTTTGTGTTTCCTCGTGACATTTGGCGAGAACTTACGCCAACCTTAAAAATTGATGAATTTGGTGGGAAGTATAATTTCCACGACCTTAGAAAGGCTTAAAACGTTTTTATATTATCATACACGCAATTTTCATTTTTTAAAAATGAAAGTCTGTTTAAGATATTTATCTCTCAAATACTTACTATTTATAAGTAATTAATCGAGTCGTTAATTTCAGAAACTACATGAGTCATTTTTTAAAAATTCGTTTAAATTTTTTTTCATATTCTAAAAGGGTATTTACATAATGAGGGAAGAAATGGCAAGGTCAGGTAAAGTCTCATTATAGGCATATAAAATCTACCAGGTAAAAAATAAACAATGATTTTAAAACTTAATCAGTTTTTTAATAGCTCTTAGGATTCTGGCATTATTTGCTAGTTTCTAATTATAAAGCTCAATACACATGCCACAATTGAAAGTTATCAAAAAATACTTTGTGTGCAGATGCATCCCACTTCATACCAAGCTTTATAATAGGAATACATTCAGTAAAGAGTATCCATTTGAATGACAGCTTATAAGTCTCTCATTCCCACCATCATAAGCTAAAGCATCCTAACCGCAGATTAAGCATTCCTTCTGGTCGTTGCATTCTCTCAAATCTGCTCTACATTATTACTCTTGTTCACGGCAGGATATTCGGTATGGTATTAAATAACTACCATTCATCTTCCGAACGGAAGCCCCTGTCACGTGATATTTCTTTTATTAAGCACTGCAAAGATTTACCTTCTCTAATGATGCTTCTTCTTACAGGAAACGGATAGCGCCCATGTTTGATAATCATTATAGGTATCTCGCTTCGCCCGATAATCACCGAATAAGAACATCTACAGGAAAGATATGTCGATTTATTTCATTACGCTTATTTTAGCATTCTTGATGATTTCGATTTGTCATATTAGGGAATAACATTTATAATACTACAAAAATTATTGTTCGCCTTTTATGATGTTGCATGACTTATACCGACGATCAACTGTAAATTACCAAATTGTTATACATCCCTTTGTGCGTTTCCTTGAAGAAACATGTAATTAATTTTCCAGTTCATGTACATATCAGATTCATATTTAGGTAAATTTATAAAAATCATTACATTACAGCATATTTAAATGTAGAAAGTACAAAATATTTTTCTAGGGTTTAATGACCTAATCAAAAGTCGATACTAAAAATTTTGCTTCAGTCGTTGGCGACTTTCATGATTTATTTTTATCTGTAAATAATAAAATATATTTACTTTTTCTTTCAGTGACGAATCCAAGATTCTGGTCCGGGGAGGGGGGCAAGGTCATAAAAATCTTGTATCGTCGTGAACTCATGGCTTATGCAAGCCCATTCTAACTTTCCTCACCTGACAATAATAATCACAAAGGACACTACAATGATTTGAATAATTTAATAAAAACACAATAAAATAACCAGCCAAAAAATTATTTCGACCGCGTTAACGCTACAAATACGAGTGGAATGACTACAAAAGTAGGAAAAGTTTTGTGCCTCTCAAGCCAGAAAGCAATTTTGCCACGTTTTATTAAAAAAAATATTAAGAACAAGCAGGTGTAGTGATTTGGAAAAAAAATCAAGAATTTTGGTTTAGCTCTGGTATAGGGTACTGCAGCTCCATAGCAGCACCCTGGAGTTGCCACTGTTTTCTTTAAGTGCTATCAGTTTTTAAAGTTATAATTCCTTAGGGTACATCTTTATCTAACCTTTCAACATTTTAAAATACAATTTTCCACATGCTGTGTGATGAAATGTCACTGACTGTGTTTCGAAAATGTTTGCTTGTTAGGAAGTAGAAACCTTTCATTTTCCTAGTTATAATGCTATTGAAATTCGGAAAGCAATTTAAATCTGTCCCATTTTATGTTACGTGAGGTAGATATAGCTTTCTGATAGAAATAAAAAAAGTCATAATGTATAAATTTAACTGTAAAATTGTTGTTTCGTTATTTCCATGCTGTAGACCATAAAGAAGAAGGATGGGAATATGTAAAAAAAAAGAATATCCAATCCTTCAGCTTATGCGAGTGCTTTTGGCATTGTGAAAATGTTTCCCCGGCATGAAGACGAAATAGGTAAAGGTTTGAAAAAGAGAATTTTCAGCTTGGAGTTGTACGATATTTTCTTTCTTATATAAAAGAGCTGAAAAATGTGTATAGAAGCTCTATTTTTATCAACAAAGCGCTGTATTGTGATGAATCGAAAGAGCGGTTGGCTGCTGACTTTGCATCGCCAGAAACCACATGGATGGCTGATATCTCCCCACGCATGAAATGTGATTGTAGCAGGGGGATTTATTTTAGTCTCATTTTTCTCTTTCTTTTAGAAATGTGATTGCAGCAGCGTGATTTATGTGAAGAATTACTGCCTTTTCCTGTTTTTCGGAACTTATTGGGCGAGATAAAATGCTTGAAAATGGAAAATATTTGAATTTCTACTTATATTCCAAGTTTCAAGCAAAAATTGTAAATACGGGAGATTTTTGGTTTGTGGATCCTGGTACAAAATTCATTGTACATCTTTAAACTTGAAATAGTCTTTTTCAGAGAAATGTGCAATAAGTTCGAATTTCTATCCCTGTATCTAATTAAGATTACGTTCTACTTACAGAGCTATTTATAACACGCCATTTATACTCCAGTAATATTCAAAGTAATTGAATACGATCAGAGCGTGCCTCTTTATTTTAAATGAAAAAATGAAATGCAGGACAACAACCTTAACTTTTTATTTACAGATATTTACATTAAAATCTATCAAGTCCCAGAAAATCGTTATATATATATATATATATTGAGAGAGAGAGAGAATTTGATCTTCTTTCAAATACTCTCTGCCGGTGGAAATGGCTACCTTCTATACGTAAAGTCAGTAACTTACACGTATTGTTAGAAATATTGACTTGGGCCTAAAGTAATTATTTTATATTACCTTAAAATTGCTCAAAATTATATGAATGTTAGTATGAGACAAAAGTTTATATTTCTCGGAATGTTGGCCTTCGTTTCTTTCTCAAATGTTACATGATTTTCAATGAATCCTTATATTTGGAATTATTTTGTTTATTTCCTAAATAGCAATATAAATAAACAAGGCTCCCCAAAGTTCTTCCAGATACTTACAAAGAATATTTCAATATGTTTGAAAAAGGGCAATTTATTTTGAAAAACCTATCTTAAAAAAAACTTTTAGTTTCTACGTAAAGAAAATAAAAGAAATTTTACTCTACAGCAGATTTAATGCAATTCATTATTTTTTTCCATCTTTATTTATTCTTCTTTTTCTATTTGTTGGAATTTTCTTAGTCCTATATTTGTTTATTTTAATCTGATATTAGAGTGGCATCCAATAATTTGAATTTTACTGCGAACAACTAAAATATACATGTTATCTGTAAATTTCTAGATTCATATATGTTCTAGATACGATTTATCCACAGTCTATCAATTTATTGCTACTGATGAAATCAAAATCTGACAAACGACCTCACATTAGGTAAATTTGAATCAATACAGTGAATAATATAGAAATTCCTTAATATAATATATCAAAATAAATTGCTTCATTGCAAATAATATGAAATACAAATAAATACAGAATGTTTATAAATTTATACAAAATCTTTCAAAAATACTTCCTTATACAATCATTTTCAATCAAATTTTAGCTATTAATTATTACCTGTTGCTCAAACGCGTCTATATATTAGTAGTATATTCTGGATGTAAAATTAAAACCGTTTGGGAGCTGAAAAATTGTGCATTTAAAAATCGTCATATTTTGATTCTCGGTTTAAAATGTGTTTCCAAACTAAGCTGGTGTGAGCCTCGTGTTGTACATTTGTTGTCACGAGGAGTATCGCATGTTCAATAATAAACTAAGCTGATACACAACATGACAGCATTTTGAAAACAATAACAACACATTTTTTTAAAAATAAATCTTTCACATCATCTTCATAACTAATAAATTATAAATTATACAAATATATAAATAAATCTGAGTTATCTTGGCAATAAGTACAAGAATATATACAAAGGTATAAGTGATTTACTGTTAAGTATCAATATAATTGCCGCTGTTTAAATTTCTTTAAAAAAAGAAAAAAAAATCTTTAGTGAATAAAATATTCATTTAAAATTATTTCGTCCAGTTCTAACTTTTCTTTACATTAAAATGTATGCTGTAGGAACCATGGCAAATTGAAACACTTCCTCGCAACTCTACTGCAAAATAGGTAAAATTATTTAAAAAATATTGTATTACAAAGGTTTTTAATTGACTGCTTTGATTCGCTTCTCATGCTTTGCTGGATTCGTGCAGTTTTAAATGTACCCTTAAACAAGGATAATTCAAAGCAGTCAACTATAGAACAACATAAATTTAAATCAATAATAAAATATTATACATTTAGTACCTAAGTTTCAATTTGTGATCAGTATTTCTTTTAGTATTAAATCACTTTCTCATTTTTTGCTGCTAATTCCAGCTTAACAGTATCATATTCTTCACGGTATAATTTTTATCTTATTAAATAATTAACTTAGCATTTTATGATCTAAGGAACTCTATACTTCATATTTCCCTTATTTTCGAAACCATAGATGATGTACGTTAGAATTTTCAACTTTCCGTAAGAATATAATTAATCGAAATTTAAATACTCTTTTAGCAGTACGGAATTTTTAAAATAATTAGTATTTCAAACATCAGGATCTTGTTTCTAATCCTCCATTGACTTTGGATTTCTTTGGGGTGCACAGGCTCATGGACCTGATATAGCTCTTCTGATCTTCGGAGATCATCAACAACAACAACATTTCAAACATTTTTGGTTTTTTATAGTACAAGCAGAAAGTTATTATTCTTATTAATATTATTAAATTTGAATTCCTCAAAATAAGCCCATACAAATGGTTTCTTTGATTTATGAACATAGATCAAACAATCTCTTCCCAATAATTGAAAACCGAGTAAAACTCGGTATATCATGATTGCTTTTCCTTATTTCGAACAACAGTTTACACCTATGAATACTTTTTTTACTTCCTACATAGTTTTGAAAGCTTATACTTGCCATACGAAAAATTAATAAAATATCAAAGCGAAACATCAGCGGCATTATTTTCTTGAGTGAACGGTGCGCGTGTATTTACTGTCTGGACAAGGAAAACGACTGAATCGCGTGAAGCTTATTTTTCCATTTTTATTCGGTAGTAATCTGTAAGAAATATCTTTGGATGTCTGAAAATGAAAGAAGCTGCAAATTGACTCATGCAAACAATCATCGTTTCTAACAAGCTGAATAACAAAAATTTAAGGTTGTTTCAGAATTTTCTTTTGCTATTGAAAGTAATAATTAAGTCTCTGTTGGTTACGATAATTATTTCTATTTTGACCAGGTGGAAATCTTTGAAAATACTTATTTTTAAATAATTTAACCCGTGAGAACGCGCGTCCTGTTTTTTAACAAAACGCCCAGAAAATTACTTTTACTTCAATAGGAAACATTTTTTACACTAGTGTACAGAATATGAAATATTAACAAAATAATTTTCATATAAATGTCTAATGGGGAGCGCATTAAATTGATGAAGATCTATGAATGCTTGTACTTACAAGGTGTTAATGAAAAATTGGCTTTCCCGTCCAAAATTACCCGAATTCGCCTGGATGTAATAGTCCAGTCAACGAAGGCCAAAAATACACGAATTGAAAAAAATGTCGTAATTTTGAAATTTGGTACAGTTGTTGGGGTAGTGTCCTAAATGACATACTAAAAGTCCCCTCCGTTAGGGGATGCGCGCGGGTACAGGGGAGTTTAAAGGGGGTATTTTCAGTTTTTCTTAAATACCTCTAAAAATATGAGTTCTATCGAAAAACACTCAATTGCAAAATAAAACTATATGAAGGTTCCTAGAAAGACAGTCCTACGATTTTATTGTAGAATCAATAGTTTAGAAGATACAGGGGATTTTTAAATTTAATGTTTCTAAAATTCCTTATTGTAATGGTAAAATCGATTAAAAGTGCTGAATCAACAACCCTCATAAAAACCGTGCCTATATAATAATTATTTTATGAGTCGGAGCGGGAGGTGAAAAACCCATTTGATGATCATTGTTTCCGTCTACTCATATATAGTCCAGTCAACGAATTGTAAATTTAAAAAATGGCGTAGTTCTGAAATTCGGAGCAGTTGTTGGGGAGAGTGCCCTAAACGTCCTATTACAAGTTCCCGCTGGTGGAGGGTACGAAGAGGGTACAGGGAGGTTGAAAGAAGGGATTTCTCAGTTTTTCTTAAAGAGATATCTCGAAGACTATGGATCCTAGCGGGAAAAAACGTAAGTATAAAATTAAACTACATTAAATTTCCTACAAAAATAGTACTACACATTGTTCATAGGATGAATAGTTTAGAATATTATAGCAGTTTGAATATATATATATATATAGAGAGAGAGTATAAATCGAAAAATGAAAGAGTATAAAATGTGAAATGAAAAAAAAACGCAATAAAAGCACAATAACGTTTCTTCAGGGGATGAAATTATTGTGAATTGCTAAATATAAAAGTTTGACATTTTCTTGCAATCAGTTATGCCGCAAGGCCTAAAAACACTGATTTTCATCCCTAATGCCAAACCAACCAGAAAAAAACAGAGAGAGGAGTTTTGAATAATTAAAACAGAATTACGATGTGATAACATTAGAGAAAAGTAAGAAAAAATATTTTACGTACCAGAAGGACGGGTGTTGACGTGGCAGTGTAAGCGGAGGGTCACGCTACAGACTGGCGTTGAAGGGGTGTGAACAGGGTGTCAAGTGTCAGTTTTCGCGCTTAACTTTGGCTGTTGCCAGGGGAGTGTAGTATGTTGTGAACGATGAAGATTAAATGGAAGAGCGAAAACGATAGATAGATAGCGTAGAGAAATAGTGGAAGAAATCAGTAAAAAATGAGAGACCAGTGAAAAATGTTTAAAAGATGCGTTTTCGAGGTAAAATATCAGACATTACCGACTTGAGTGACCCTACCACGAAGATTAAACTTCGCGTCGGCATCTCTCTGATAAGCAATCCTTTACTTACATCTTAAATCCATTAATCGGAGGTTCGTAAAGTGAGGGGGGAATTTTATTAATGTTGAGGCTATTTCTTAAGTGCATGATTTGCTTTTTGGCAGAATTAGTGTTATTGCAAATTTTGTTGATTCTTATAAGTTGATTGATAATTGTGTTTTTGTAGATTTTATATGAGATATTAGAGTTCCAAAAAATAAATTTATTGACGTTAAATTTGAATTCGTTTCTTTTGTCGTGAATGTCAATTTTTAAGTCGTTTTTGTGGTCTAAGCATAAATCAAGAAAAATTGCTGGGGACTGATTGTTGCTGGTTTTAATTAGTTTGAGTTCTTCTGGGTAGATGGTATTGCAAATAGAGCTGAAGTCTTGAAAATTAAAAATTATAATATCGTAAATAAATCGGAAGGCAGAGTGGAGGTTTAAGATGAAATTTCTTTCGAAGAAATGAAGAAAGAGGTTGGCTAGTAAAGATGAGAAGTTTGTTCCTTGTGGGATGCCTTTTATTTGTTGGAAAATATTTTCTCCGTTAAAGATAAAGTTATTGAATATGCAGTAGTTTATGAGGTCTTCCCAGAAAGTTACTGGAATTTTAAGGATATATATATATATATATATATATATATCAAAACCAACATATATACACAAAATAAAAACTCAAAAACAGTAAAAAAGGACAAAATGGCTAAATAGACAAAAACCAGAAAAAACCAAAAAATTGAAAAATATCATAGCGAGCCGCTCGTCAGGAAGAGAAGCTCGCTCATGATATTAATTTGTGCTTTTTTCTGCTGACGACAAACGAAATCCGTTAAAAATTGCCGTCATCCCCTCTAAAAACACAAAACAAACGAAAATGGATGATGGAAGATTTCTTGAATAAAAAATAAAAATACATTTAAGAAGATTTAAAAAGAATCAAATACAAAAATCCGAATACAAAAACAAAAAATCCGAATACAAAAAAACCTAGAATAAAAAACAGTCGTAACATAAAAAATAATAAAATAAAGCGAAATATGCTTACGATGGCCAGGGAGACGCTACCGCGACCACGAGGAAAAAGAACGCCAAACCAGTTATCGCCGTTGCCAAACAGAGGAAAGAGAAAGAAAAGGAGAAAGAGGCTTTGTCAGTAGCTCTGAAATCACTGCCTGAGATATCGTCGCACAAAGTTCTCGGGAATACCATTATTTAAAAGTTGATCATACAAAAGCTTTAATTGTTTAGTTTTTGAAATTTCGTTCGAACAAATAGATCTAATGCGAGAAAATTGAGAGATAATAGTGTTTCTATAAATCTTAATAGAAATATTAGAAGACCAATAATATATATATATATATATATATATTAATTTTCACCATTTTTTCTAGTATTTGATCAACTTCGAACTTCTCCTCTTTTTCTAGAGATGCACAATTGGTAAAGGTACCATTAAAGGTGCCAAAACAGAAACACATTGTTAAACGTTTGTTTCTCCGCCTCTCCTTTGGTTGGAGGAATTGAGGAAAGATCAGCTTTGATCTTGGTTGATGATTTGAGAAATGCTGCATATCTACGTTTATTTAAATTATGTTCATCATCAAGACTTTATATATGACTAGAAACATCTTCTCACCTGTTTGTGAGATAGTATCTGGTGTTGATGAGGGCTTATAAAAGATGTCAGCAGAGTTTTTCATCTGACTTAGTTGATTTTTTAGCAACGTAACTATGGTGCTTTGCTTTTTCTATAAATAGCTGGTGTTATGTCGCAGCCACTGAATGCATGAAGAAGGAGGATGATTTGGGCAAAAGAAAGTTCTCTCTGCAGCGTTCTTGTAAAAAATAATTTAGCTTCAACTTTTCCCTTGCTAGGCTTCATTAAATAATTGTTACTTTCTAGTGGTGCCAAAGCAATTAGTAACACGACTATGTTTACGTCTTTCCCTTGGGATGAGAAGATGCTTTCTTTAACCTAGATCCCACAATATAACTATCAGCATCCATTGTAGAGAATCAATTACTTTAGCAGCCATTTTCTGTGTTAGTAATTGAACATGCCTGGTCAAATAATTTGTTTCTGCCAAACTGTGACAGACTGGTTGTGAGCTTTTAAATTAAACTCAGCATAGATATGTAGATTTAGATTATGCTGTCTAAATGCACTCATTTGGAGCGTGAACAGAACCAAAGGACAAAGTAGAAGGGATCTTGTGGAGGGGAACAGACGGGAGAGGAGGAAGGGAGAACGACTGAACATCAAATAGTATATGTATGTAGTAATAGTATGTGTATCCCCCCCCGCATGACACCGCCACTATTCTCGACGCATACAATACTATCCTTGTATAATTATTATATAGGCATGAGGTCTTTCTGAGGGTTGTTACTTCAGCACTTTTAATTGACTTTACTATTACAATAAGGAATTTTAGAAGTATTCACTTTTAAATCCTCCTCTATCTTCTAACATTTCATGCTACAAAAAATTTAGGACTAGTTTTGTAGGAAATTTAATGTAGTTTAATTTCATACTGAAGTTCTTTTCCGCTAGGATTAATAGTTTTCAAGATATTTAAGAAAAACTAAGAAATCCCCCCCTTTCACCGCACCCCCTGCGCACCCTCTGCGCACCCTTCACCAGCGGGAACTTTTAGTATGCCGTTTAGTTCACTCGACCTAACAACTGTGCCTAATTTCAAATCTACAACATTTTTTCAATTTGCAATTCGTGGGGAGCGTATATGAGGAGATGAAGGAAGCATAATTGTTCATAAAATAGGTTTGTCACTCAACCCGCTCCGACACATAAAATACTACCTTTGTATAGTTATTATATAGGCATGATGTTTTTATGAGTTTTGTTGATTCAGCCCTTTTAATCGATTTTACCATTACAAGAAGGAATTTTGGAAATATTAAAAATATTAACTTTTAAATCCCCCTGTACCATCTAAACTATTGATGCTACAAAAAAATCATAGAACTTTTTTCGTAGGAAATTTCATGGAACTTAATTTTGTAGTTTTGTCCATAGAACCCATAGTTTTTGAGATACTTCAGAAAAACTGAAAATGCCCCTCTTTAAACCCCTCTGTACCCCCCGCTCACGCCTCAACGGCGAGGACTTTTAGTTTGTCGTTTAGGTCTCTACCCCCAACAACTATGCCAAATTTCAAAACTACACCATTTTCTTTTTCGATTTTCCCTTCGTTGACTGGACTATAAGTATTAATGCATCATCTGTCTCATCGATAATCATTTCCAAGACTTTTGAACCGATTATACAACTTTTGCTTCAACAACGTTCTCGGGTTGTCTGACGATGCTGGATGTAAAAATTTTCATATTTTTGCGAGGTTCTTTTTTTCACACCCTTTGTTAATATCCCTCAACTTTTCAGCATTCTACTTCGTCCAAGCTAACATTTTCAACCAAATTTGAAATATATTTTTTCACGCCATGTTGTGTCTTCCTAAATCTCCGAAACAAGTTCTTTTTTTCTTCCAGGTTGTATTGAAATTAGTCTGTCGCTGCTTGTCTCATTTGTACATTCTTATACTTGATGACCTGACAGAGACATTTTTGGTTTGTTGCGATTATAGAAGCTAAGATACATGTGATAAATATTGCAGCTGTTATGGATGGACAAGACTGAAGCATGAGAATTGTGGCGAATTTAATAATTAAGAACTAAAAACAATATTTTAGTTTTCCAAAAATTTAGAAGGGATGCAAAATAGGAAAGTGTTTAACTATTTCGATAACTTTGTTCTATTATTTTTAAAAAGATGAGTTCTTAAAAGCTCGAGCTATGATGGCGAACAGACCAAAAATAGCTAAGAAATTCCCCAAAGTGCCGAAACGCAATAGGTGTTTTCATCTTTTTGCAACACTAAAATTATATGCCGAAAACAGAAAATTTCAATCAATTTTGATGATTAATTCCTCATTCAACGAGGCAATTTGCAATTTTTTTTCGCTAAATAAGCTTAAACGCTTTTCGATTTATCACCTATTGTAAAGTGTACTGGCCGTAATGGATATTTTCGCATCGAAACCAATTCAAATAATTTCAAAAATAAATATATTCAGTGTTTTCCACATGAAATACTTCATATCTAACAGAAAATTGGATATTACGCATATCAACTCGGAGAAACGATCACAAATTCTTAAATTTTTGCTATTCATCTCGTTAGAAACAATGATTGTTTGCGTGCTTCAATTTGCCAGCTTCTCCTCTTTCCAAACACCCAAAGAGAGTTCTCACAGGTTACCACCGAATAAAAGGACAAAAACGGGCCTCACGCGATTCGGTCGTTTTCCTCGTCCGGACAGTAAATTCTTGTATACGGTTCACTTAAGAATACGAAGCTGCAAAATTCGGCTTTGATATTTTATTCATACTCTTCATATGGAGGAACTAAGCTTTCGAAACTATTTAGGAAGTAAGAAAAGCATTCGTGGGTAGGATTGCTATGTGAAAGGAAGGTATTCTGGGCTTTTCTCTCTGTTTCTTTGTTGTGAAGAGACTTTGTTATGTTCATAGATCTAAGAAATTTCGAAGTTTACTGCTTTTTCGAAGCGTTTCGGTGAAGGAAGGTTAAAATCAATATTATTAATAAGCATGAAATGTTTTTCAAAAGCCATAAAGTCAGAGGAAAACCTTTCGAAATCAATTTATATTAATATTTGATGATTTTTAAAGAATAGTTAAAGGTCGGTTGCCTTAATCTTTATACACAGTTTCTTTGTTGTCGATGAAAAGGACAGGAAATAAAGGATCAGGAATTTTTAGTCTAGCAGATTCAGTCCGTTAAATGAAAAATGTTCCGCTCGAATAATATTTTTCTTATTATTTAACAAATCAACTTTGCTATTTATTTAAATAGAAAAAAATTACTAAAACGCAACGCAAATTGTTATAATTAATCTGTAATTAATAAATTGCAGACAAGAGAGGAACAAAATATCAAAAGAAGTAATGATAACTAAATGAAGTTTCCGCATTCAGATCTGTCAAGTTCAATTATTTCTGCTCTTGCACTGATATTAATATTTTTATACTAACTTTGTTTCAGTGTCCATTAACTTATTGAGGGCACCCTTAGATTCGCTGACCGCCAGATAACAAAGTGCATCTAAATACATTTATCTGTCTAGAAACAATTGCCACTGAGATGTACAATGATTCCCATTCAAGAATCCTCCATCAACCTTCCGTGTTTACTTTTTTTCCTGAAACTTCACAGATAAGCATACATTCGAATATTTTCCATTCAGAAACCCTTTATCTCGCCAAACAACTTCCGAGAAATAGCAAAAGGCAGTCATTCCTCACATAAATCACGCTACTGCAATCACATTTCGAAAAGAAAAAAATGTCGAAAATAAATCGCTCTCCTGCAATCACATTTCATGCATGGGGAGATATCAGCCATGCATTGGTTTCTGGCGATGCAAAGTCAGCAACCAACCGCTCTTTTGATTCATCGAAGAACAGAGGTTTTATGATAAAAATAGAGCTTCAACGTACACTTTCTAGGTCCTATTTATAGGAAAGAAAATATCGCAGATCCCCGAGCTGAAAATTCTCTTTTCAACCCTTTACCCATTTCGTCTTTAGGCTGGAGAAACATTTTCACAATACGAAATGTACTCGTATAAGCTGAAGGCTTGGGTGTTATTTCTCTTTACAACATATTTTCATCCTTCTTGTTTATGGTCTACCAGATGGAAAAACCGAAACAATGGTTTTAGACCGTGGCTTATGCATTTTTTTTTTATTCTTTCTTATCTGAAAAGTGCACCAAACATGTAGATTTAGAATATTTAACTATTTTTCTCAAATATTATAATTCTGTCAAAGTAGAGTTTCCACTTTCTACGGACTCATATTTTTGACATACAAGCATGGATGGCTTAGTTTTTTTGAAGTAATTGTTAGAATCTTATGATTTCAAATAAAGAGATATGGTTTAAGTAAATATAGTTTTATTTTAATTCAAAAAATGTAAACATTTTACTATAATTTAAAATTTAAAAAAATAAATCCATAAAAGAATCGTAAGTGATTAAATTAGATAGCACCGACAATTCATTACATCTGTAAATTCATGGAAACAATATTTGCTCCCCTTTTCACTTCCGCCTCTATACTTTCTAACATCTGAATTAGCTTACAATTAGAAAATTATTGAAGCATACCCTTTTAACGAGTTTAACGTGTGCAGGAATTTTAGAATTAATTATAATTTTTTTGAAGGAATCGCACTGAATTTTATATAATAATTACGAAATTTGCAAACAACACATTAAAGCCATAAAATACTGAGATTTGTAAATGGCTAATTGATATAGCATTTTCTTTCCATTACAATTGACATTCCTTTACTTTACGAATCGAAATTATCTGGAACTTTGAAACAAACATAAAATAATAATAAATTACGACAGAAAAGCTGTTTGAAAAATATTCTTCAGTGATTATCTGGCTCAAGCGATGGAGTCATAATGATTATCATACTGCGGACCTATCCGTTTTCAGTAAGTCGAGTCATCATTAGTGGAGGTAAATCTCCGCAGTATTTGATAAAAGAAATATTACGACACAGTTTCTTCCTTCCAGACGATGAATGATAGTAGTTTAATCCTGTACCAACGATCATGCAATGGACAAGAATTCTAATGCAGACCAGACTGACGATGTTTGAAAGACCTGGAAGAATGCTTAATCTGTGGATTAGGTGTTTATGCAGTGGGTTTTGGAGATTCATATAATTTATCAATAAAATGGATATTTGTTACTGGAAGCCTATACCTAAAATAAAGCCTGGTGTGAAGTAGGAAGCAAATCAGAATAAGCGTTATTTACGTCACCGCATTTTTGGAAAGCATTCATTTATAATATGCAGAACATGACATTATGATTTATTACACATAACTGTCCTTTATTTAAAAAATGTGTTGGAGATTTTGCAGTGTTGCGACAAATAAAGCCCTTAAAATCAGGAATAATTCAGGAATAAAACATATAACAAATGGAAAAATTTAAAATTATACTAGATTTTATGTTACTGTTTAATCAGTTATCAAAAGATAAATAAATCATTTTTCGGTTATACATGCAAATTCTTATTTTATTTAAGTCTTTCACAATTATTATTCTGAGATAGAAGAATTCGAATACAGGACACACATTTTAGAACAGCTTAACTGACAAGGTCCATTAATATTCGAATATGTTTTTTTTTTCAGGATGTAACGCTATGTTAGGCATATTAGATATCAGTGACATTTCTTAAAGTAGCTCTGAAGTTTTAAGCAGGATAAAAATTTATAAGAAAAAAACTACCGTATTAACAAACTAATGTTTCATTTACTCACCACACCATTTATTTATTTTTTTTATTTAAAACCCACACCGGTACAGCCTACCCGAACGCACTCTAATTCAGACAAAATAACATTTCATACATATTTATTTTATTAGATATCTATTTGTCAAGACGCCGCTCCTGAAGTGAATATGATAATATGAGAAAGATTATCTTAATAGTAGGACATTTATTTGAGAGATAATCAAAAGGACTTTGCAAATTTGGCGTTAGAAACAACAACATATGTCTCATGTGAACATTTAATTGCAACAAAGTCTTTTTTTTCTGATTTTAAAGCTGGATTTCCAGAGCGCACAGTTCTACGTCATCTGGAACTCGTTGTTCCAAAAACCGTCGTCAATGCCAAAATACAATGAGAATTCGTTTGATGTGGGCGAAATGTTTGGATTTCCATTCTGTTCAGATTTTCATTCGGCGCACTAGGCTATAAATCTGAAATACGATCGTGGGTAAGAGGTCGAGCCTCTCTCACAAAAGAGGGAAACACAAAAATAGGAAAGGGAGAGTGAAACTTTCTAGGGAAAGCTGGTTAGGGCTGATGTTTTGAAAGCGGGAGGATGGTAGCACAGTAGTCCTGAGAGGTTGTGTCGTTGGCATGGAACCTCTATGGATGGGATGAAAATTGGAACTATCTGGTAAGACACGCTTCATATCATCCGTGTGGAATGGTCTGGCCGTATGTCCAGCTTAAGGTTACATGGAAATTCAACCGACTAAATTAAAGGAAGAATTTTATAACATTCTGCTTTCCCTTGCAATAAAATTACGTTCAAGAGCAAATTATAGAAAAAGGAATATACAGCGATCCCTTGATCGATTTATATCTCTTCTATCGATATCTCAGTATATCACCTTTAAATAACAAGGTTTGCATATGACACGGTGCAAAAACTGCAATACCCTTCCGACTAAATGATTTTCACGCTGCTCGCACGATTCAACTAACACTAATATTCTTCATACATTACAGATTTTATTGTCACATTATTTTAATGGCTCTACTCATATTGCTTTTTAGCACGATTTCGTTACAACATAGACCCACATCTTAGAAGGGTTCGATGCATAAAAAGTATTTCCTTTAAACAAAGTTATTTTTACTATTTTCCTAATGGCATTTTAAATCTCAATACCTTCTGAAGTTTCTTAACAAAGCAATAATTGAAGAAAATGTAATTCTGAAAACGTAATAAAATTCAAAGTATTCTTTTCATAAGGAGAAGATGAATCCATAAAATTATCATAATGATATTTATGAATTAAATTCCGTGCCTCAATTGATTATGGTGGAAAGTAATGGAAAATCTGGTGAGATCCTTAACGCATTTGAAATGAACTTGTTCTCCAGCGCTTACGGCTGCTGTATATAATTGAATTCAGTTGCTACGTACGCCTCATTAGTTTAATTTGTCCACCTCGCATAACGATTATGACTGTCATTTATTTTACATGCTGAGCACTTCCATCTCTTAAACGAAAGCCTGAAATGAAATAATTTATATCATTTAAGGATACGTTATCATCAGTCTGAATTGGTTCATTAAGCACAATAACGTAAATAGTTGCATTAAATTCCACTCCGGGGATCTTTAAAGATAGTATTGCTTGAGTTTAATAGCTTGTGCTCGGCAAAGTATGCCGGATGGATATTTCCTGCTTGCATAAACCATATTGTAACTTAAAGGCTGAATAGTTTGACATGAATTTGATGGACATTGGTCTTTATATTCGGGGAATTATTAGTTTATGTTCTAGTTATGGACAAATGATGGAAACTGTAGTGAAGTTATGTGTGTCGTTGGTTTTAATGAATTGTGCACGCTTTGAGTGATATGTTTCTGAGAGTTATTGTTTTCACGTTACATGCAAACATATTTATCTTAAGATTCATCACTAAAATGTATTTTCTGCATCGTCAAAATAATTGAACAGGACTCAACCATAGTCAATAGCATACATTCTATGGATGTTTATATTCACTTTTCAATGTAAATGGATGATAAAAATGAAGTAAAATAAATATGTAGCACAAATCATTATTGTGATTAAGGCGAACACTGACAACGGTACAATGTTCGGTAATTTGATTATAATATAAATTTTGAGTTAAACTTAAATTTTAACTGTAACACAATAATCTAGGAAAAAATGTCCTAATTGACTTGTTTAAATAAGGACGCAGAACTTAGCAGCGTCATAGAAAAAGAGGGGAAAGCTAACCCTAATATACCTTAACCTTTAAGCTGGGCATTCATCACTACTCCGTTCCATTTGTCCCAACAACTGGTTTGTATCCCACTCATTCCTGTTGAGAAATTTAGGCAAGTCATTCACGGATGTTCCAAAGTTTGTTTTGATAAACCTTGTGTGAGAATGTTCAAAGTCCCAAACTTACTCCCACCCTCCCTTCTCCTCCCCCCACACGGGGGATTTCCGCATTTACTTTCAACATGACTTAGCCTCTTCTCGGGGTCCCAATCTAGAAGGTGGTTTTGTTTTCCCGTGAAGGTCACACAGTGAGATGTCAGAAGACCACCCGCCATTCCAATTTGATTTCAAATTATTCGGAATTCAATCAGTGCTATCCATTTGCAACAAATTTCCATCGGTTTCTCACATTGTCGAAAGGTTTTTCCCTTCCCGTGTTCCAAAAATCGTGGAATTGAACAGCGGTGAATGTCCCGCTTTACTCGCTCTTGCAGCATTCACTTTTATTTATTTTTTTAAATTTTGGCACCTGCTATAAGCTGCTTGTCATTGACGAGTGTTTTCTTTGCTTATAAATCTCGGCAAAACGTGTATCATCAAGAGAGTGACACCTGTCTTTCAGTCGCACAATACTACCCAGTTGGCTGCCGATCATGGACTTTGACTCAAACCTGTGATTCGCACCTACTATCTAATTCGATGTTCTTTTTTAATGTAGTAAAGAGATAGCGGAGACGGGGTTATCTAATTAGATAGAAGGTCCGAATATACGCTTCACCCGAATATGGGTGACGCGGAAGTCAACGCGGTAAACTATGGTGTGCAACCATCGGGAGTCATTGTGGAAACTTGAGTCACAGTAATCCCTAAAATAGGGAAATTATTAGCATGCACCTTTCCTATCCGATGTGGAAGTCAATCAGTCTGGAAAAAACAATGGGCGACTGAGATCGTACGAATAGAATCGGTAATCTGCCGATTTAAAAGTAAATAATCTAAATATTCAGCTGTATGAAATAGTGTTCATAAATGTCGTGTCGTTATTTGTCAAATAAATAATTGGAAAATGCAAAAAGGAACTGGTTATTTGAACTCTAAAAGAACACCCATATATAGGCCTTAGGCTTAACGCCACAGTCATAGTGACAGGTAATGTTTATAGGATAACACATGCTGATCTAAACCATAGCCTCTGTTTATATCTACCTAAAAAATGAGATTACATAATTTAAACAACATAGTGATATTACGAGAATAGGTTAATAAGTGTTATATTTTATGATTGAGACAAATTTAAATTAAATTAATTATTTGAATTTTGTTTCATTGATGATACTTCTCAACTATTCGTTAATCATCTATTGGAACCCAAGAGAGGCAATTCAAGCATTTGGCTTCCGAGTATTAAATGGTCCTCCAGAAAGAGAATACTCCTGTATAAAGACGGCTGTATAGACAAATAGAACTGACGGAAAAGAAAGCAAGATGAACAAAATTCATATAAAATATTGCAAAGATTCAAAATGCGATAAACTTACAACCTGAACAAGATGAATTATCTTGAAAACTCTCCGATCATAGTGAATGAATATATAAATTCAAAAATTCTTTCCTTTTAGCAGATAGTTTTAAATGCCTTCTAAAAAGCTCATACTGAAATGTTTTTCGTTTTCCTTTCGAAGGCTTCGAAATCATTTTTTATAAATAATACAGCGTCAACTTTCTTTCATTTAACAGATCTATCCAATTATTAAAAGTGCTTTTGTTATTCAGTGCATCTCTAATACATCATAAAGTGTCAACAAATCAGTAATTATTTCATATCGATACTGTATCTAAATCTCATTCAAAGAATCATGTAATCGTATTGTTTTAAAATGGAACTTTTCATTAAAGAATCGCACTAAGAATTTCTTAAATTAAATATCAAAGATGAATTGAGAGCTATTATGAGTTCAGAAAAACGCATACAATATGAAAGCTTTGAGATTGAATGTGTTCAAATAAGATTTATATAAATTTCCCTTCGAATTTTAAAAATTTAATTATAAGGAATCTTCGAGCCTGAAAATTTAGTTTGAATTTATATAAAACCCTTTTTAATTCACACTCCTGATGTTTATATTTGGTCAAATATTGTTCAGAATTTTCTGTTAACATAAGACTCATGAATGTGAATTTAATACTAACTAGATAGTTTTTTCTTTAGATATTCAAATTATTATTATTAACTTAAAACATCAGATAGAAATTACTTCTCTTTTAACATTAATTTCGACTTTTGTCCTTTCAAAGCAATGTTGCCTTTAATCAATAGATAGCACATTCAAAATATCATTTTCTGTCGAAAGTAAGCTTATACCATGAACGAAATATCTAAAACAAAAAAGTCATTTCAAATTGCTTTTTGCCATATTTATGGAAAAAAAGGGCAATATTCACGTAAAAATTAATTATCTTTTTGTTGATAATTCGTAATCTGAAAATGAGAATTGTCTGAAAAACATTTAAATTTGCATCTAACATTTTGTTATAATCTAATTTGATTATTTAAATAGCAGTTTTGTAACAAAATTCTTTTTTACATTTTTTATATGTCTTTTCATTAGAACTATTTACAGCATATAGAAATCAATCAATCAAATTCAACAGTAAAATTTTTAAAATTATTTTACAATTTCTTATATTAGTTATCGGATATTTCGATCGATCATCCTACACTACCGGAGTGAGTGAATGCTGTGTAATAAACCCGAAATCTTTCGTTTCTATGTAATACAAAACATAATTAAGTAGATAAGAACATATATTTTACATTATTGATCGTATTACAATGTTTTTCTCTGAAAAAGGGATATTTTCAAATTTTAGAAAAACATTTGTAACTATTTTTTACCCTGTATAAATTCTCTTATTTAAAATTCTCTGTAACATAGCACTACTTCCAATTTAATAGGATCAACATGTCTACATATAATTTTAAATATTAAATATCACATTTAATGCATTCACATATTGATACCACAAATATATCTTTTGCAGATCCAAAACATGTTGTTTACTAGTCACTGAGCGTATCTCATGTATCTTAAATTATTATTCTTAACCATAATAATGGGAAAGATAAAAGAAAAATGATTTCATGCTCTACATATCTTAGAAGACTATCTACTATCTAGGTTCTTAAGCATTCAAAAAGCGATAGGCATTCCCCTGTCAAAAATTACAGTGTCCGAAAAATATGATCGATTACCTGTTCGATAAACACGCCCAGTGATGCTTAAAGATTTTTTAATCTTCAGGATTTTAGTATTAGAAACCGATGCTTAAAAAGAAACTACAGCTTTAAAACGTGTTTGACATGCAAACACCAGCTAAGAGTTTTCAAATAACAGCAATGTACTTGTCAGATAGTTTGACGATTTTAGATTTTTTTTTTCGTCTTGTAGGTTGTCATATCACGTGTCTTCAAAAAGTATAATTTCTGAAATGGTAAACAGTCTTGAAGTATATTGCATGGTATTTTATTATTGATATAAAATAAGGATATAGCAGCTGCCAGTGAATAAACTATGGATGTTTCAGCATCACATTTCAAAGATTTAAAACACTTTTTAATGTTATATACATTTATTTTTGACCGGCATGAAAATTAAATTAAAGAAACATCTAATTCAAGATTTTTTGAGATTACAATATGTATTTGAAATTTTTTGTGATGTCATATCAAGTTTCATAAAAAATATATAATTTCTGAAATAGTAAAAAGTCTTGAAGTATATTTATTGCATGGCATTCTATTATTAATATAAAATAAGGCTATAGGAGTTTCCATTGAATAAACTATGGGTGTTTTAACGTTACATTTTAGAGATATATCGTTTTATTCTTTGAATGTATGAAAAGCGTTAAAGCTAAGGAAGCGTTTAAATCAAGATTTTTTTTCAGATTATTTAAACTTTTTTGAGATTACAAGATCTATTTCAATTTTTTTAGATGTAATATTACGTGTCTTTAATAAGTATAATTTCTGAAATGGTTAACAGCCTTGAAGTTTATTGCGTGATTTTTTTTATTATTGACATAAAATAAGGCTACTGCAACTTTCGGTGAATAAATTATAGATATTTTAACATCACATTTCAGTGTAATTTTATTATATTTCAACCTTCACATTTAACACTTTTTAATGTTACATCCTTTTATTCTTTGAATACATAAAATTAACCAACAAATCAATTAATTAAAACTTTTTTTAGATTATTTTTTTTTCATTGGCTTTGGTAAAAAAGAAATTCAGAGAAACATGGGCTATTCATTACATTGAGTAAGTAATGAATAGCCTATCAAGTGGAAAATTAATTAAAAAATTAGTTTCTAAAAAATTAAATGGTCTTTTTCGGCCCTAATGCATTTCATCGAATGGTTTTTAATAAACATGCAGTATATCGTATGATTTTTTTGCTTTATAAACTATTCTATCTTATAAACCACATATTGTGAAAAAATATTTTCATTTTTTATTTATAAAACCATTTCATTCATTAAATTCAATAAAACTTCTGTTTAAACATTTACCCTTTTTCTTTTTTACTTTTTAATTTCGTAATGATTAAAATTTTTTAGATTTTTTAGTGAACGTAAACTAAGTATCAAAACGCTTGATTCATGAACCACTACTTAACCACCACTTATTTTTAGACCTACTTAAGCACAGAAAAAAAGCAATTTTGAAATTGCATCTGTCTATATGTATATATCTCAGTCTGACAATGCGATAACTTACAATCCCAGACCCAATTGTATGAAATTTGGTATGTGGTCTTTATATCAAAATTTTAGATATATATTAAATATTTGTAGAAATCCGTGAAAGATAAGTCTGTCAGTTTTTCCGTTCGTGTGCATGTGAACATTATAACTCAAATACACAATAATTCAGATGGTTTGAATTTAGCCTATGGTTTTATCACTAGACTTGAAGATCTGTATCATACTCTGCACCAAATCCGTCAACAGTTTTAGTCTCTCGCCGTAGGTCTATTCGTGTATATGTGAACCCGAAAACTCAAATACGCAGGAGTCTAGATGGGTAAATTTCAACATGCAAACCTATTACCAGAATTAACGATCTGTACAAAATAATAGGTCAACGAAGATTGTTTAAAAATTTATTTTTGATTTATATTATGTAGGAAACAAAAATATAATAGCCACATTGGTTCAGTCCATAAAAAAGCACCCCCTTTAATTTAAGGATTGAACTAATAATGTACTAGCAAACATATTTATTCTACTGACTAGGAGGTAGAAGTGTTATACTTCTCATCATTAGATTTTTTAATGTTGCTTTGTCTAGATTATATCTGCTATTGAGGATTAAAACTGTATTTACAAAAGCATCAATGACTTAAAACCTTATTAGAATTATGTTCATATTAATTTCACTGGACTAGGGACTCAAGAACAGCTTTCTACATGCAGTAAACTTGAGACGCTATAGAATATAAAACATTCGCAAGGACATACATACCAGGACATTTAACCCTCCGTTAGTCGCAATCATTTTCATCCTTATAGGGCCAAATTGCATCTCATGGGTTTAAATCGATTGAACGTCCATCCAATTTTGACCATTTTTCTTTTATAAATAAAACAATTAGTTCTAATTAGAATCTAAATTAGCATTCTGTAAGAAAATTGCAATTATAGGAGTTAAAAACCATTAATTGTTGCAAACTGCATGCCTATCTATTAGATATTATCAAGGGGTTAACTAAAACGGAATATGCGTTTTAAAATGTACTGTAAATTTTATGCAAGAGTTGTTAATTTTTGAACAGGAAGTAAATCATGGCCATATCTGAATTTCATACGTTTATGGCGAACAATACGTAGTGATTTTTTTTTGTAGGAGTAATTTAATGAAATGTATTATCGAATGAACAATTACTTATAATATTATTTAATGAACAATTATAATCCATTAAAAAATGTATACACTACTGTCACTCTCAGATTTCGAATAATGCCTAGCCATAAAGGACCTATTGAAGAAATTTAAATAATAGCAGTAATAAATAACAGACTTTAAAAGATTTCTGATATGAAAATCCAGAACAATGAAAATTGTTCAACCGTGAAAAGCTTTCCTCTAATAAACGTTCATTAGCAGCTTGTAAATATTTAATTAAATTAATGGTAACGATAATTTTACAGAACTTCTCCTCAAAGAATTTGTAGCGTGTTAATTTGCTTTCGTGTTTTAGGTAGATTCGTAGGAAAAATCTAAATAACGTGAATTAAAATAAACTACAGATTTTGGAAAAGAATGGGATCTACGGAATACCGAATTAGGTTTATATTTAATATGTAAACAGCTTTTGTGGATCACATTGTTTTCGAATTTAGTGCGGTGAGTTCAAAACAAACTCAATTGCAAGATAAACAGCAACATTAAAATGGTGCGCATAACTTTCTCTGGCTTCCCTGTCTACAGCTGCGTTATAAAATGAAGATATTTCGTGAAGTCATTATTTTAAGAGTCGTTGTTTATGTTGCGAAATAGCCCTGGGTACATATTTAGTAACTGTGGCATAATTTATCTCAAACAGCAGCGCTGCTTTCGTGAAATGCAGTTTAGTTTGTATTTGCCGAGAGAGAAATTATTTAGTTGAAATAGCGGTTACGTTCAAACACGAAGCGAGATTTTCTGTTTTCTCTCCATTCCAAATATGTATTATCTCTCTGGTTTGCCAGAATTTTTCTACTTTTAAAGATATTATATATAAAGCACAATTGTTTTTAAATTGTGCATCTGTAGGAAATGCGAATACTTTTAATGCATTTTATGGTTTTTTTATAAATAAATGGAGTTATGGAATTAAATAGTACAAATACAAAAAATCGTCCTCTAGTTTTCCATGTTTATTTAATATCTTTTTATGTTTTGGCAACATTTAAAACAGTAAACAAAGACATTCCAATAAACTATCATAAAAAAGAATAAGGGCTGCCTAAAAAAAGTTATAAATTCAAATCTATGCATTTAAGACAAAGAAAAAAGCAGAAGTGTAGGTTATTAAATTTAGTTGTACTTTATTCTGAGAAATAAACCGAATGGCTCATGTTTATACTTGCATTTTCTGTTAAAATAATTAGGAGAGAGACGGCGAATTTGGACCGGCAGCTCCTAGAATGGACCGGCACCATAACTTCAATTCCATTAAATATTTGGGTCGTACAGGCGAATTATGTTGTAACGAGGTACATAAAAAGTACGATATCATTCTTAGGAGAAAGCGCTACGTGCTAACAGTTAAAGAACAAGCTTTTAAATTCAGATATTATAATTTAATTATTTTCCCTTCAGTCGGAATTAAGAAATAATTGAGTTAGAATTTTTTCTTTGGAGTACTGTGTACTACTGAAAAGAGTAAAGCATAAATGAAATTTCAAGCGTCTAGATGAAAAATTAAAGAAGTTACTCCATGTCCGGCATCCGGACAAAACCGGATATTTCAAATAAAAAAAGACACAGAAACACACAAATTTCACTTTAAAATGGTTGTCAAAGGGTGATAAAATATTGTAGAAGCCTTTTAAATGGTGAAAAAAGGATTAAAAACAAGAAATTATTTGAAAAACAAAATTCACCATCGAGCTCCATTTTAGGAAGAACAATGATTTTTTCCATTTTTTTTCAAAAAACTAAAAAAATGAAATGATTCCATGCCCGAAAAGAAAAATTCTTGCAACGATCATATTCATAAGAAAATCGAGAATCAAATTAAAAAAACAGCATGTAGTTTCGTCAATTATTGAATTAATAGGAGCAGTTCAAAGTTGATGTCCGGTATACCGGACACCAGGTCTGAAGGGGTTAACAAACGACAAAAAGCCCTTCAGCTGTTCTAAATTAAGTAGGAAAATATGTTATTATATCCTCATATTGGAAATTCCCTTAGGCATAATTTATTATAAACATTTTATGAAAATAATTTAAAATTAAGGGTGGAGGAATGTCTTTTCGTTATTGTCGAGAGGTCTCCTAGATTGCATCACAAACGGTTGCCTAACTGGACCATTTATATCAATGGGCATTTTTTATATATATTTACATGTAATTTATATATTTAAATTTATATTAATTTGATGAAACTTAAAGAAACCAATTTAGTACGAGGATAGTGCTGAGATTGAATATAGTGTCCTGGGAATATAAAAAAAAAATCTGCGCATGTTTTATATTACTGTTTGTTAAATGATAATGAAATCGATTTTTTTTAGAATGAAATATAAGTGAAATGTACGCGATCTTTAGTTGTTTGAATTGTTGAAAAAATAAGTTTTCATATTTGTATTTTTTTAGGAAAATGAAAAGTTAATGTGTTTTAAAACCTTTACGACTATTTACATTTTTCGTAATATATTATATAAATCTCAAGATTATCAATAAGTATATCTCATAAGTACGTCCTTTTCAAATAGGATTCTCAATAATTTTTTAATCATTTTGTCTCAGGAATAACAGTGAGCGTCGTAAAACAACAAATAGAGAAATATTCATTTCAGAATGTATGTCAAGATGATCGTTTTCATGTAACGAATCGATGAGATATGCCTTGGCAAAAGGCAAAAAAAAAAAAAACTGTCCTAAGTTTGCGTTGCACAATTCAATTTACGTCTTTTCGAGTCTTCTGAAATTGTTTAACCCCTTAAGTCTCCGCCCGTCATATTGACATGCATCGAATTATCGTATTTTTAGGCTATTAAACTAAAATTTAATCATTAATTAGCTTTATAATTTGACACAAAAATTACGTAGAATCCATAAGCATCTCAAGTATTCTATGCCTTCTTATATGAATGAAAACGAAAGCCCCTTTCCAAAACTGGAGGGGTCATCTTATTAGATAGCAAAGAAAATGCGACTTTTAAGAGTTTAAACTACAGGAGTAACTCAGAAAGAAGTTTATCACCAATAGTAGTCCCCATAAATTGTAACTGAAACACGTAAAAGCAGTAAAAATAATAATAATAAATTAATAAATATGAAACAGACAAAATTTTCCTAAATCCAACAAATATTGTATCAAAAAAGTATAAAAACTAGGATACGTATCGTTTATACTATTTGTGAGGGAAGAATGGGAAAAGAGAATGTTGTACAGTGCATAAAATACCGTACTTGGGTTGATGCATTGCGCGCTGGTGTGAATTTGAGAATCAAAAAACATTTTTGATTTAATTGTGCTTAAGGAGATAAGTGGTCCAAATTCATTAGGTAATCGGTTTCCTGGAATGGACCGATGACTCATTTTTACTCACTTTTTCCTAATGTGAAATACAATGCCTTCTGAATCTGGAAAAAAACTTCTTTAAAATACGCTCTCATTTAAAGGAAAAACCGTAGTTGTAACATCGTTAGGTTTTTTTATTATTAATTTTAATTTTTGAAATGTGTCTAACAATTCTCGGACACCCTGCATTTTTCACCATTATATTTTCCACATATTAGATATTATATTTTAACTTTTTTTGAAACTGCTTTCGTGAATTACTTTGTCAAAAATAAATTTTCATCGTAAGAAATTATTCCACCTTTAAATAGCAATAGCAATTCCAAAAATTTATAATAGATGGCAGCAGGGGTTACATTCCGATGATTGTAAGCTGGATGTAACGTAGCTTAATAACGCTGTAGTGATTTATAATGGCTTACTGGTGTTCCAGCTAATACTTATCAGACACTGTAGTAGGTAGTGGTGCAAAGGTCTAAATGTTGCAAGTGGTTTTTTGTTCAATCTGCCTGCGGGCGCGCGTATGTGAGATATGCACTAGAGGAAAATTTCATTTGATATCTTTTTACCAGAGGGTGCTACAAAAGCATGACCTTGGCCATTCTTCCAGCTTCCTTTCGACTACCTGTTAGTCATCGTTTAGAATTCAAGGCGTTTATAAGACTCTGAGAATCTGCTATTTGTATTTCAGTGATACGAGGATACGAGCGCGATATGCTATGACTATGAAACTGACTTCTTGCTTTTTCTATCTAAACTTCTATTGTGTATTTACTTCAATATTGTCATTATAATTTTATATCACAAATGTAAAGATTTCAGTTGCAATATTGGTAATTTCAATCATTTTATTTTCATGTCATTCAACTAATTCTTTGGTTATTTTATATTGTTTTCGTCTTTTATGTTTACGTTGTTTCCATTCCTTTTTGAGTAAAAATTGTGTAAAATAACTATAATTACTAAGCCTTACCCTATTAAACCTAATTTCAATAAATACTCTCTTAAAAATGGATATTTAACAATAGCAAATCTAGAAAATACGCGCCCCCTTTCATGTTGGTATAGAGGGCGCGTCTGGAAGGTTAACAAAAATCACCTAAACTGAAACATCTTGTGATGTTTTAAGAAATCCAGAACATCTAAAGGTGACAGTTTCACCCACATATGCTGATATAATGAAGTAGCTATTTTGGATCCTAAATGAGTTTTTGTGGTAAGGAAACTAGAAGGATTCGTAAGTAAAATTACTTCTTGAAATATTGAAAAAAATTGGAAGAAATCTTCTTTACCGTTTAGCCTTTCCATTTACGTTGATTGCAGACAGGGTCTGATTTAGAAGACAATCTAGAAGAAGATTTCGATTACCGTAGCATGAAGCATAACGTCTGAAAGCTAATTCTGTCAATCTCCAAAACCGGCCAAATGCATATATCTCTGCCAACTTTAGTCATTGCTTGAGATAGAACGGGGATATTGGATAGATCATCTGGAATCATTGGATCCTCTTTACTCCAGGATGTGGAAATTTTATCTAATGACAATCCAGCTAAAATTATCTACGACGTTAAGTTTAGAAGATAATGTTTGAAGGTACGGCTCCAGATCAAGTATACTGTTATACAAATAATGCAGCTTTTATTTTGAGGAGAGGAAGGACAAACCATACTTTGCGAGAAAAAGGGAAATTCTTCGTACAGGATTACAACTGTAGAAGAGCATATTGTTCTCTTATAAGAACTTGGTTAATCTTATATAGGAGATGCAAATCTGGATTCCGTGTCCAGTACAGTTATTAGAAGCAGCATCACAAACTTCGCAACGTAGAAAGGGATTACGCTTTCGTAACTGATCGCTGCTGAATGGCGAGGAACGAGCATCAACAACGGGAAGAAAAGTATCATAATTAGGGGCACTGAATTTTTTTTGTCGGTCATAAACTACACTGGTAAATATACTTATTACACAAGAAAGAAACAACTTCATCTTTTAAAGAAGATTTATGGAAAGACAACTGAGCCATACAAGTTTTTTTTGCAATAATAGGAAAATTGTTCTGCCCAAAATTGTCAGAAATAACCTCAATACAGACCAAAAATAAATCTTTGATATTTCTGAGGCAGCATCCTGCGGAGAGAATGTCCTCCACATTTAGCAAATAGGAGTACTGGGAAGACTATACCCTCAAGATAGCTCATTATAATCGATAGCATTCTTAGTCTTTACATATCAACCGAAAATTCATAACAAAACTTGAAGCTATTAAATATTTTGTCGCAAAATTCATGCACCATTCTAGTTTAAAATTTAAAAATCTCAAGAGAAAATGTCGGAGCACATCACCTCCATGAAATGGTAAAAATAATCTTTCTCTTACCGGAAACGTTTAAGCCAATCTTTATTCAGAAACAAAAAGTTATTCGGAAGAAAGATTATTTTGCTCACTCTGAAAGCATTCTTTTAACTATGCTGGAAGACCAACGAACCCATATTCTAAATCTTGGTTTAAGAAGGATAGTGATAGCAAGAAAAGCTTACTCGCGAAGGGGAAAATGAGACATTTAAAGTTCCCAAATTAAATTTAAATGCAGAATATTTTGAAATGATCGGATGGAAAATTCCTTGGATCCACTTGCTATCTTTTACCTCAACGACGGAGATAATCAGAAATGGTTCAGTTGAAAAAGGCTCAATCACTTTGCCAATTTCAAATAGTAGAGAGGCGTTTGAAACTAGTAACAAGAGCATCATCGGTTTCATGTGGTGCTGAAGCCAGGGATGGATTGATAAGAAGCCGAAATAAGTCCCAAAAGGAACTCCCGATGTTCGAGGCTACAGTGTATTTCTTCGGACTTGGCTTACAGCCTGAAGATGACGAGTGATTGAGCTGGATTTTTAAAATGTTTTAAAACCAATTATATAAATTAGTTGTGTCAGGCAATAAAAATATTACAAAAAGGGTTGACTTTTTCATTACTTGATTTTAAGAATAAATTATCATCTTTGACCCTCATGCCGAACATGAATATGATAAGGGATAAGTTGGGATCTTTTACGTTCTTTTTTAAATAGACAAAATAATTTGTTATGCCAGTAAACAATAAAATTGTTTAAAAAATTCGTTTTTTTTTCTTTTTCACTCCACCCTATTAACTAGCTTTTGTATCAAAAGCATTTTATAAAAATTGTTGAAAACATTTAATTTTTGCCACAATTAAGCATTTTGGGTTTTTAGTATACAATAATTTTAAATATTGGGAACAGTCAAAGTAAAAATTATAAATGTTAGCATAAGAATGCTTTATTTAAAGTGTTTCGTAAACAACCAGCTAGCTGAGTTTCAAGTTCAATATGTAAATCTAAGACGGTTGAATATAACTGTTATCACTTTCGATTTCTTTCGAACCACTTTGAAATATAGTTGGTTTTAGAAGTCGGAAAAACTCATTTTTTGCTTTATTAACCTTTCAACAGGCGCGCAATAATTTCTTACACGAGTAGACGTGTGTCGTACTTTTTACGACACCATAATTTTCTTCCTTTTCACTATGGCAATTGTAAGTTATTTCATAATAGTAATAAGAGTCACGTCAGAAAAGCAAATCTATTCATTAAGAATGAAAATTAATTTTAATATTATTTGCAAAATCTAATATTATACTGAAATCAGAGAAAGTAATGAGGTTTAATAATATTATTTTGCAAAAAAGGTATTAAGCAATATACAGGGTGTCCACTAAAGTCCTTCTACCACACATTAACTTGAGAACATCGAGAACTATTGCCACAAAATTGGTATCTTGGTATAGTAAAGTGACCATGTGCAACAAGGTGAGATTGGTTACAGCATCACCTGGCGGCAAACATCACCTTAGCGCTCCTGTCTCGAAACCCATACAAGATACAGGAAAAAAGTCAATTACAAAAGTAGTAGAGCGTCTTGGGATTAGTACAAAAACACGCCTTGTGTACATTAATACGAAGAACAGAACTCTCAAAATACACACTTGTTTGTTATAAATTTCAGAAACTGTGACGTCGAAAAACGGGTTAAAAAGAGAAAAAGCAACTACTTATCACAAGATTCCTTTATTTTGTGTATTTAAACTGTTCTCCATCATCAACAACAAAGATTTGGGCTCTTGTTTGAATTTCATTTTGCACT
>BGPR01000047.1:1458121-1629154 GCA_013235015.1 Araneus ventricosus | reverse complement strand
CTATATCCTCTGTTCTGTATAAGCTATGTCTTTTCCATCTCTTTTCAATACAGTACTATATTTTTCAAGAAATTAGTTTCCTACGTTTTGATTCCTCAATTAGAAGAAATTCAACTCTTAAGTAGGAGATTAAAATGAGTTGTCGTAGCTACGAAGATATTTTAAGTATGAAGTTCAGGATACTTTTTAAAAGTTGACATTTTATCTTATCTGACATATGCTTATCTTATTGAACCTAATAGCTCTATGAATATCTCAGAAGTGCCAACCTCTGTTGACGAATGACTTGTCACTTTGTTTTACTGCATTCATTTTTTGAAAAACATCCCTTCTTACTGGAGGCTGTGGAAATTACCTTTGTGACTGAAGGATTTTGTTTGCTTATTTATTTATCATACACTCCGACTCACTCACCCATTGGTATGGTCAGTTTTAGCTGTCGACGGGAAAGAATACAAAAAATGTTACATTGTATAAATATTCATAAAAATACAAAATATATGTAAAACATCAAAGCAATGATCAAAATAGTTACATGTTTAATACATTAGACAGACATAGATATATACTATGAGAAATACGATGTTACACCAAATACAGATCAATTCGTGGAGGAACCATATTGACCAAAAAGGCAAACAATAAAAACAATTAAGAAAATAAAAAACAACCCAAATAAAAACTCAAAGTACATCTAAAAAAACATACACTAGTCACTTAATTTACAGCAAAGTCAATACATGTTATAAAATATATTCGAAAGGATGTGACCCCTAAAATGTCGTAATATCAGGTGTTAATAAAAACTAAATTTTTAATCCGCAGTTAATGAATTGCAACTCTGCTTTGCAGCTTAATTATCTGAAAAATTATTTTCAAAAGCAAAGAATTTCTGCCAAAGACTTAAATCAAATAGATTTACGTTCTTCGGCGGGAATTCCAAATAGAAATCCTTTGTGTGACAACAATGAAAACTGGAATGCTCCGAATCCTCCACAAAAATAATTTGGACTGTTTAAAATTTAAAACTAAAAAGATAAGATGGGAATGACCCGTGATTTGTTACAAAAGTAACCAAGTATTTATTAGTAATTAGTAATTTAATATCGTTGTTGGGGAAGAACTCCCCCCCACGCACACTTGTCTCGGAATTACTGCAGTAAATGCTCCAATTTGAAAGTATATATTCTTTGGAGCATTTTTTAATGAACGAATAAGGGACAGGTAAATTTAAAATTACACCGCAATCTGTGGCAATTTTGTTAAATTTCTTTTAGCTAGATCATTTTCACGGAAACCAGCTTGTACCTTCATCCAGGTGAGTTCGACAAAATTTTTAGCTTTGAAAATATTTTCTTTAATCTCGAAAATTAAACTGCACCTAAGATAAGTGGTAGAAAAAGCGTCTAATAAAGATAAACTGCCAGAAAAATTTAGACTTTAACCCCATTATCCAAGGCCCACCCTGTTGTAAAATTAATTGCAGACAGTTCAGTCTGAAAAGCGGAGTTAGAATGATTTAATTTAAAACGATGAAAACGCGTTTAGCAGAGATGCACACAGAAAGTCCTACGTTGGAAGCAACCCTGGATCCATTAGCGTTCGCGACAAAATCCTCGTCATCAGAAGATGGCAACTCGTAATGGACTGGAAGGTTATACGTTCGAAACACGAATCAACCACTGATTCGCCATATATGTGAGCCTAGTGGACTTTAAATAGCCTCGGGCCTAAATTCTTCTCAATGGAGTGGCGTGGAAGTTTTGTTGCTGGCTCAGGTATCATCCTCATCATTCCACTAAAGTGTTTAATTTTGCGACGTCCGTTCTCGGCGTCACTACAAAACGAGTTTAATATACCTAACCTAATCTAACACTCCTTACGGCAGATAAAGATTATATAAATGAAAAGAATAATACTTTAACTAAATCTCATATTCTAAAGCAACTACTGCCAATGTACACCATACTCCTCGAATATAAAAGAGAAAATATTTGGGACTTATTCAACAAAGCATCAACGTATTTTCGATAAATCTTGCATAAAAATAAAATATATTGTGTAAAATCAGAACATCACTCTGAGTTATAGCTGAAAAACATTAAAAAATACAAGAGATTACACTGGAAAACAAAAGGATAAAAGAAACATTAAGCTGTTAATTGACGCCCATTACTGTCAAAGTTCACCGCGTTCACACTATTATCTTAGCTGAATCTCATATCGATCACACTTCCCCAAATCCCTCTGGAATAATCAATGAAAATCAAAAGCGATGTATCGCCCATTTACGAATGGTCACATACCGCCAAATACTTTTATTCCCAATAATCGCTACTCTTCTTTTTTATCTCTGTCCAAACTATCTCTTTACCTCCCCCTAACTTTTTGTATATGATTCTTAAGAGAGAAAAAACGTATTTTCAAATGGTTATGACTGTGAGAGATCTCAACTGCGGAGGTCAACGCATAAAGTTGGCCGTTTTGGCACCCGATGACTCCAATATATCTCTGTCACCAGGCAGTATCACGCACAAATGCCATTAAGGTGGAATTCGCAGGAATGGACTCTGGAAGTTTGGTTGTAAGTGTGGTTCTGTGCCTAGGACGGCGGTAAAATGGTCTGCACGGACATTCTGACCATTACATTCATCGCTGAAGCGTGTTGAAATGTTTTCTGTCTGTACCATATATATCAAATGTAGGTTTCTCTTTATTTTTTTTTCTTATCACTTAAAATAAGGAGGAAACTGGGAAAAATGTAGGAAATTATCAACATTTTTGTAGGAAACGAAGGTTATCAAAAGAATACATTGTATGGAAGATTCATGCATATGGATAACTATTGTGTTGACTCTACATTCGATTATTCATGCATATTATATCTTTTTGTGAAGCTTTGCGAATATTTAAAACGTATGATAGTATTACGATTTGACTTTCTTGATTTTAGGGGATATATCTCCAAATACATTTGAAATATCAGTAGTGGTTTAAAAATAATTTATATTCACTTTACTGCTTTTAAATACATTTAACTCTGTAAAAGAAAAAAAAAGTTTTATTATATAAAAAACTTTTCAAAACGATTTAAAATATGTTCCAGCTTTTTCTAAAAACTTTATAAACTCTCAATAGTTACAAGAATTTACTACGTATTAATCAATTATTATGAAGTTTTCGTAATAATGGAGTCGATTCATGCTTGTGTGATACTTGTCGAAAACAACGCGCCAATTTAAATTAGAATTCATTACGCATCTTGCTGGAGGATGATGTGACGTCACAGCTTAAAGTTATACAAAGTTCAACTAAATGTTAAATAACATGAACAGTTACGCTTTTCAAGCGTATATAGCAACACATATATTGGCGGCAGGAAGCGATTAGAAATTTGAAGATAGTTAGATAAATTTTAATGAAGTTAAGAATAAAATTCTTTCAAAAAATGCTATAAATTCATTACAATTCCATAGTAATTTCCTTCTGCTTCTCATAAAAATCAGAAGTTATATATCATAACACAGAAGAGGCTGAAACGAATTTTCCTGAAGCAATAGAAAATATTTGAAATGGCTTATTTATTTTAATGATAGAACAACCAATAATTTATAATGATGTAATTAATCTCTAAAAGTTTTTCAAATACTTTCTTCCGTATATACCAAGTATGAGTCACTTAAGTCATTTCTTTTCTATCCTGTATCACTTAAAATATGGATCCCACTGAAAAAAAGATGGAAATTATTCCTGCTTTTGTTGGAGCTAAATTGATCTAACCAATACGAAATTCAAATTTCAATCATATTGATGATTTTCGATTTGAAAAAATAATAAATCGTTTTCATTTGTCTTTTAGATTTCATTATGTATTTTCATTATTCTTGTGGTTGTAAAATTTATTTAAAGACCATGCATTCGAATTTACTTACTTTTGCCCTCTCTCTTATTTTTCGATTTTACAAAGAATGCGCAACATAAAAAGAGATATCTTTATCTTTCTTTTAGATTAAGGTATATTGATATCGTAAAATATCTTTTTAGAACGAAGAACAGAAAACAAAGCAGTAAAGTTCTTTTCTACTTTTCAATTATTGTAAATAATAAGTGATTCTCTATTGACTGTCTGTGGTGTGACGTATTTTTGGCATAACACATTACAAAAAAATATATTACCAAACATGAGGTAATGCAACAGGACAGGTGAGTTAATCTATCTACATTATGATTGGTGGTCAGATAGATTTATTTCTCTGCGTGAAAAAAATCATAATGGCTTAATGGTATGACATCCGTACCAACCCTTACGTAGAGATAAAATTTCCATTAGTACATCTAGATTGGTACACATAAGTAAAATGTCATATTTCAACTTCTTCATAAAAACATATCTAACAAGTTAAAAACAAGCAATTAAATTTCTTAAACAAGCATAAATTCCTATATTTTAATAATGAAATAATTAATTCGACCAAAAGTAAACACTCGATCGTTGCTTAATCTATTATTCATTTTATAAACACGATTATTTTATTCCCTTACTTCGTTTAAATATTTTACTATTTATGTCATTAGGGAAGTTCTAAAACTCTAATGTATTATGAAATTTAGGAAAATCTACGATCTTCAGAAAAATTAATCTTTCAATACGAAGTTTCTAATTAATTATCGTAGAGTTATTTTTTTATTAATTATAGATTTACAGTATGACAACGGTTATGAAGGAGGAATTTCATTAATTTATTGTCCATAAAGATTGTTATTAAATATGTAATATTTGATGCAGTAAAAGTATACATTGTTTCATACCTTTTGAGGAAAACATTGTTACGTTTCTACCATAAATTCTTCACATGAGACCCAAAGGAATTGAAGTTTTCTCGATATTTTACATGATTATGTATTCAAAAATTATAATAAAGAGTCTTAATCAATTTTCAGAATTACTCACTAAATATACTTAATTTTCTTAATGTAAGCATTAAATGAAGCTTTAAATGATGGATCTGTAGTTTCAGTATTATCAATTTTCATGATATTTATTTTAGTAATTACATAATTAGGAATAATGATATTTACTTAGTGTTTGTTCATATTTTTTCCTGAAACACACAGATTTTTCGGGATAACTTTAATATTACATTATTACAAGTTGGTCAGTTGAGTATTCTAAATCACAGACAAATAGTAGCGGTTAATGCAAATCATCCCGCCAGATATATTAAAGATTACCCCGAACCTGCGGTATTTCTGTAAATCCTGACTTCTACTGAAAAATAACAAACAAGATATAGAATTATAAATGCATGATATAACAATGGGGAAATTCAGCATTTTTTATATTTTTAATCGATTTAAAATGCTTAAAAATAAACAATAACATTTTTAAAAATTCTAGGCATTTTTTTATTTGCAATCAAAGTACTGCTCTCAGATTTCGCTAGAAAAACGATTCATTCTGTCGTGAAACTGGTCTGACGTCATCTGTGCGCAAACAGAAGCTAGGTTAGCCAGCTATTTAAAAGTAAACACGCTCCGGTTCGCTATAGATATTTTGCTTTCTTTACATATATTTTCCGATTATCGCATTATATAAAATAATGTCGGAAAGATATCAGTCTTGTACTGTTCTTAATTGTACTAATGCGGCACCCGATACATTAGTTATCAATATGCCAAGAAATAGTGTTCTTCTCAAAAAAGTGGTGTAAAACTATGAAGAGAGACTATACGCTTAAACCAAAACTATCAGCAAGCAGCATTCTTCATGTCTGTGGAGATAATTTTGATGTAAGTAATTAATCTATATTACAACTGTTAAAATTGTATATCACGAAGTACAGTAAAAGATAGCTTTGAATTCGATATCTATTCTGTTTTGAATATAAGCATAAGGTGAGATTAGCAGCATAAAATAAACAGTTAGTTATAAAGCAAGTAGTTAAATATAAATAGTTATTTTCCCATGTATTATCTTCTTTTTCTTTTATTACATGTGATTTAAATCTTAAGAAACCAGAATTCGCCCATACCAATATCAGGAACCTCTGTAAAGAACAACTTTTAATTCAACGTCTGTTTTGTTTTTAAAAGAATTATAAGGCGAAGTTAGCAACAAAAAGAAATAGGTATTTTAAAGCAAATATTTAAATTTAATTAGTTTTTTCGCTCTATTAGCCTACCCCGTCTTTTTGATTACACAGAATTTATATTTTAAGAAACCATTGTTCACCCTTACCAATATCAGGAAGCACTGTAAAGTAAAGTCTTGAATTCCATACACAAGGATTGGATAAAAAGTAGTGGTAATACCTCCATATTTCGTACCATATGGTGCTTGCATCCTCTGGGCTTATAAAAGACAGTCGGTGACTTGTTATGTTTACTCAGTAGTATTGCGAGGGGCTTGAAGTGCGGAACGAAGAGAAAACGTCCTAACAATATGTTCATAATCGCATATGACATTCACTGAGTGATACTGCACTACGCTATACCCCGTGGACAGAATTTTGATGCTGCCTAATATTGTGAATTCCTCAGACTTGAACTGCGCCCATCACTCACTCAGCGACACCATTTGTTGTCTTCGACTCCAATAATCCTTCATGACAATGTACGGTGTTGTAGTGAGAATTTAGGCACGGATATCCTGCGACGATGACATAGGGAGGAAGTCATCCGCCATAATCACACGATATGAGTCCGTGTGACCATGATCTCTTCGCCAAATTGAAAGAACCGCTCCGAGGGATCCATTTGAACAGTAGAAAGGAGATCAACGTGCTATAAAGTCATTGTTGCGGGACATCGACAGAAGTGTAGATGCAGATGGTGTACGACGCATTCCTGTCATTTGGCAGAAAGTACTAGACATGAGAGGTGATTATAATATTGAGGGAATGTATGTGTTTGTACTTGTGCTAATAAAGGCATTTCAGGTCTATCTATGGGTTACCACTACTTTGTATCTAACCCACGTATGCTCTGTTTTTAATATAAGTATAACGTGAGATTAGCATCATATAAAAAATAAACTTTCAAGAAGAAAGGAAAACCGACTTCAAAATGTGTCCTAAAAAGTATAAAATATTTTTATTATTTACAAGCGACAGAAATATATTTAATTTCCAAATGCAGAAAACCACATTCGATTAAATAGGGGAAGGCCACTTTTTCATTTGAAAAAAAAGTGACCAAATCAATTCTGAAACCGAAAATTTGGGGTGCTTTAGAAACATCAGGAAATCAGCTTTTTATCCCTATTAGTTTATACCCCATTAATTTCTCCTCCCACTTATCACATAGTAATGTAAAAAATATTTAAAGGTACAAACTAGGTTGCACCTTGGCTAACCTTGGCCAGTGCAATAAAATGTAGCATTTTCACGCTTGAATTTGGTATAAAACTTAACTTTTCAAAATCATTTCACGATATTTGGATGGATATGATAGATGAACTATATTTTAATCATACAATAAAGAAATTACAGAAAAACCACAAGAAGTAAACAATATCAATAACAATATACCTTCTGCGCGCAACGCATCAGCATCCAGTTATTGCATTAACAATATTGTCTATAACCGACTAACCAATTAAGATACCATCAAACAATAAAAATCATTCTTCAAAAATAAAGAAAAAGAACTATAGATGAACTATATCACAACTGAAAAATATGTTGATTTTGTTAAAAATATGTAGATAACTAGTTAGAAACATTTGTTTACGCAAAGAAAGTTATAGATTAATGACTTTAAAATTATTCTGACTAGGAAAAAAAACTACTAGTCTTTAATAAAAAGAAAGCCATGGAAGAAAAACACACACAGTGTAACTACTAGCCGCCTTCGGCGACCACCTTACTGGCCGAGAATACTGTTCTGTTTTATTCTGTTGAATCCGTGATGTATAATTTAGTATTCATGGTTCCCTTAAATTTTTTTACCTCCCGATTCACTTAATATGTAAAAGCTCAATATTTACAGCTTTCTAAAGGAATTTATGCAACAAAAATAAAGTAAAATCCATTACGCTATTACCAAAGAATATGAAAAAATAAGCAAAATTTTCATTTCTTATCTTTCAACAATAGAAGAGAAACACAAAATTCAATATTTATGAAAACAATGAAGACGGTTTGAGTAGATTGCAACAACCAAAAGCATTGTTGTAATGCAAATTATGCAGGAAAATATTTTTTTAAAAATTGCTAAAATCAGAAAAAAAAACCGGACATTAATTTCATTGACATCATTGAGAAGATAATTTTTAAAATTTGAGGAGTTGTAAAAATTTATTTTGTGCTATAATATTTTTGAATTTATCCCCCAAATATGCAAAAAAATTTCTCAATTTTTGAATAAATGAAATTCCAATAAGTTCTTCAAAACAATCTCAATACGGTGCACATTCACACCCTCCAAAATATATTTGTGCAGAATTTAGCAGCTCTAGACCCAGCGGTCTGCCTTGTAGAAGGACAAGAGATTTGAAGTAAAAAAAGAGAGCGATTTTCGCAAGTAACTAAGTTTTACTAGAGGAATAAATTAAAAATTCGGGTTCAAAAATAATTACTGTTAAAAATACGAGACACAGAGAAATTTATTATTTTTCAACAAACATTGATTGTTTTTATGGTTTAACTTTATTTATCAGCATTATAATTTCAACGTTAAGAAAAAGGTGATATATAGTTTTCTTTAAAGTGCGAGTTCTGTATTTAGTAAAAGTTGGGATGGAGAATTTTTCAAAAGTAATTTTTTTATAAAAATACCTTGTTAGCCTTTTCAAATTATCATTGATTTATTGAATTAAAAAAGTATAGACGGTCTAGTAGATTTTATTAAAAACCGGATGTTTTTAAATCAGAGACAAAGAATCAAAACCATGTATATGCAAACGTATCTAGATCGTATGGTAACTTCAAGTAAAAATACCCGGAATAATAAAACAATGTGTTATGTTGTTAAATGTAGAATATACAATATTGTCGTCACTACATTTATAAACGTTGTTAAACGTAGAATTTGCAATATTCTCAGCACTACATTGTTCAACGTTCTTAAATGTAAAATTTTTAATATTGTCACCAATACATTGATCAACGTTGTGGGAATATAGAGTATCCAATGCAGTGCTATACAGTATTTGGCTTTTTTAATGAAAAATTATTCCATTAATTTTTTTAAAAAATAAAAACTTAAATAATATGAATTATTAAGCCAAAATTAATATTTTTGTGTCATAATTTTACGTTTACAAAACTTTTAAAAAATTAGACACCGTTTTCCTGGGTATTCACAATATTGCCAAAAATATTTTACATCATTGTTGTGCTACTGGGGAAAGGAAAATAACAAATACAAAGACAAATTACGAAGATGTAATCAATGACCCCGGGACGGTTACATCAACCCAAAATATTTCTCATTTATCTCAAAATATTCATATTATTTTACTAGCAGTTTGAAATTGTTTACTTAAAGCTTAAAGAAATTAAGGCACTTTTACATTATTTTATTTTCTACCGTTAACCGCAATACTAAAGCAACAGTTACATCCAGTTCAACCTAACCCTATATTTAACGATGCCACCAACTCACTGATATCCCTGTAAATGAAGACCCCTAATGGAAAATAACAAACGCAAACAAGAAATACCAACACAAATGCAAGACATAGCAAATGACTCCGGGCTGGTCACATCATCCCCAGCTCATTTATCTCAAAAAACGAAAAGCATTCCGCTCCAATTGAGCAGACGGGAAAAGTAAAGGAAAAACGAGAAAGAAGGTAATAGTAAAACTCTGAAATCGAGGAATTTAAGCGAAATAGGTCATTGCCTATCTGGTTTCTCTCTGTACACCTTCAACAATCGATATGGATCATTTTCATCGTCAACGGGTCTCTGATTCGTTGAATCTTTTTTATTTTTTTATTATTGCCTTTTTTTCATTTCATCCCAATAGTTTTCCCGCATCACCAGGTTTGAATCATCCCAAGACTTGTTTCAGGTATTTTTGAAAATGTTCTTTTTTCCAGAGTCTGTAAAAGTTAGAGAAGAGGGGGAATTTATGCTGGTACGTTAGGAAAAGTCCTGTGCGTGGATTAAAATTAGAACAAAGACTCTTTGGATGATTTTAAGACCGTCGATTTAAATTAGTTTTATGTTCTTGTTTCTTAAAAAATAAAATAAAACCGTAGCACTGGGCTTAAGTTCATCGATGTAATTTATACATAAATACCATGACCAGGAAGTCGTAGAATAATTTTTATTCTTTGGTTATGGTTCCCAATTTCCAACACAAAGTTTTAAAAAGGGAGTTTTACTAAAAGTTTTATTTAATACTGAAAAACTTCTTTTTTCTAAGAGATGTTCTATGAAAAGACTCATGTTAGCTGACGTTCCGATGTTACTCAGCAATAAAAAAAATTGATGGTTTTGATGGACATATGGTGAAGATTAATGCCTTTATTTTAATATTATTTTACAGAAAATAATATCTAATCAGTTAAAAGTAGGTTTTATATAAATATATGTCACTTTTAATTGACGCAAAAGCCACTGCCTATATAAGACTAATTTTATGGCATCCGAACTGGAAGACTTTGCCATCTTGTCAGCCAACTGTAAAAAATTGTTGTAATAAAGAGAGAGAAATGAAATAATCGAGGTTTTCAGGAGCTATTCATTGTTATTTCATATTGCGACCTAGGAATGAGAAACGGAAATCGTGTTACACTTTTTTAAATTTTCATTTGGAACTTTAAAATGCAACAAAATTTGAAATTTTGAAAAAGCAACACATCAAATTTTGATTAATTCTGGAAACAACTGACCAAGCACATATTTGTAAAATGAGTGTTTGGTACCCTGTATATTTTGCTCGATAAATTTTTCGGTTTATTGTTTTGTATTTTGTGCGTATAGCTGGCGTTTATAAAAATTTCCTTGTTGATCTATTTACCAATAATTATCTGGTATAATGGCGTCAAAACAATATATATATTTTATATATATATATCTGTTTTTAAGCATATTCCGTAACAGAAAAACTTGTACCCTGTATGCTCTGGTATACCGTCCTGCTTCAGTGGAGGGGATCTGGTAAACAGGAATATAGGATATTACATTCAGAATAATTTTATTTAGATTATCAAGAGTACAGAGTCGCATAGTATTAATTCAGAAAGCTTCATTCAAAAAGGCCAGTTTTGTTCTCTGTAAATCCTTCAATTAAAGCCAGTGTCTGATAACAGAAAGATAAACAACTTTTAAATTTGCTTGAAATGATAATCACGTGAGTCTCTTCATTAAGATAATCCCTTTATTTTTATTGGAGAATGTTGGGAGCATAATTAAGTTGCTGGGAATCTAATGAATTCCAGTCTATTTGCATTTGAAAGTAGATGTGAGATGAGGAAATGACCACCCATATATGAATTTAGGGCTCAGCATCGTAAAATGTACCTAAGTGCCTGTACTGTCTGTCCACCATGAGAACTCTGCACTCCAAGTTGTCTCGTCGGCGGCGGTCTCTATAGCAACTGGTTATGTTAGTGAAGATCCATTTCGAATAGGTGGAATCGGATAGAAGTCGAGGTTTTATTTTATTCTTAGCACAGGGTTGCGGTAAAAAGAGTAGTTGATCATTCGTCTTTTCGGTTTAACCGCAGTTGCAGGTCCCTTCCCATTTGGAGCTAAGTGCGCCAATGTAACAAACTTGAGTGAACTTTTACCAACTCGAAATGGATTCCTCCTACGGTAACCTGTTTCTATAGCAACCGCCGTAAACGGGACAACTTGGCGTGCAGAGTTCTCGTGGCGGACAGACTCTAGTTTTCCATACAAAATGAAAATAAATCAAATTTATTGCACAAGATACTGTTTAAAAATTTAAAAAATATATACAGCACTAAAATTCTTTCTGGATGTTTCTCAAAAACTTTTACACCTAAAAATGTTTTTAATGGTGATGATTTTTCCTTGCGCATTTAATTATTGTTTTGTTTCACCACACCTAAAAGTGGAAATCTGTATTTTCAGTGGAGAAAACTTGTTTGGTAATTTTTAAATTACAATAATGATTCTTTTATCAGTCACCGAATTTCTATAACAGGTATTACACATATTTTTGTTCTTTTCCCTTCATAGTGATAATTGCAGAAAATAATATTTAACATCAGTACCTAAACGTGACCAACGAAATTTTATCTTTTAAATTAATTTTTGATTTGACTCAATTGTAGATTGGAATATTAAACATTCTATAGTTTCATGCAATATTCAGATACGTCATTGTAAACAAACATTCTAATCAGCGATATCTGCCTTGAACGGAAATCTGTTTAAATGTCGCAATAACAGACTAGCATTAAAAATATTCTCTTGAGAAGTGATGAATATTGTAAATCAAGTAAAGAGAAACACATTTCGGTATTATGTGAGACATAACCGAAAACATGTCATAACAAATATTATAATACTCTCGTTCTTAAAATAGATTTAATATTTTATAGGAATATTTGAATGTAAACAAGCTGTTTTCCTCTTCTGTTGCTCTCCAGATAGCAAACAAGTAAAGCAAAATATTTGGTTGGGCATAGGGTAATGTCTTAAACATATTTACTTCAGGAAATAAAGGTATATGAAATAGCAACCATGGAGAGGATTGTGAAATTTGATGAGAAATGTAAATTTATTCTCATAAATCTAATGCTTTCAGGTTCTTCCAAATAAGTAAATTAAATTGTAAGCGGTTATGCAGTAGTAAACCAACTACAAAATATAGATTTTGAGATTCAGCTGTTTTTGCATTCGGCTGAAAAGTCCCTGTTCTGAAGTTCATCAGAATTGATTATTGTCGTTTTTGGACTGTTATGAAATGGTTGGTTTATTATAGGTACTATTTTGCATTGGAAAAAACAGGTTTTTGACATTTTTCAAAGCTCACGTATAACGCATATAGGATGATTCTGACTTAGATTTAAAAAATTATCCAAAAGGTTTTAATATAATTACAGTTGCTGTAATTATTCAGAATAAATTGATAATTTGTTCCTAAAGACACTCCATTAATGAGTAAATCAAAAGACAGGACTAAGGTAACCTCATGGCTGCCGCCGCTTCTGGGATGGTGGCAGGAAGCTCGATACCGGATTCCATGGAAGACTAGTCGTGTATACTAGCCGGATGCACGTTAAACCAGCCTAGGGTCAAAGTGTGCTCTGGGGTTTGGAAAGGAAGGGTGCCAGCTCGGATATTGCCCTCCTTCAACGTGCAGCCGATCAGTATACACCACTAATCAACCGTGGAATCCAGTCTCGAGCTTCCTGCCATCATCCAAGAAGTCAAAAAACAAAAGGTGTTATAATTACAGTAGGTGTACTTATTCCGAATAAATTAATATTTTGCCCCAAAGACACTCCTTTAATGAGTTAATCAATAGACGAACTAAGTTGGCCTCATGGCTTCTGGATGATGGCAGGAACCTCGATACCGAATTCCACGGAAGACTAATAGTGTATACTAGCCGCCTGCACGTTAAATCCGCCTAGGGTCAAAGTATGCTCTGGGGTTTCGAAAGAGTTGGGTGCCAGCTCGGATATTGCCCTCCTTCAACGTGCAGCCGATCAGTATACACCACCAATCAACCGTGGAATCCGGTATCGAGCTTCCTGCCACCATCCTAGAAGCCATGAGGCCACCTTAGTCCGTCTTTTGATTAACTCATTAAAGGAGTGTCTTTGGGACAAAATATCAATTTATTCGGAATAATTACACCAACTGTAATTATAAAATCTTTTGTTTCTTGGCTTCTTGATTTGTGGCAGGAAGCTCGAGGCTGGATTCCACGGTTCATTAGTGGTGTATACTGATCGGGTGCACGTTGAGCCAGCCGAGGGTCATAGTATGCTCTGGGGTATGGTAAGGGAGAGGTGTTGTTCGAAAACCATTAACATAGATCCTAAGTTCTGAAATCTTATGGAGCTGCATCAACCACATGCTGGTTAACTTTGTTCAAAATAAGAGTAAAGGATTTCAGACAAAAACATTTAATCACAATGGACGGCACAAAACACAGAGATACACATAAAACTTTCAGCAACCGCCGAGAGCACAAGTAGTTCTGATTACGTGTGTCAGATCGCAGGCTGACGTCACAACATCGCCGCCTAGTAGCAGTTACATTTCGCTTCACTTCACAACAGGTGTCATCTCGGATATTGCCCTTGTTATTTTATAATGGGTGAAGGTTATGAGTGCCTTTAAAAATAACCTTCCTGTACCTTCAAAATGGAAGGTTAATCTAAACTAAACTAAACTCAAAACATGAACCTTTCGGTGAGTTTTGTTAAAGAGGAATTCGTTTTTTTGTAAACTTATTATTTCTTTCAAATACAACTGAAATTAAATTTATTTATTTTGATTAAACTCAGAAAGAAAGATTTTAATTATTTGAAGGGAAGAATGTTTCATGTTTTGCAAGACAGGCACGTAAACATTTGTAAATAGAATTTTTGTCGAACAAACTGATTTCACATTACTTGTTCTTCCCTATATATTCATCCAATTAGCAAGCCCAAAGAACATTACCTGTTAACTGATCAAAACATGTACCGCCATTTAAAAAATTCCATACCAAACAAGATCAAATCTCACGTTTCCAAAGCTTCTGCGATAATTAGATTTCCCATTGTGCAATACGAATGCAGCTCTAATTTTGCTTCATCTCAAGTTCCAGACAGCGAAAGACGTGACGATCACAATACAGACTGCCTATTCAGCAAGAAGGCTTGTTTTAATCTCTTCATCTGTATTAAATGTTATTGTTCAAACCATTGTACTCATCACACAGAGCGATGTGATAATCGGGTTTTCTGTGGATGGGGACAGCAACGGAGGGATTTTAATTTCAAAGGAAGGCAACTGATGAATTTCTTCACTAATGAGATTGGCTGGTAGGGAAGTGCACGTCACCAAGAAGTATGGAAAAGTTTTAATTTTCCTTTTTTTATAACAAATTCGCGTCTTAGGTGTAAAATTTCCATCTTTACCTCTCCGTCTTAATAAGTATAATGAAGGAGTTTTGGAAGAATCTTTTCCTACACTTTTCCATTTACTGTAAAAGGACTAACTTGTTTACACAGAGCGCATTCATTAGTCGTGTTGAGAGTAATTAAGGGAAAAATCGCGCAGCATTTTGCAGTGAATAAATCAATTAAAATTCTTAAAAAAGTGATTTGGAAAAGCGGAGGTACTTGTGATTACCGCCTGGGATATTTATTTTTCGAAAGCGGTGGATTTTGTTTTTAATCTTGGAGTTCCCAAGAAAGTTTAAAGATCAGTTTTCTCTTCAAAATCATGAGATTCCTTTTCAATGATTTTGTGATTTATTATAAGATAAATATTTACTATATTGCCTCGGAATTAAAAGCGCAGAACATTTTTGAAGTTGACAACTTTTCCTTTGCGAATTATTTATTTGCAATAAACAGTTTTCTTTGATAACCGAAATAAAACTATGATATACACTTTTTTGGGCGTAATTATTTGGTTTCAGATTATTTTCGTCTTTAAAATAAAATAAACTTTTCGCTAATACTGTAAAATTAAATTTTCTTTTTGTTATTTCGTATCTAATAATTTCTTAATCTGAAATCCAGTCAAAGATGTATCAACCATAAATGTTATTTTAAATATTGTGCCTGAAAAATTAATTTTCAGGCTTGAAATTCACATAAATATATAATATGAATGATTTATTCATCACGTTAAATAAATAAGACCTGCAAATATTTCCGAAAACTGTTTAATTTTATTCTAATTTAATCATCTGTAAGTTCTTTTATGTATGATGATTTAATTTAATATCATCACCTGTAAAATATTTTAAATTATTCAATTTTTTATCAGTTTTACTGAAATGTAAATTTATCTTTTTGTAAAATTTCTTTTAGGTCACCAAATTGCTTTATTTTTTATTTCTGTTGATAAAATATATCAATATGTTTATTCCAACAAATTCTGCTTGTATATTATATTTATCACAAACATAATTTAAGCTTTCCAAGTTAGTATGAAGAACAACAATTCAATATCAGTAAATTAAAAAGGAGTAAAATAAAATGACGAAAATTATTCTTCATTACTTTAATGATTATCTATATACTATATAAAACTGAACAGATGCATACATGTTTGTTTCAGCATCACTTCCGAAAGATTGACCAGTTTTGATGAAAGTTGGTTCAAAAGTCCATCATTAGCCAAACTGAAGTATAGTAGGGGGAAATAAGACCTAGCCCAGTCCCTTAGAATAGGATGGGGTAAAGCCTCCAAAATGCGTACACAAATAGGCCCATTGGCAATTTTGGCGATTTTGATAAAACTTGGCACATATTTTCCTCTTTAGTGGACTTTAAGTGCTGTGGAATTAAATATGCCCTAACCCATTTTCTCCGATATAGTGGGGTAAAGTATCCAAAATACATGCAACAAATAGGCTTATTGGCATGCTTCATGATTTTGGCGGATTGGGTGATTTTGGTGAAATTTGATACACATACTTATAATTAAGGAACTAAAAATACTATAGGGGTAAATAAACGCTAATCCAATTAGTCATGGTAGTGTGGGTCAAATTCTTTTAAATACATTAAATTTCATTAATGGGCCGACTGGCATGACATTTTATAAAGCTGGGACATTTTTGATGACACTCTGTTGATATATTTCACATAGTCTGACTAAGAGTAGTATATGGGTAAATAAAGGCTAATCCAATTCCTCAGAGAAGAGTGTGGCAAAATCGTCAAAATGCATGTCTCTTGGGACGGATGACATGCTTTGGACATAGGAAGGGCGATTTTGAAGAAATTCGTTACAAAAGTTTCTCAGTGGCTGACTAAAAATACTCTATAGATAAATAAACGCTAACCCAATCGTTGAGGGGGGTAGAGTTTTTCAAATATATCTAAAAAATGGACCGATTGACATTAAATTTGTACCGAGGGGCAATTTTGGTAGCAATAGGAACGTATGTTCCTCATAGGCTGATTAAAAGTACAGTATTGATAAATAAAGGATAATCCAATTCCTGAAATTAGGGTGGGACAAAATCGTCAACATACATATAATCACTGTATATTCAATATCAGTTTTTCAATATGTCAAAATAAAAGCACCTTAGGGGTAAATGAATACTCATCCAATACCCATGGCCCACTAACATGCTATTGGATATGTCGAGGGAGATTTTGATGAAATTTTGTGTATATACTTTTAATTCGTCAATTAAAAATACTGTAGCGGTAAATAAATGCCAGCCGAATCTCTGAGGGTAGGGTAGGACAAAGTCGTTTAAATGCATGCGACAAATGGTTGATTGACATGAAATTTGATACGGATGGGGTAATTTTATGAAATTTGATACGGATGGGGTTATTTTATGAAATTTGATACACATGTTTCTCATAGTCAAAATAAAAGCACCTTATAGGTAAATGAATACTCATCCAATACCTCAGGTAGGGTGGATCAAAGACATAAGCTGATTGACACGAAAATCAATACTGCTGGTCCTCATTATCCGACATGAAGTATTGTTGGGGTAAATAAGCCCTAACCCTGTACTTCAGGGTAGGTAGGGGAATTTTCCCAGAAATACAATTAAAAAATGGATTTATCGAAATAAAACTTAACTCAGAGGTTTCAACGTGTGGAACTAAAAATATGGAGAGGTTGAATCTGTTGTAATCAACTCTTTACTATGATAAATACTTATACGACCTATAGAAATGTTTCTGAACGAATGAACGAATGCGGACTTTCGAAGCAATTTTTTTCGAAACATTTTTCAATAGTTGATTTAGACACTTTATTTGTTGGAATTTTAGTTGAAAGATGACTCCCACACTGTTCTAAAAAAATATTGTGAAATGGGCCCTATCTCGCACACTTTTGGGATGGGCGGAGGGAAAACTGTTAATGCAGTGATTATTTGCGAATATACTTTTATCCTATTGCATTACAAATATGTATCTCGTTCAAGGCTACACAGTTTTGATGGAAATGTCTGCGCATTCGGATCCTAATGTCAAGAGTGTAAGACTTCGTTCCATCTGATACTCACCGAATTTATGGACCAGATATACATACAATATGTCATTGTGAGTTCAAACTCCACTAGTTAATCTAGAGTGAAAGTTTAGAGAGGGAGATTTTCTCTCAAGTGATGCCCATGTTATCTGAGTAGAGTTTAGAAATATGATATCACTTCTAAGATATCTCTCATTTATCTTCAAAATGACAGCGAAATATTTTAACTCTTGCTCCATTTGAAAAAATAACCACCATGCATTTTTGAAATGTAGATATTTAGTAGAACGATTTCTAATATTTTAAAACCAAGAATTCTTATTGTGATAGTGATAAAAGTAGGTTTCTCTACTATCATAGAGAAAATGCCTTAAAATTAAATAAATTTTAATGGCGCCTTCGTCTGCCACATAATATTGTCAATATTTACATTATTTGACTTCAACACTAGGAATAACTCGCTTAATTTTCAAGTTAACGGATGTAACTAAGGAAACAATCGTATTAAAGTTCCAGTTGATAGTTACGAAGACCGATGGCGTGAAGCAGCCAACAACCAAAAGCAATAATCATATCATTAAATTAATCGAAGTGTATGTAACTGAAGTGCCAAACACTAGCTTGTTCTTTAAAATAAATTAAAAGACAAGTGAATGCGTTTTTTTAGTTTTTCGAATAATTATTCTTTTATTGTATGAACTGCCTTATCACAATTTGTACCTGTCACCGTGAAAAGAAGCATTTGCATATTTCTCAATTAACGATTGTCTCGTTACGAGAATACTTGTAATTTGTTAAATGAACAGGTTAATGAAGAAATTTCTGGTCGTCAATCAAAGAGTTTGACTTGAATTTGGTTTTGTTATCAAAGAAACCGCTGCCTGTTAAGCATGGTAAATTGCTTCTGATTACGGAAATGAATTTCTTTGGAAAGTTTGATAAATTTTGCTTGATTGTCCACTTTAATTACAATTTGTGGCAAGTTCTAGAATACTTGATTTGTTTGATGAATGTTTTGAGTTTTGTTACATTTTCAGCTAGAAAGTAACAGGCAGATTATATACATACAGCGAACTTCAATTAACCGACACTCGTTTAATTGTCAGTTTCTGTTATCCGTCATCGTCTAAAAAGCAAAAAGTAACGTTGTTTTATAGTTTTACCATACATTTCCGTACATTATTACTTTTGTATTAAAGTTTTCATTGATCCTTTGGTAACATTAAACACAACCTGCATGCATAGTTCACATTTAAAGGATTTATTTTCATTTTAGTCCCAAGACAGCAGTAAAAACACGTTCCTGTGCATATGTATTAAGGTATCCGACTAGGTTGAAAAAGCGATTTTCGAAGAAAAATTCAAAAACTTTTTATGATCTAAAAAAAGCCACAACTTTTAAGATTCTAAAACATTCTTTGTTTTCATTGTTATTCCTTGAATATTTTATTCTTTGATATTTATTTGAACTAATGTGTTATTATATTATTTAAATGCGTTTTCTGAAAAATGAAAATTTCACTAAAATTGGTCTACGAAAAACGTGATATCTCCAAAACAATTCAGTAAAATTTATTGAAATTTGGTACACATCTGTCAAAAGCCTTTTCGAGTGTAATAGAATGCAGATTTTTAAGATAACTTTATTTAGTCATGTTTTACAGTCACTTTTATTTCGAAACACAGGATAATTTTGGCGAAAAATCACTGACGCCAACTTTGAATGTTCATACAATATTTATTTATTACAATAAATTTCACCTTGCGGTCTATTACATTCTAGATAATTTGAGAAGTAAGCATGCCAACTTAAAATTAAATATGTCCATATTTTTTCAATCATGCTGTTTTTCTTAACATTGAAATTTTTATTAAAATTCTTAAAAAAATTAATATTTTCAAAAACTACTGATTATATATGAATTTCTATATCTAATTGCGACTCTTTAAGAATATTTTTGTTATTTACCTCTGTATGTCTTTTTGTGAATTCTTTTTTAAATTTTTCTCTCCGAACCTAGTTACCTTAATAGATTTCTGTTATTCACTATTCGGTTATCCGTCACAACCCTGGACCCAACGGTGACGTTTAATCGAATTTCTAGTGTATATACAATAACTAACTACATTTTTAATTTTCAATTATGACTTTTACGGATTTTAATATTATGTATAGGAGGAGGAATGTTTTATATTCTGACTATACTTTTTTCCATCATTATTCAAACTCCAGAAATTCGATGTGCTTTGTTAGCAATTAATTTTTCTCAGACATCAGCCTGATGGCTGCTGGAGGTATTCCTGGCTTTCTTCCATGAGAAAAGTAACTGTGGGCCTGTTTACCTTGAAACCCCTCCAGAAAGGCAACCTACCATCAAATATATAGCATCTAAGTCAGATTTTCTTCTCAAGTGCTAATACTTACGTACTAGAAGCTCCCTTCGACCAACATAGGATGCCACTCTTTTACTTTATCTAAGACATTGACTCATGGACTTGTCTAGATATTAGGGTGGGCCAAAAAAAATCATTTTGTTTTCAAGTAGCTATACCGCGGAAAAGTTGCTAACGGGTGAGAAATTAAACGAGGAAAAAATTAAGGATATGAATTGATATCTTCCACTCGCGCATCGGCCTTGAAAATCGTAAAAAGTGACGAAAATCGACTGTTTTTTTTTTAAAAATTAAAAATTTTTCTTTGACTGTTTATTTTAGCATTAGCTGCTAAGTACTGATCTTCTTAAGAGTAATAAAGTTTATTTTATCAAAATCCGTCCATAAGTTCCTGTGGCACGTTCCCTCCAAAATTGACAAAAATATGTAACATTACTTCAATATGCAATTTTGAACTCCTAACTCTCAACATAATCTTTATACCTCATTTTCTCGATGAATTGCAACAGATCGATGTATATGCATGAAAAAAATGATTTAGATCTAAAAATATAGCAACTTCGTTTAATTTCCTTGTTTATTGTGACACAATGCGAAACTAAGTTCCAAAATTACAATATCAATTGCTGCTTAAGAACGAATGGCAAAATTGCAGAAAAAAAAACAAAAAAATTAACAAGCGTTTATAGAAAGACTTTTACATTCAAAACATAGTTATGTCTCTTAAATTTCTTGCATGTAATTGTGCTTTTTCTTCTTACCAAATGATACTTGGAAGTCTAATTTATATGAAATTTCGGACATTACGAGTAATAGCGTGGCTTCTAGACTTCGACAAACGCTTCTCGATGCTTCTGATCAGCGCTGCTCTTTGGATTTTGAGGGACTGGAAACAAAATTAGGCTCTCGTAAATAAAGTTTTTTGATAATTCGAAGAATGCGATTTCTCAAAGATAAATTAGGATATCAATACATGAATCCATCCTCTAGTCAGAAAAAAATATTAAAATTACTCGAAGCAATCATAAACTTCAATTATAAAAAAAAATGAAGAGGTTAAATTTTATCCACAGTGGGAAATATTTCAAATGATAAATATGCTCTGGGTAATTTACCATGTTGTTATCTGCTCGTCATTTATTTGTAATATAATCCACTACAATTTATTATTTTTTTTCTTTTATGTCAAAGGTTTTGAAAAGGTGCAGGAAATAAATTTATCGATATAATGTAATTTACTAACGATTTCAGATATACACATAAAGTAACTTGTTGTGGTGACGAATATCCCCCGGGCATATGCCCGGATGATCAATCCGACTTGCCATAAATCCTCTACTTCGCGAGTGTCTGAAAATAATCATATTATGATCGTGAGACCGATCTCTGAAACGAGTTTGACATATCTCTCAACTGCTTGCTTGTGACATAGAAATGCTCCATTCAGGTACTTCACTAGACCGAATAGGAGGAACTGATTTCGCCATCATCATTAATGTCTCGCAACACAGGGAAGGAGTTAAATTGCAAGCATCCATTTCAATAATTTCCGTATACAACTATTTTTAAAAAAATTTAATTTTGGCTTCCTGAAATTTCTGATAGTTTTTCTCTTTTTACGACTGACTTCCCCCTTTTTTAAAATTTGTCAAATGTCCAGTTCTGTGATGTATTTTCTTTCATCCAGTGTCCTGACCAGAATTATACTTTCAGTACAAGTAAAAAAATGCATTGCATTTGTTTACAGGATCAATAGATTTAAGGAAATTTTCAGAAAGGTGACGAGTTGTGATGATTCCTTTGAACACGGGTTTTGAGCTCTGTGAACTATTTCCTGGTTTTACTATGCCATAGACGATTTCAAAAGAGGTTCTTTTCACTTAATTTACTCACCAAGGACTTATGCTGTTAACCACCTGAAATATGATAATTGGGTATGATCGCAAATAGCCAAAATTTCAATAAATTTCCCTCTTTTATGGCAGCTTCAATATTTGGAAGATATCATTGATCCTTACTGGACACTTTTTCATCAACATCGGGGTTAGTTCGTTATTTCCGAATTTTTCCATAAATCAGACTTCTAAGTACCATTTAGTGACAAGAAAAAGTACGATTCCATGCGAGAAATTTAAGAGACATAACTATGTCTTAAATGCTAAAGTGTTTCCTTAAAGGACTGTTAATTTTTGTGTTATATTCTGCATTATTGCCATTCGCTCTTAAGCAACAATAAGCTGCTAAATTCAAATTTTTAAATTTTTAAAAAAATAGTCGATTTTCGCCAATTTTTTCGATTTCCAAGGTCGATGCACGAGCGGAAGATGTGAATTCCTATCTTTAAATTTTTCCTCGTTTAATTTCTCACCCATTATATACATTTCCGTTGTATGGAGACATACAAAAAATTTTGATTTTTTCGGCCCACCCTACTAGATATCCTATAAACCATCCCGACAAGTGATTTAAATGTATATATTAATGATTTAATGCATGAAAATTTTCCTAAAGCTCCAAAACTTAAAACTGAGTGTAATGAGACTTATAAAATTATTATTACGTGTATTTTTCATGCTTTATAAATTTTTGAGATTATTTAGAAAATCACTTTTATGCTATCAGACACTGCTTTTTCCTGTCCTTTGAAAAAAGTCTGTGAACGAGCGAAAATCTAAAGTGATCATATAGATAAAATAATACTTATTAAATTATAGTTGGTACTAGTAACTTAAATATAGCCCCATTAGGAATGAATGTTAATATTTATATCTTATACATATAACATGGATAAGTATCGTATATTGTATGAAATATTCGAATATATTCTATGTTAATTCAAAAATTTATTCTTATTTCAAACTCAGAATACATACTTAAACATAATTATTATCTAGACATTTTTTCTTGTTAAGAATTCATAGAATTTTAAATATTACTAAATGTTTTATAATAGTCAAATATTTCGAATCCGGAAAATAAATCAACGATGAATATTGCGTTTTGAAAAATATTTCATCTTCCTCAGAAAACTTTTTAACATATGTTATAAGCGATTATAGTAATTTGGAATGCAAATATTTCGGTCTTCTGCTTTGTTTTTCATTTAAGGAAGAATGAAATTACGAATTAGTATCGAGTTATTATTAGATGCGTGCAGATATTTTTTAAATTTCATTTAAACCTCTCTTTTTACTTCCGGTAAAAATTAGCTCTTAGCTCTGAAATAGATTTCATTTCAATATTTAGGAAATTATACTTTAGTTAACAATGCAAGTACTAAAATAAAATTTTAAAGAAATTATATATATATATATATATATATACTGCTTCATCAGTCAAATGACCAGACTTTAAGATAAGTTTTAGATCAGATTTAAATAGAAAAGTTTCCTACATGGATAGTAATACAATTTCTATCCATTTGATTATTAAGATTATTTTATTTTCAATATCACTGAGAGCTGAATAAGTCTGAGGAAAAGACTCACATTTTCTGGCTTTAAAGCTCTGAACTTTTCTCATGATTCATTCCTAGATATTTTATGAAGAAACAAGTCGTTCATTGTTGGTAACGATTGGTTTATCGTTCTTTTAAAAGCCGCAAAGGTATCCATTCATTACATTATTCACCATAAACATGACAATTGGCAGTTTTCAAACCTGATTACGGAGCGAATCAGTTCGCCAATTTTTTAGTTTTATAAATGTCATTGTTAATCTATTTGAAGATTCTTTTTTGTTATTTTTTCCATTTAAAAATGTCGTGTATTCTTTCAGACTTGGTTTTTAGATTTTTGTGTTTCGTGCATGTATTTTTGCGTTTGCTTGAAGTACATACAGACATACATTACTACATATGAATTTTAGTTTTGCTTTTTATTTAAACTTTTTCTAATAATCATTTTTCATTCTATGTACTAATTCTTTGGTCTAATATGCATTTAGACTTGCTTCTTCCACTCAAAACCCATTCAACCGATCAAGGATGTGAATGATTCTTGGCGCAAATATATGGAGTAGTGTTCTTTTCTGCATATGTATCCAATTAGATGTCTGAGGATGGAACATCATATTGTATAGTATCTTATGAAAATTTAGTTCAAAAATATATCTAATTATGACTAACTTGTTTGTTTATTTTTATGAAATAATTTGTTATAATGAATAATTTATGAATTATGGAACCAGATTTCCGGCATATCAAAATTATCTTGATATCATGGAAGTTTTCTTGATATCATGCATTAGTGTCGAGATAAGTCGACACAAATGTATGGAGATATTTTCTCATTTCTATCAATTGTTTCGGCTACTCGCTTCATCAACTTAATATAACTATTTTACAAAAACATGCGAAGAAAAAAAATTATTAATTTTTATCAGAAATGAATTAATTTTAAAGTAGAGTTTTTGACTACTATCTTCATATTACGTTAAGGGTTAACGTTCCATTAGTCCTAAGCCCGGATTTTTCCCCCACCAGTTTAATCGAAACATACAGGCACGACATTCACTTGCATTTAAATGGACGCTAACTCTGAACGAAGGTAGGGGGAGCGATCTTCTTTCACTCTCTACAGCTGCTTTTCAAACGCAATTCGATTTTCCCCAGTCAGCAGATTTTAATTTATGCTAACCTTGAAGCTAGACTTCAATCTTCACAAGGCCAGAAGATTTTAATTTATGCTACCCTCGAAGCGAGGCTTCAATCTACGCAAGGCATTGCTCTTTTCGATAGCCTCTTTGAGGGTGCCTCTGATTTTTCATTCCGATTTCAGTGAAGCTTGAATTACAACAATGGCAAGCCGTTTGGATAATTTCCTTAGATTTCTATCGCTTTTTTCTTCACGTGTTCCAAAATATACAGTTTGGCTGTGAAGTGAATGGCCGGCTTTAAGGTTATTTAAGCAGTTCAGGGGACATGGAATGCAGACAGACAGGCGGACAGAAGGATATTCCTTCTTTAAATTTCATTATATAAAAAATCGTTGCGCACATAATGTAACGTCTCATGCAATCAAGCCAGACGAAGACAATACAGATGAACGAAGCCTAAAACTTAATTATTCTACAATTTATTACAATTATTGTTTGGATATTGTTGGTTTTTGTTTTAAAAATGAATTATTTGGAATTGAATTGTGTTATAGGATGAATTTTTGGTTACTGATTAGCGTATTACTTATGAACAAATTGATTAAATCTGTATACGTCTTGAGTCACACGATCGCAAGATAGTACAATGCAAACTACTAAGATAACATTTCTATTAAGCCGAGTTTTCCCCTTTGAATTCCTGATCTAAAAAGTGTGCTAGTTTGAGAAAGGCGGGATCTGGATGGCACAGAAATGCTTATTCCATTTGAAAGATTCCGAGTAACTAACTTCCAATACCTTTTATTTCAAAATTCTTTATTAGGCAGAATCTTAAACATCCAAATGAACTACCGGTATCTAAGTCACTTCCATTAACATTTCCATTTGCATCTTTTGTGGTTAAATACGTTTCAGAAAACATGTTGATTCTAGATTTCAAAGAGCTTTAAGTTTCTTCCAATAACAATTAATAATTATGCGCATTAATCTCAGTGAAACACGTTTTATATGTAATTTCCTTATCATTATGCGCCAGTCAGAAATTTTTTTGAGTACGTCCGCTGGTGAAATCCGAATAATAAAAAAAATCTCAATTAATTTTAATATACCCCATAAGCTTTAAGTTCGGAACAAAATGGATGCTTGCTGTGAAGACAGAAAAATTGATTGCAGTTATCTTTAGAAAAGGGCATTGAGGTATATTACAAAGTGATGTTGAGCTATGCCAAAAGTATGTTCATTGGGTATCAAAAATATTTCGGTCTCAATCCTGACAGTAACCTAACGTTTAGAAGTCATATCACCTACTTTAAAAAACGAACTGCACCAGAATTAATCATTGTCTCCCTCGAGTTAGAGAAAACAGATAACCTTAAAGAAATATGTTGATTTTCTAACGCAAATCCTTTGATTTATATATATGTATACTTTACCAATATGAAACCTGGTGGCGACCATAAATAGAAAGAATCTTCAAAATTTACAAAACAGAAACCACAAAATTATCCCAATGCCCCACTGTGTATATAAATTTCTGTTATCCATTTGGATCTCAATGCTGATACCGTGAATAATCACATACAGCAGATTTCAAGAAACTCTTATAATGAAATAATTAACCAGCCGAACGACCCATTATTCCATCAAACTTCCTTTGTTGAAAGCAGGTGGCATCATCCTCTTATAAAGAGTATCTCAATGAACCAGCAGTTAATGACTCATGACCTGTCCCATTTTTTCTTTTCTTAATTATTTCATTCTATCTGATTCAAAATCATCAGAGAATCTCAGGCAAAGTTAATTTGCAGTAGCACAATTTTATGTACTCAATGAAGTTTTGGAATTCGTGTGTGCATTTCGAAGAGAAGGTATCTGTCATTAAGTGTTTAAATACTTATTGTTCCGTTGATTTTTCTATCCGTTGATTTTTTTTAGCTAAAACTGATATCACGACGACAAAAATAGACACATATATCATAATTTTTTCTTTTGACCCTCTTTATTTTAGTAATAATTCAATAACCATTTTTCAAATCTGATTTTGGAATTCACTAAAATTTTAATATAGTATACATTTTCATTTGAACGTCAAGTCGACGAATTAAAAAACTTTGCTTCAATTTTTCAGTTGAAAATTTGAAATTTTAGAAAATTATTTTGCGAAACTAAAATAAGTAGAGGAGATATTTTTCCTATGTATGAAAAACGATATTTTTACAAAAGAATAAAAAAATATGTTGACAGAAAACGTAATCTAAATTGGCATAAGAAACAAGATATGATCATTGTTTTGAATTTGTAAAGTTAAAGAAATGTAATTATTTAAAATTTGCACTGATCATTTAAGCGCACACTTTTATTTTAAATGTTGAAATGTATTACTGCCGATATCACTTAGAGGAACTTACCCTCCATTAATATTAGCACTCCGCACTAATATTGCAGACATCTTTGCAAATCATTCAGAAACTATCTCATAAATTAATACATGTTCGTTTCATATTTTTGTCAAAACAATATACTTTGACGATTGGAAATCAATAAGCATTTTTTTAAAGTTTCAATTTTGAATAAAATGTTTCAATAAGTAAGTGTTTAAATGTCCGTTCTCTTTTTCTGATGTATTTCGATTTTTACAACCTACAGTAAAATTACGCCAAAAAAAGTAATACTTTTTTTTTCGTTCTCTTCTACAACATAATTCTAGCTTTTATTTGGTGAAAAATGTTACGGGAACCATGTCCGAGCAGTTTCTTGGTCCAGTGCTCTTTTTATTTCGTTATTTACGGGATTTACTTTCGATACAAGTGAACGTAAATATTTTTTAGACATTTCGCGAAGTTCCTTCCGAGATAAGGTGCTTCGACGTCTTAAGAACATAAAAGAGGTAGCCCTTCAGAAATATTTTTGAGAAGTTTGTTCATATTCTTATTTTTTGTTGTTCGCAAGTTCTTGTTAGACACTAAGTACATGCTGCAAAATTTATATTGCTATCCGGAGGAGAGCGGACAAAAATACTTACGCAGACAGGCTTTTTATCTTATTTTTGTATGTCGAAATTTTAAAGTTTATTTTTAGCTTTTTATTTAAAAAAAAGTTTTCCATCTCTCTCGAGGAAAATAAATAGCTATTAGATGAAAGTGCTGCTTAAATACTACAATGAGATTATTTCATAATCTTTTGCAACATTCATAGAAAAAATATCTGTTTCGTAATGCATTATACTTAATGGCTTGAGTTTTATCAGTTTTTCAGTTATTGTATTGTCATATATTAATGGCTATGGATAAAAATTGCTTTAAATACCGCTTTTCGGCGTTTGTGATATAGTTATAAAATGCTTTCAGTTTTTCTAAAGCCTTTAAAAGGCTTTTTTTTTAAAAAATCTGTTATTTTTTGCTCTTGATTACTTACAAACAAATCTGGCAACATTAATTAAAGATAATAAACAAACAGGATCATTATGAACTAATGGTGAATAAATGCATTTTATTCTTTCCTAATAGAAGTAATTTCGCCTTTCAGAATTGATTAAAAAATCTGAAATGAGTTAGAAATATATTTTTGAATTTCCAAGGGCAAAAATTCTCTTTAGATTTATACAGTACAATAAACAATTGCTTTACTTCTTTTGTCTTACATAATCTGTATGACTAGCCGCTCTCGCCGCCCTCCGGGGGGGGGGTTCGCGGCCAGCACCCACTCTGCTCAGCACTGCCCCTGCCATCTCGCTGCTTTACGGCTCTCAGGCATTACTTTTTCAGTTTTAAATACTGCATCAAGACCAGTGTATCATACTATAAAACCGTAGTACATTTCACATTCTTTGTAGACAACAGTTTCTTTAAAAAATGAATTAATATTTACTAATAAATTCACATTTTTATTTTTATAAAAAAAATGAAGCATTTCAAACATACAGGTAGAAAACACACATGAATACTTGTTTTCTCTTTTTTGTATTACATTCGACTTGAATATTATTATTTTTATCACTACTCTAGAACTTCTCTCCAAACAACATTTTATATTTTGTACAACTTTCTCACGAATTTCTGTATGAAAGTCTCACATCCATGAATACAGAATGATATTGCCCTAAATAAACAGTTTCCATCCCTATAACAGGTATTTTACGGCACTTTTGACACGCCATTTCAAAATGTAAACATTCATTACAAAAATAACTTCAATTTCTCATTTAACAACACTGCATTCCAAAAAAGTTCTTTAACAGCAACTAATTTTTTTGCTGCCAATCTAATAAAAATAAATTTAGAAAAAAAACACAAAATCGTTTTCTATTAATGATAAATTAAATTTTAACTGAAAAAAATAATAATATTTATAGAGATGTCTTAACAAAATCGTCTGCTAGCAGAACTAAATTACAGAGATGTCTTAACAAAATTGTCTGCTAGTAAGATTAAATTACAGACATGTCTTAACAAAATCGTCTGCTATTAAAACTAAATGAAATTGAAATGAGATGCAACATAATTGCTTACGAATGAAAACTAATATTTTAAACTTGCGAAAATAAAGCAGATCTTTCTGATTGGTTAGGTATACTAAAGAAGTGAAGTAATAAACTGGCGAAAGAAGTCTAGTTTTCTGAGGTTCAGAAACTCAGTACTATTTTGAAATAACTCTCCGTTATTTCCGTTAACATATTCCGTTTATTTCACAATATCTCTCAAAAATGGAGGCTTGGGGGCAGACGACACTTGATGACATATATAGACGTCATAAACTATCATATGAAAAAAAAATGATCGAAATCGGTCAGGTGGTTGGGACTGGGAGATTTCGAGAAGGTTTTTCCCCATAGACAATGTACAGAGGAGAAGTGTTTTTTCGATTTCGCGTTCGAAAATGGAGGGCGGTGTGGGGCAGGCAACCTTTGATGACATATCTAGACGTCTTACGCTTCCATCTGAAAAATAATTTTGAAATCGGTTGAGTAGTTGAGGCTGGCGGATTCGGTGAAGGATTTTACCACATTAGTTTAAATATATAGATGAGTTACGCTTCAAACCTTCAAGCATGCATGGTTTTTCAGACTTGTTACGTTTATTTTCATTCCTATAAACTATTCTAGAAACTTTTATTTCGTATAAATACACTATTAAATTAATAAGCGATTTCAAAACAGCAATCATTTCTAAAACATAGCGTTGCAGTGGGCAAAATGTAACTTTGAAACTTTCGTTTCAGACCAACTATTCAAATTTGGTTTTCAAACGAGATATTTTGATATGTATTATTTTGAAGATCGTGAAGAGTTCTACTTAAATCTTATGTAAATAATTCGAGAAGGTTTTAATAATTAGAATAAATTATATAATATATTAATAATTAGAATAAAATAATTAAGATTTAGTCATGTATGATAGTTGACTCTAGGGAATTGCAAGCCTCACACTTTCACATGCGGAAACACTTGAATGATCGCCTGGCACACAGGTCATTTATTCTCTTGAGACCCAAAGGTATTTATCGCCTAATTTTCCCAAAAATAGCGATTTATACTCTTGACAGATTATGTAAGATTATATATAATTAATATATTAATTATATTTTAATCAATCTAAATAATAAATAAACATTAAAAATAATGATATTTAATTAATAGATAACACCACGGGACTATTTAAAAGAATTTAATGGCTTTGAATGGAAAGCAACTTTCTTGCAAATCAAACACAAACGTCCATTAAAATGGACGCGAGGGCTCATGAGATTATGGGCTCAGTGCCATCTGCAAAATGAACCCCACAGCTGCCCGACGCATTTAGCGAAATTGCCCATCGTTCCGTGGTATGGATCATCATAGACGCCCTGAGCGAATCTAGAAACACTTACTGCGCAGGTACATGACCTTGTCATCCTGGTACTCGAGATTCTTTATCTCCGGAGGTTTCTATAAAATGTAAATCAGATTTGGCAAACATATTAATTATAAAAATTTAACTATGGAAATATTTTAATGATTTCATTTTATTTTTTCAGTTGTAATTATCGATTAATTTCATTTTCAAATACAATCAATAGAAAAAATAGTTACATAAATTGGTTTAAATTCTTAATTTATTTTGTATTTAAATTTTCCATGCATTTTCAAAGTTTTAAATGTGTGTGCATTTGTTTAAAGAATACCTGAGGTTCCTGCGTTATGCTTGGCATACATTTTTATTTCTTTACTAATAATAAAATATTTAAGATTTTATATTCAAAGTGTGTTTATTTAAGATATAATGTGGTATTTTCTTATTCAATTCGATCATATGCTTTATTCGAACTAAATGAAAATAAGTGCTATTAAGTTAATAACATTATGATTAATTCCTAACGTTGCTGAATACTTATAACATTTAATTAAATGCATTCATTAATTGCAGAAAAACTAATTGTACTAGATTATTAATTATTAAGAAAAAAAGTTACTTCTTTTTGACAGAATTCTTAATATTTAAGGTCACATCTTCAAAATATCCTTTTTCTGTACTTGGTAATTAATAAAATAACATAAGATAAAATACTAAGGGAAGAAACATGCCGGACAACAAAAATTCTGTTTTTTTATTGCATGAAGCGTTAAATTTCTGTTTTCAAACATTTCATAAAGTTCTTTTTTCAGCAAATGCTGTAATTTTTTGAAAGCTGAAATTAAAATTTATTTTTAAAAAATGCAAAAACGGTTATAAAAAACCCGCTTGCTTAAACATTCATTATTTATCTGCCTCAAGTTATATTTTTCCAAATATTTTTGCCGTCAGGTAAATATTGTTCAAGTTATATCTTTTTTGTGGTATTGCGTTAAAATAAATGTAAGAAAATCTAGACTTTTTTTACGTGAATGGTGTAATATTTGTGTAACGTTGTAGAATATTTTTAAGAAATGAACTCAAACATAAAGAGTCTTTATAAATGTAGAACATAAACACTGTATTTTACACTGGTTTCAAGCTCATCTGCACGATAAATTCTGTAATTTTCTGGTAAATAAATCCATCATTTATAAAGATTTATAAAATTTAAACATTATAAAAATGCGTGGATCATATTTCTATATTAAAAAACTCAACCTTTTCAGACTCAAACCTTTGCTTAAAAATCCCCTTCTTGTACATCCGTAAGTAAGGTGTAGATGTTAAACTAAATACAGACATTATAAAAATATATTTTTAAACTATCGAAATTTTAGAAATGCTATAAAAATTTAAAAAATAGCTACAAACATTAAGATTATTTTTTAAAGGTGATATTTTTTTCTCAAAAAGACCAAAGTTGAACAAGGAAAATTGGAAAAAATCTGGGTATAATCAAAACGTCTTGATAACAGTTTTCGTTAATGCATTGAATTCATTGCATTAATTTAAAAGTAGTATTTCAGGAAGATGGATATAATTTGAAACATCTTGAACTCTATGAGAAATTCCAAAGAAGTGCATTTCTAAAAGCTATGCCTGATTTCAAAATTTTTAGATAAGTTTCTGTTTATGGTAAAATTAAACGTTTTCAGTAATGTATAATGTTTTGAATAACGAAAAATTTGAAAAGATATCCACTTATTATTTAATGGTTTCCTCTATTTTCCTCTTTATGTAGTATAATTTGGTAAGTAAAACAACATGTTGTGTGCTAGTTCGAACAAAACCTGTAAAGATAACCCCGTGCTAGAACTGTAAACACTACATCATGTATCATGAACCACTGATCCTAATTACATGATGCTAATTATTATGGTCTTTTTCAGATTATAGCGCCATGCCACGTAGCAAGACGGAGAAGAAGCATGAAAATATTGATCTCAGTCTAGATAAAAGCAAGTCTGCTGAAGGAGAAAAGAAAATTTCAATTTCGGAATCGTGTAAAGTGTTAAACGTTAAATTTATAGCAATATTCTGGTATTCGACGGCTTTTAAGAAGTATGAGAAAGAGAAATTCAAATATGATGAAGAAAATGACAAAAGAAAAGTATTTTTTTAAGAAGGAGAACCCTGTTTAATAGAGTATAAAAATGAAGTGGCAAAGAAGAGTGGTGGATTGGCGCAGAAGGGGTTTAGAGATCTGGCTTATTAATTTGCAGTGGCCAATAACAAAATTCGTCCTATCGAGTGGGCTGTAGAAAATCCTGCCGGAGAAGAATGGTTGACACAATTTATGACATGCGCGCTGCAAAACTATCCTTTAGAAAGCCAGAAAAGACAAGTTTATCAAGGGCAACAGCTTTTAACATTACCAATGTTGAAACTTTCTTTAAAAAACCTCGAAGATGTGTAAATATGTGTTAAAGAAATATATTTTGCAATTATACATTGGTTTCTAACTGATTTCCTGTTGTCTTATTTTTAATGCAGTGTGCATGCGTATGTATTTCTGTATGATCTAAGGTACAAGATTATGTGATCCAAGGTACAAGACAATCTTCTACAATGAAGCATTCCGAATAGAATTATAATTTTCCCTTTTTTTAACTATCATTCCTTATCTTACTGTTTACAAATAGTTAAAACTGAAACTGGATATGTGTTACTTGAAATAGGATGCCTATAAATAATAAAAAATGTAATTTTTTTTAGATTTTAATCGTATAATAGAAAAAGTTATCCAAAGTACAACAATCCAATCCTGTCTAGAAAAGATTTGTCAAAGTAGATGGTGTACCTGAACAAGACGACAATTTTGTTTGTTTAAAAAAATTATAACTAATACAGAAATTTCACCTTAGTTAATATTACGGTTTTTAAAGATGATGAATTATTATTTATGAACTGAAATTGGCAAATTATTGAAAAATGTGACGCTTTTCTTTAAGACCAGCTCAACTTGGTACCACTTGATTCCTCTGATTCTGGAACATCGCGAACCATATTTAAACTGTAAGAAAAAAATGTCAATGTAGATGGCACACCTGTGCTAGACGTCGATTTTGTTTGTGTAAATTTGCGATTCGACGCTATGGTACGTGAGTACACGGGCTTCCGTGAGAGTACTACTTGGTGACATTTAAATAAAATTAATGACATACTGGAATGACTTTATCATTGAATCTGTTGTAATATCATTCTGTCATGTGCCAGCAGTCTTTAAAGATATGGTGTCATGAATAATACACGACTCTTCGTATTCGGTTTCATTTCAGACTTTGACATCGAAATTTAATAAATGTCATATGGTATTAATATGCCGTTTGGTATATCAACTCATAAACAGAAAATACTCTATGCATTAAATTCTGATGCGAATTTTAAAAGCGTGTGGATAAAAACCTTTGTCACAGTGTGTAAGGAAGAAATTTATAATAATATTGAAACAATTCTACAAAAATTCGTAATTGTATATGATACCGTATACATAGATAGCCAATTCAAAAGAATGTTGGTTCCAAATTTAAATAAACGCTTTATTTTTAAGAGGCATTGGACCGAAAAGAAAAATATGAAAGAATGCCAAGGACATAACTGTTTTGAAGTTACATTCCTTAATAGATATATTCTCTTTTTATTTTAGTTTTACCCGAAAGCTCAAGGTCCATAAATTTAATAATACTTTGCATTATATTTTAACAATAAAGCGAATTCATATAAATTTGCGATATGCTTTAATTTTTTTGAAACAGCAAACGCTTTAACGCTTTTTCAAAATTAATTTATTAAAAGTCAATGTTTGGAATAAAAAGAGGAGTTTAATCATTTTCTATAAAAAGAAAGTGACAAAACTGAAATTTGCATTTAAGAGCATAATTAAAAATAAAGAATTTTTTAATCTCTTTAATTTGTATTCAGTGTTACAAAGCCTTCCGCTCCATTCATAACATCTTGTTAATTTATATTAAAACGCGAAAACATCTTCCATAAATTGATAGGTGCATGCATATTATTTTTTCTAACAAAAGCGACAAGACTGTTCAATTTAAGAATAAAAATTCAATCTTCAAAGCATTTAAACACATGGACATACTCTCACGGAAAAATTTAATAAAAGATCTATTGCATCACAAAAGTTAATAAAACGTGCACTGATAAAATCCAATATTACATTAAGAGGGTCTAGTGTAACGAATTTTTCGCTTTAAAAGATAAAAAATTGACATTATTTCACTGGTACGCGACATTTTCATCAAAGAATTCCAATTATTTTGAAAAAAAAAATGCTTTATAGAAAGAATTCTGAGCAGACGATATTTTTTTTCACTTCGAAGTTTGAACGAAGTGAATTTAATAACGAAATTTCAAGATGATGATATTACTTTTGAAAGACTTACGACGATAAAAACACTAACAAATAACTGTCAATGATGCTTTATTTTAACAACTTTTCTTGATCTAGATATAACCACTTCATCTTTTATTATGTGTCATTCCTTTCAAGAGAAACATATTTTATTTTGTTTTGTATCAAAAAGAAAAATCTATAGATAAGATGAAAAATGTTGATGGCTTCAGAAGTCTGCTGAGCTGCGTAAACCACTTGGAATTCATTGAAATTTTTGTTAATAATAAGCAATAAATTTAAAAGAAATGCCATTTTTGTGTCTTAAATCATTTCAAATGAATCAAAATATTCTTAGTTCTCCTACTTTATCAAATTTCTATCTCATTTAAAATATTTAAATTAATTTGATAGATTTAAGTGCATAGCTGTATTATTTTGCTCTTTACATATTACTCTTTTTAAAATAACCTTATAAAATCTCTTTTGATTTGAATAATCTGAATTAAGCTATATCGAGATATTTGTGTAAAACTTATGTTCATCTTAATTTGAAGTTATTTATTTTGAATGCAACATTGAAGTTACATATATTTGTTCATATAACACTCTACAAAATTTATGTTTTATAAATTACAAATTCGTAATTTGTCAAATTATCAGATAGATGGAATTTCTGTATTTTGTTACAAAACTGATTGGCTTCATTTCAAAAATGTTTCTTACTTAGAAGCTATAAAATATCTGATATTTGAACAAGAAATGATATTGATCAAAATTAATCCATCAAAATTAATATTACCATCCATTTAAAAATCCATTAAAAAATTACCATCATTACCATTAAAATTACCATTAAAATTACCATCAAAATTAATATTCTTCGACAAATATTTAGTAAGATAGCATTAGTTTTTTAGTTACAGCATTAGTTATTTCCTATTATGAGTCGAAAAATATTTCTAAAACAGAATGTTTTAATAGTATCTGGATCATTCTTTTTAAAGGCTAAGGATAACGAAACTTTTATTTACTCAATTTTAGTGATTTGAATTTCGGAAACACATGATCACTTAGGTTTGATTTAATGTATCGATATGTTCATACAGTTGCTACAAATGTGCAAATTCTTTTCTAAAATATAAGACAGAATTTACAGCTAAACATTTCACAGAATTTATCTATTTACACAATGTGGTGGCTCCAGCCCTGCTGTTCATTGTGCAATGATGATATAGTAGTAGAGACCCAGAGTACCCTAAGGGTGTAAGACATTTAAGAACTGAAATGATGATGATAATGATGATGCAGTGACTGAAAATCTTTTGAATTATTGATTACGCAACAACTATTCTCATTGCTTGTTTTCGGTCACATAGCATTTTTTTCTCCGTCCTCTGAAGCACGAGAGTTCTTTCATTTTTTTCTAATTCATCATTCATTTTTTCATAATTTCATTTTTTGGCGAAATTAAAACAAGGATAATAATGCTAATAACGAGCTTACGTTATATTATTACACTGCATTATAAAGCTGCTTAATAACTTAAACTTATAAATGAATTGAAGCATCCGTCAAAATATAAAGAGAAATTAATTTCTGTAAAATATTAAATGATAACAGTAGGGTTAATTGAAACACAGCTTCCAAAGGATTCTCCGTATAGTGATATAAAAAAATACATGGAAATTTCTCAAAATTTATGTTGTCTATACGTTTTCAATGAACATGTCTTAGAGGAGAATGATGGTTAGTTACATCGGTAATACAATTCGGAATTGGTTCCAGAAAAAAAACTATTTTTTTAGCTGCCTACTCTATTTATTTATGATTCTTTTTTGCTCATTCACAACTTATGAATTAAATACTATTGTGCATTAATATTTTTAATCAACTACCTGCGACAGTAGGATACCTGTATTCTGTGAAATTTTAGAGTATTTTTGTTGATGTGAAACAAAAATGTTATCGTAACATATATGCATCCTAATCTTCTTCCACTTAAATGATATTCTTATGTGAAATTATGCGAGAAAGGCGATACGAGAGTATTTTATATTTTGTCACTTTGATTTATGTTACTTTTTGATTTAATTCTAATTTTACACTTTGCGACTTTAACTTTTATGTGACTCTTTGATTTAAATCTCGTATAAAACTCTTGGTTTTGTCTCTTTGATGTAAATCTCGCATGAAACTCAAAAGATAATTCTGACACACTGATGTAAATTTTAAAGTAAACAAATTTTTTGGAGCAAGAATGTCAACCGTTAACTGCTTTAGCGCCCATTGCTTTAATTTTCGTAAAATGAGCCAACAGTTTTGACTTATAAAATGAAATTTTCAAAAAATGAAATAATTAATTAAAGAAAAAAATTTAATTATTTATTTTAATTACAATTTTTGCTTCATTTACTATATATTGTCAGTCATTTCGTATAAAATATATTGGATGTTTCTCATGCAGTTCTCAATTTACCTTCCTTAAAATTAAAGAAAACTGTTTATCTAAACACTAATTGAAATTATTTGGTTTTGAAAATTTTGTTTCACACTCGCATTTGAACATCAACATAACCTGATCGAATGTCATCAATATTAAAATATTATCCATTAATTTAACCTCCTAATTTCCAATTTAAATTATATCTAAACTTTTTAGAAGGTATATTACAAGAGAAAATTTATTTCAGTAAACTTAATTAGAAATGAATAATACACAATGATATCCAACGAATTAATTATGAGCAAAATTTACAGAAGAGAAAAATAATTTTCCCTCTACTTTTGAGGATTCAATGAAGAATAAACAAATTTCACTCACCTGAAACTATTTAAATAAAACTTTTCTTTCTCCACCTTTCTTAGTTATTAAGAATTTAATTAAATCTTAAACATCACACTTTATTCTTTGAAAGGGAAATGTTGGAATAAAAGCATTCAAACCATCTAAATTTCGCGTTTAGTTTTAATTTTATTCTGAAGAGCTTTTCACGTTAAACTTCATTACCACTTCTCAAGTTGAAAACTTAAAACTCACCCAGTTTTAATTTGCAACAATCCGTGAAAATTTACCGTAATAATTTAATTTGATGGAAATAGCTTATGTAGAGGTCTCGTATTCGGTTCGAAAGAGAGTAATGCTGATTTTCTAGCGGAAAGGGAAATCTAAAGAGTAAGGATTACTTTGTTGTTGCATTATACTAATTCATACCTTAGAAAAATAGCGAAATATACTGCTCTAATAAAATCATTTATGCCTATGAATTTATATTAATTGAAAATTGTTTTATACAGATATTACTTTAACAGCTGATTGTTCATCTTCATGAATCTCTAATAATTTACAGTTTGCTCGGAAAGAAATTTTCAAATTATTACGAATAATAATTTTTTTAAATCTATTCTTATTTAAAATTTTCTTTACGGTTGTTACGGAGGTTGTACCAGGCTATCCTTCCTCTCCATGCACCAGATGGTACAAGTGTTAAACCCTTTGCAATCCCTGCCTCATAGCTAATCTGTGCTATTTTATAATTCTGTAGATAGTTTATAACCTTATGGTATTGTAAGTTCCCTTGCTTAATGGCTAGATTAAGTGCTAGCGAGGATTTCCTAAGATTTCATCACACTTCCAAAATTTTCCTACGACACCATCAGAGAAATTTAATCTCAAGGAATTTAACATGCAATTTGATAAATGATTCGGTTCGCAATAGATTGTCCGAGTGATTGGGAAGCTTCTCTTTTTTTACTGTTTATGAGAATGGTTTTATGGATATTTTAAATTTAATTGATTTGGTTTATTTATATTTTTCCTCTCGAAAAGTTGATTTTTAGTAAATTCCGCATATTGTTTTGAAGTTAGTTACTTTTTTTAAGACCGCTGTTGAGATTGTCCTTGCATTTGGATTATTTTTAAACCCATATCGGCCATCGGGTTTTATTTCGGATTCTTTTTCAGGTTTATATGGACTTCTAATTTCATGTTTGCTTTTAATTCTGATTTACTTTCTCTGTTTGCCCTCTTCAAGATTTAAATCTGATAAAAATTCGAAATTGACAAGAGATTTAAAATAAAACGATAATGTTTTTCACGTGTAACCAGATAAAAATACACTGCAGATGTTTTCAGGAATAATGTCTCGAAACTGCGAGCAGTTGGTCGAAAATATCAAGTAATGGAGGAAAGAAAAATATTAATAAAACGTGAGTATAAAAATGTTATAGGAACTTCGGGATATATTTTAAAAGAATTTAAAAAGGAGAATTCATCGAAACTTAAAACATAATATGCACATTGATATCATTTATAAATATTCTTTCATTTTTATAAATTAGCTAACCTTCAAGTGGGCGCGTTCTCCAAGCCAACATGAAAGGTCGCGCGTATTTCCTAGAGACGTTTTTGTAAAATATCAGTTTTTAAAAGGTTAATAATTGAAATAAGTGCAATTATTTTAAACTATTTTTATTTAAAAAGGAATGGAAAAAATATAAACATAACGGACAAAATAATTTAAATGACCAAAGCATTAGTTGAATTGCGTAAAGATAAAATAAATGAAATTGCCAATATTTCGACTGAAATATTTGCATTAGTAATATAAATCTGTAAAGATAATTTGGAAGTAAAAAGCAATTGAAATTTAGATATAAAATATAAGAAGTCTGTTTCATACACATTTCATTGAATATTTCTCACGTATCTCTGAAATACAAATAGTAGATTCTCAGAATCTTATTAATTCCTCGATGATTAACAATTCATCGAAACGAGCTGGAAGAATAACCAATGTCATGCGTTCGTAGCACCTTCTGGTAAAAAGATATAAAACGAAATTTTTTTCTAGTGTATTTCTCACATACGCGCGCTCGTTGGACGGTTAATAATTATATCCAAAAGTTATCTGTTATTGAGCAGTTTTTTTTCTTTTGACAGTTTATGACATGAAATAAAAAGTTTACGCTTCAAATGTTTAAGTTATGTGCACATTTTCATAGAAAATTATTCAAAGTGGAAAGGATTATATCGAAGTTCATAAGTAAATCTCGATTAATTTTAATTCTTCTTACTAATATTCTTTGTGTTCATGAAAATAGAAAAAAAAATTACTTAGAAATCCATGTCATAATTTGTGAAAAGTATTGTTACCGATATGATCATTATTCAAGTTTTGATGTATTCATGATTTAGCATCATTCCTATGTATCTGCTTTTTCTTTGCTATACCTCGATAGCAAAAATATTTCTTTCAAACTTTTTTTCCCTCTTCATCACTACTAATGTCTTTTTATTGAATATTATTAGCTTCAAATATTTTTCAAATTAAAAACATAACATTCTGTTTGATTGATTTGTAAATGATAAAAATTCTGACTGCACAGTTAATGTAGAATAGAAAGGGGAATATATTTTTTTAAATCTCAAACTCTTGAAAGGATGTTTTGCATTTTTGAGCACGCAAAATTTTAGAATGTTAGGTTAGGTTCATCTTGAACTCAAATTTGGATCTCAAGGAATATGTCTCGTATAACTATACTTGAATTTTGAAAACTTTCTTAACACCTTCGATTGATTGTGAAATATTTGAAACTAAATATAAGATTGCGAATTCATTTTGACATAGAATATTTCATTAAAATATTTTAAACTGGTTATTTAAATTTAAATTTTTAATTAATTATGTTATCTTATCCTTCCAAATTTTTTTGTTTGATACGACAAGTTTTTCAAACAAAAAGAGTTGTGCTAAATAATTCCTAATCCAAAATCCCAAAATAGACATTTGGATGAAATGATGAAATTATATATTAACATAACGATAAATAATTAGCTTTCATCATTGATCATTAACTGTAGTGTCGAATGTGGCTACTTTTTTCTATTAAAACTTACTTCAATAAGAGTCTAAACAATATGTTCCGCCATTTGTTCGTTTTTCCTCAGTCGATTCCAAACTATATTTCTCTTCTAAACTGTAATGGATGTCTGGTCATTTCTGTTTAATAATTTCATCTCACGCAACTACATTAACATTTAGTTGTAGTAAACATATAAATAAATTTCAGATGATTTCCAAGTTCCGTCATAAAGGAAATTGTAAATAGTAAAAGCAACATACGAAGGTCGATGGTTCTCACTGCAACTCATTTTCGCCCATGCAACTACGATGATGCTTATTTGCATATCTGTCCATGTAAATAAAGCTCAAAATATTTAGGGGTTCCCATCTTCTATTAAAAAGTGAGTGACTTGAATTTTATAATAAAAAATGAATGACTTGAATTTTCTATTAAAAAATGAGTGAGTGATGAATGAAATGAAAAATGAATGATATAGTCTCTGTGAGTAAAATCGTTGTTTCTGTCTGCAATGGAATTCCAACAATGAATTGTCGACTTATACTTATCTGATTAATGACATACAGCCAAACACCATTTCCAATTTTCGTCTTAAAAAAGTGACTTGAAAAGAAAAATGCATGGTAAAGTGTTTGTATGTACGAGTAAAATCATTGTTTCTGTCTGCAATGAAAGTCCAACAAAGAATGTTCGACTTATAATTATTCCGATTTATGATGTACATTCAAACTCCGTTATAACAAACCGTCAAAGGGCTGAGTTTGAAGTCCGCTGTAATCGGGGTTCACTATATCTATTTTTTAAAATATTGATTACGCAAGATATCCTGTAATCCTTAAATACATTTCCGTGTTGAGCAACTCAATTATATTAAATTCAATTAGTAGTGGGATATGCTAAGTTAAAATAAATATTTGTTCTTAAAAAATTAAACACTGAAATTAATTTCACTTATATCTTTCCTCTAAAGTATTGAAAGAAGTACTAAATTCTCATTAAAGAACTGGAACTAAGCTTGAAAAGTGAAAAATGTGGTTCATTATATCCAAAACCCTAGATTTTGAAAATTGGTGCAGGCATTTAAAAATACATGAGAACTGTAGGATTTCGGTTGGAACTATTTGGAAGGTTTAATATAATCGAAGGACCATTAAATTCCGGATTCGTTGTACCGATGTTTGTATATCTTAAATTCACAATAACGCTATAAGTGATTAATTTAATCCCAATGAACTAAAATTGACATTGTTAAGAAACCTGAAATGGGGGGGGAAGTATTCTTAATTCCTTGAGTTAAGGTGTTCGCTTAGAACCCTCTCCCCCCGTAATCGTCTGTGTGGGATAGGTTTCTTCCCTGTCTAGTGGGATAATTACACAGTATGGAACCTGTGGTAAATGTTTAGGAACGGACTTTAGAAAATTAAATTCATCGCTATCACAAATTATTAAATTGCATGATTTTTTGTTATAACGTACATTTTATACAGTTAATATTTTATAATACTGGGTGTTGAATTTATAGGATTTTAAAAGTTATAAGGAAATTATTCAGTATTTAGTTGCATTTTTATCTGAAAGGTATTTTAATTCATCTAAATTAACGATATTTGGCAATAAAGTTAAAATAATTATTTTTAGCTTTCATTTCTAGCAAAAGTAAATATTCGTGCAGATAATTAATCAATTCGTCCTGTAACAGGGAAAGGGGTCCTTTAAGACCGTGAGTCCCTGGAATTTTACTATCCCTCTTATAGAAACCCCACTTTCCCTACCATTCCGACATGTATATACAACTGTAATTAATTTGGCAATGTGGATGATAGGGTGTTAGACAAAAATATCGACTTCACAGAGACCTTCTCATGTCTTTTTTCTTTTAAATTTTTTTGTTACTTTTTATGTTGAATAAAACTGTTTTTGCTTTTCTCCTTCTAACTTCCTTAACACACATAGATGAACACAAGATTACCTGTTTCAAAATTAACACATGTCAAAAATATAAAATATTTGTTCCCAAATAATACAATGACATCGAGAAACCACAGAAACTGGATTAAAATTTCTAATATTGTCTCTGCGTCTGAAATCATCGAACAAAAATTCCAAATGAATGAAGTGTAAATAACTACTTTTAAAATGAAATATTTGTTTGAAATAGCTTTACATAGTAATCATTAACTTCTTTCACTTATGAAAAAAAGCTCATTCTCATTTTCAAGTATAATTTGCTATACGAATTTTTGCTTTTGAAAATTTTATGCAAGTGGTCTAAGATTTATTTTATTACAGATCATACGTTATTTTAAGATGACGTGATTTTAAGAATTTTACCAGTGGCGTGACCAATTTGTCAAATGTAGACAGAAACATATTACAGCAGATTGCAGGATGCATAACTTTTATTTATATATCCATTAATTATTTTTTTCTTCATTCTCTGTGTTGAATAATTCATTAAGAAATGTTTTTAGATTCTCAATATTTCCCCGAAGCCTTAATTAGTTTGAAATTGCATCGAGTGGATGTATTTGGCGCAAAGAAATGAAATTTCGGGAGGAAATTCTATTTTAATACTTATTGCAAATAACGATTCAAATTCTTTTTCTTTTGAAAATGAATTAAAACTTAACTATGTTCCTCTTTTAATCGAAATAGGAGTTGGTGCAATTAATATTCACCTATCCCCCCCAGAGGGCAGCACGATTATTGAATGAGATGCCTCCGGGTAAGTAGGGGGGAGGGTTCTCGTTTCCTTCGTGGGTAAAGTAATGTTGTAGTGTTGAGATACTTTCACTACGATGACGGGACGAACTTCCTTCGGGAAAGGTTGCGCCGTGGTCGGTGTTGGCTATTAGGACTCCGACCTCAGTAGTCGAATGCTGGCGTGGCGATCGTTCTTCACTTGACTCCGAATTCTCCTTCGTGGCTACCATTGACCTATGGAAAACTGGACAAGAGTAATAAAGATTGCTTATCAAATTTTTATTTTACTTTAAATTCAACGAGACCCAAAAGATAGAAATAACTTTTTAAATTTTTAAACTTCATCGATTCAAAAAATTTTGAAATAAAACTTATTTCAATTTCAAACTGCCCAGAAATTTAAAAAAGCCCAATTTCTTTTAGAAAATATTTCAAGCAAAATAATTTTATTCAGACTATACAGAGAGTGTTATCTCTCAAGTATAATGTTGGCAGTCACAAACTTTTGATATAAATTCTTCTGTATCAAATATATTCTGTATAAATTATTCTAAACACGTGAACCAATATTGTGTAAAAGAACATCTTTGAATCTATGCAAAATTTGATATTTTCAGAAATAATCATCACACTGCAGAGAAACTCCGCCCCCCCCCCAAAAAAAACCCCTTAGATGGAGTCCAATGAAGGAAACTAAAAAAAATTATATTATTTTAAAAGGAATTTTTTCTCCTAACCACATGGAGTGGTGACTCTTAATGGGGTGCTGTAATTGTCAATTCTATGTTGAGCTTTATAATCCCTATTTGTCATTTTAAAATGAATCTTTTATAACTCAATACTAATGAAATAAAATAATTTGTATTGCATTTTTGTCCTGAAATGGCGACGTTTTGCAATTAGGGTAAGGCTGCTTAACTCGTACCTCCTAAGGAAAAAAGGCTACATATTGCAGGTTTTACTAAATGAAGGAATTAATTCTGCATTATTCACAACTTCTATGAATATTGCAGCTATTTATTACAAAAAAGTTCAAACTTCATGTTCTCTGTCGAGGTAAATAAACAAATCTTTAAGTAATAACATTGGTACGACTAAAGAAACCAGTTCTTAAGTCGTATCACTTATGCCCTACGTCATACCTTGGAAGCAAGTGAAGCAAAAACACCTTCAGTTATTAATCTTTGAGTAAACTATTCGGTTCTTGACGTAATCCTCGATCAAACCTTTCGGATTTCCAAATTCATAATATTTATTTAGTTCTAGAAGGTGACGTCGCAGTTTTGGTTTAGGAATATTATACTTTCGTTGAAGCCGATATCACCATTGGTAATTTTCATAACGCCTCTCCCACAGCTTCTTGTCTCTAAGTATTAACGGTTTTGCCATGTATATGGACCCTGTATAAAAATTAGAAAAAGCACATTTCACATTACTTATTAAAAAGAAAAACATTATCTTTCTATAAATGATATGTATATTTAGACGAGGAAGAAATCCTTAAAGGGTAACTGGTACGACTTAAGCAAGGGCAAGTGTAAAATTTTAAGTAAGAATCATGTACGAATGAATTGAACGAGAGCGTCATTACTGCATAAAAGCAACTATTCAAATAGCAGATAATCATACCTAAGAAATATTAATATGTTATTTATATTATTATTGATCTATGTCTTACAAAATATGCACGAAAACTATAAGAAAACTATAAAACTTAACCTCGAGGAAAAATAAGTTCCTCGAGGTTGGGTTGTAACGCTTCGAAGCTCCGTTCTAAATATTGGAATTAACATCGCCGATGCTAGTAGTCAACGCACTGCTTTCAGCGTTGCCGATTCGACAAGAACAAAGTCAGAATGGAATAGATACGACTTAGGCTATGGCACGACTGGTGCAACCTTAAGCGAATCACTTTTCACCAAAAATTCAAGTTGAAAATCAGTCCTTTCAATTTTTTCTTTGCGAAGATTCACACATCTAGGCACGAACAACAAAATCATCGTGCAGTGTCAGTTATAAATAAATACATTTGAGACACATATGAGAAGGCTATTCTCGCCTTCATTTATAAGAAAAAATTTATGATATAACCAAAATAAAACCAATTATATTTGAAATTTCACTATCCGAATCAGAAAAGTTCTTGTCGTGCTAAAAACGCAATATTTATTTAGTAAATAAAATGTTATCAATTAAACTTACCAGTTATGATATATACATTTTACAGTCGGAAACGTTTCCAAATTACTTAATTACATGTGTCATCAGATCGTCTAAGCAATTTAAATAATCTACTTGAATAAATGTAGCCAATCGATTGACGTATTTATATTTAGAGTAAATATATGGAATAATAAATGTATTTTATTCAGTCTTTATAAAGTGAACATGTGCGTATAAATGCATGCTCATTTAATCCAAAAGATCGCATTTCATGTATATTCTAGGGATTGGATGAGCGTCTTAAATTACTTGAAAAGATGTTTAGTATTTTGAAATTGTATTTAAAGACGGAGCAATTGGAATATACACTTACATATGTTCAATCACTTAAAAATGCGACGTGAAATTTGAATCCGAAATTATTAAACCAAATATGAGTTTAGAATATAATTTATTCAATCTCTGTTATGTTCCCTAAAAATATCTACATAACATAAGAAAAAAGATTCCGTTTTCTCTATAAAATAAAGCCATTTCTTAAAAGAAATGAATAGCAATAATTTTGCACTATGCTCTTGAATAAATTAGATATAATAATATGAAACACAAGTGGTAAACATTTGAATCACTATTTAAATAATTTAATAGTATCAGCTTAGAAATTTAGATTTTTGGAGAAATTATGTTCTAAATAAATGCAATGTGGGATTTATTTATTTTTGACATTTAAAGTTTAAAAAATCAAATCAAATGTGCAGGACTGTGTTTGCGGGGAAAAATTAAACGATCAATTTAGTTAATTACTATAAAAACTCAATGTTTTCTTCCAAATTCAGGATCTAAAAATGAAGAAAATATAAAGTTAAATTTTTGAAAAAATGTTTTTAACTAATGTCCTGTATAATAAAAGATACTCATTAACCATTTAAACCTTTAAAAATATTTTGATCTACTTACTACATTTCGTAATTAGATATTTAAAAGCTTCTTATTATTTATCTTTTTTTTAACAATAAGTTTGAAATGAGATTCTTATTAATTAGAAACTCTTTTCCCTTTGTGCATAAAATATGTATTGAAAAACTGTATAATGCGATTTGTTGATAAGTACAGCTCTTAAATGTGTATCGGTTTCGACACAAAAAAACGGTTTTGAAGTGACATTAATTTCATCAACGTTTTTAAAGCTTTAGCAGTAACTAGAACCTCAGCTTTTTCTGGATATGAAAGAGATTAAAGCATATTTTTCTTTGATGTTTATCTTTATACCAATTGTACGTTCTTTATCTGAGATGTACTCAAAGAGATATCTCACAAAGAACTCACTTTAGATTGGAATTGAAAAATATTTTAGTTCGTATTCCGGCTTTTTCATTTCCAATTTATTTATTCAGGTTTCGAATTCATTCATCACACAAAAAAATAAGCGAGTAACAAACGCACAAATATGCACTCAAAAACTAGATTATTTATTTTGAGTTTCTTTACTTTGTAAAATTTTTTTCAACGGTATACTTTTTTGCGTTGATTTTATGTAAATCTTAATTTTATATCCAAGTATAACTTCTGAGAGTTCCTTTTATTAAAAATTTGTCTTATTATTTATCAATATCTGTCACCAATTGGAATTCGGTAAATGGAATTATTGCATTAAAATTTGCATCTCATCTCAGGTATAAAATAAATAGTGTTAATATATGAACAAAATGAATGAATGGATTATTTTTATTTTACCAATACAAATATATAATGATATTCTGTGAAGTGAAGTGTAGAAATTCTTATCCAAAGGAGATACCGTCGTTGAAGAACGAAGAACAGTATATCAGAATGTAAAATGCGCAATTGTAGATAAGGTTTAAAAAACATTACTGAAATACGAAGTCATGGCCAGGAATAAAGAGTTACGTGCGACGCGGCGACTTACTAAGAGACGTTACATGGTTGAAAAAGAGAGCGTTACAAACACGCGGAGAGTTTAAATAGTTTCGAAACAGGGAAGAACCGAATTCGAAGTTCCAGAAGTAGTGCGACTCTTGCGATTCTAAGTTAAAGTAGAAGCAACTTTATCATAGGATAGAAATAGAATTAATGCGTTTATAATTAAAAATTAGGTGGCGTTAAAAAGATTTATTTTAAAGAAGATTAAAATTTCGAAATAATTTCAAATATATATTTTGCATTAATTTTGATTAATTTATTTTAGTCTATACAATGTTGATCAAGGAACTGGAATGTGACGTGGCGTAGTAGTAGTCTCATAGAATGACTTATTAAAGAATATTTGGAATTTTACTCTCTTTTTACCCGGTAATGAAAAACTTTTTATATCTCGCAAATACAAACTTTTGGAGGTGCATAACTGCGGACAAAGCATGAACTGAACTCTCTACTATTGTAAATAATTTATTTTTTTATTATTTCAAGTAAATGGGAGGTAAATGACCTTCCAGAATAATTTATGCTATTAATACGTTAGTGTATACATTTTATTAATTACCTTGTCTTTTTGTAGCCTCGAATTTTTATTTTATGAATGCTATGGTTTCCTTTCCCTTTTAAAGGCACACAATAATAGACAATGGGACAAAAGCCATCCATTAGAGCAATAAGTATCCGTAGATGCTTATTATTGCACTCATCTTTGGGTTCCTACCACCCTTAAAATCTAAAAAAAAATTCCGAATGATTTTTGCACTTAAAGGGAAAACTTCTAAGAATCCCAGACATCCTGAGTGGTTATTCTGGAGTGCATATAATCCTATTATAAATTCTATACCTCATGAATTAATAGGCATATTCTTGCTTGAATCAAAATACCATTATTTGCAACAATATATTTTTATTAATATATTTGATCTCAAGTTTTGTTATTTTTAAGTTTTCTAAAATTATTACAATTGTTTAATAAATTTTCTTAAGAAGAGTAATATCTTTCATTATTTCTTTAATTACTTGGGGTAAAGAAGCAGAGAGAAAAATGAAGAAACTGACAAGGGTATATATTATGCTTTGTAACTTCAACAAGAAAATTTAATAATATACTCACATTAATCGAGAACATTTGAAAGAAGGCTAGGCGAGTGGATTTGATGTTTTCTTAGTATATTGCTTCACAGAGCGTTGTCTTCATCCATTATAAAATTATATTTTTAAAATGTAAAAATTAATTATAAATGATTTTGAAAGTATATTTGAATACAAAGACTGAAAAATTACCTTTTATTTTGACAAATCAAAATTTATCTAAACACATATAATAGGGTATATAATATTTACATAACATATAAAACAATATCCTTTCTCAGTCACAAATATTTCTATTATTTGTTTTGCTTTGTATTCATGCACACATTGCACGTCCTGCTGTCTCTATCGTGTTCACACGGTATTAACATAATTGCTCATCAATAGTCAATATACCCATCAGACATAAGGTCACAATATAATAAAGGGGAATAAAACAATCAGCCATAAGATCAGTACAAAGATAAATTGGTTCCAGGCCCTGAGTGAAATCCTGATAGCAGTGTACAAGCCCGTAAGTTCAGGCTGACTGTTGTGATTTTTTTCTGATTTTCCTCTGAGTGAAACACAAATGGAAGCTAGTTTCCCATGAAAGCACTGTATAAAATTAAACTATCATCGTATAAAAGAGCAAAGTCAGACTAAATGTTCCAAATACGCTTTAGCCAATAGAAGATGTCTGTCTTCCATTTTAGTCCTTGGTTATCTTTATCTATAGAAGGCAAATACCATGACACACTCATCACGAAATCTTCCAACTAACTGGGACTAGAAACTTGAAATTTGGCAAGCCGTTGCTTCTTGGGTAGTAGGTGCTCGCTAAGAAAGGATTTTGGGAAACTTTAATTAGGATTTAAATTATTTAAAAATTATTTTAATTTTTAACGTTTTTCCGGAATAACTTCAGATCCTATTTTATCGCAAAAAAAACCATTTTTACATCAACTTAAAGATAAAACAAATTAGCTTTTCAATAACACCGATCTTATTTCTATGCTACATTTTGTTCAATTTTAATTGATGTTTCAAAATCTTTTAAAACATGAATTGTAACAATGTTTTTATTGTCGTAAATAAAATTCAAACCATCTCATTATATCAACAAATATTTTATTCACGCGGTTTTACAATTGTTACGGTTGTGATAATATAAATTGTTTTCTTGGGAAATTAACTCCAAAGCAGAATTTTCACTTTAGTATTCATTGCATTTCTGAAATATTTTATCGCACCTGCTTCAAAGTAATATTTTTATAAAGCGTGGTAACAGATATTTGATTTCAGGTTTGTTTGTTTTCATTGTGTGTGATTTAGTGTAAAATGATTTTCAACCTTTCTTCAAGCACTTAATCTCATGCTTTCCTGCCATTTAAAATTATAAGGCATAAAAACGCTTTCAAATTTTTGTATATTGCATTATAGGTAATTTTTTATTAAAATTTTGGATTGGCTTAAGAGTACAGCACTGCCGACAAACTTGAATTTCCTCAAGTGATAGCTCATGAAATTTGATATTATAAACTAGAAATTATACAAAGGCAATAGTGTTCGGGGTAAACTAACTAATTTTTAAATTTTATTTTCTACCTCCTATACTCCCTGCTTGTCTACCTCCTACTCTAGATGCCTCCTACTCTCTCCTTTTAGATGTCTATGAATTTTTTGCCGCCTCACTTTTTGTATCCACTGGTTCACACGGGCGTGCAGTACGTTCGGCTTTCGCGACCATATTCAGCTTTAATCATTCTACCGATGAGTTATAGATGAATCTGGTGAAAGGTATTGGAAACTCAGTTTGTAAGTTTCGTTAGTTGCGATACATCGTGCAGAATTTTAAATTTTACGTCTTTAAATATTTTACTATCTGTCAAATACAATAAAATATTCAATTTTTTTTATTCATCTTTCCTGATTTACGCGACTGAAACTGCGACGGGTAATGCTATAATTCATACAAAATACAAAAATAAAAACTAATTTAAACGGGTGAACCTGCTGGTCGCCGAACGCGGCTAGTATATACATATATATTTAAGACCGGATGATATTAGAGCCACCGTTAAAGCCCGTAAGTAAAGTAAAAATATTCTTCACGTCATCTCCAATATTCTTCACATCATTCATCACAGCATCTGTACAGTTCGCGAGGAAAAAGTTAAAAACTGAGAAAAGATTGTACTATATGTAGAAAAACACCAATAAAGCCTCTTCCGTCCGTTGTTAGGTTTCCAACCTTAAAAAGTGATAATTTTAATATTGTTTCCAATTTTAATAATCTTTAAGCCTGTAGAAGTGTTTAAATGACATTTATTGGTTCCATGGACATAAAATGTATCAGTTGGCGTACAGAAATTAGAGAACATAATATAAGGCTGTATGTATAAGTAGCCGTGTGAGCCCAATTCCAAATATTTGCATCACTTTAGCATGAATCATAAACCATTTTTGTTTTATTTTTCATTAGTGAAGAGTGAAATAAAATTCCTGAATCAGAAAGGGCTACTGTCTAGAAACTTTGAAAACATTAATATAAGTTCTAAACAAAATAGGAGAGGGTCGCAGATTTTGGAATACATGGACATTTTTTAATGTTCAGTGATGTAGAAGTAATTTTAAGGAAAAAACAAACAGTAGAAGCTTTCTGTAGTTTATTTATCCTCAGATAATAATTAATATAATAACCTCAGATAATAAATATTAAATAACCTCAGATAATAAATAATAACTAACCTCATATATTTATGCTCGTATAATTAATATTTTATGAAATATAATTTAAATTAGTAAAGTGCAGCTTAAAAATTGTTTTGTGGTCAATGAAATTAAACGGTTGCCTAGATTGGACCACAGATTTCTTTAAGCACAACTAAAGGAAAAATGTTTTTGCATTCTCAAATTCATACCAGCACGCATTGCATCAACCCAAGTATGACAATTTATGTACTGTATATGTTCTTTTTCTCCTTTTGATTCCTCACAAATAATGATACGTATCCTAAGTTTTTTAAACTTTTTCATCCAACATTTAATAGCTTTCTTGTCCCGTCTATGATATCTGTCGAATTGAGGCGACACGACGATCTAAATTCGGTGACTCTTTCTATTTGTGATAAAATATTTCTCTAGACCTATCTAGTTTGTGAATAAGTTGCTGCAAATAAATTTTCTCATTCTTAACCCTATGAGCCCTATTTCGCCTCAAACCGCCCATTCGAAAGAATCCCGACCCACGAGCTTTCGAAACGCGCTTTTATAGGAAAAATGCTGTTCCTTTTGTTGACAATTGATAGGGCAACCATAGGCGTCGACCTCCTGAAATTTCTGTAAAGAACGTGACGATTCCATTCTGATATTTTGAACGAAAATTCACTCCAGGTTTTCAGGCAATGGAATTCTCTAGCGGGGTTCAGAGAGTTAAAAACTATTCGAAAGTTAACGAGAAACAAAGACAATGAATACCGCTGACTCAAATATTTGTTTTAAATTCATCATCATTACCTGTATCATATTGTGTAAGGGCCGTTTATGCTTCTGTCTGCATATAGTGTAATATATCAATCTTTCACCATTATTATTCAGTAAAATGTTATTTTTAAAGCATAAATGGCTATATTATTCTAAATTGTTAATTCTTACATATAAGTATTTATATTCATACTTATATGTTAAAAATAAATCTTATGCTTCAAATAATATCGGCATGATACAGCAGGAGAGGGGAAGTTAAAATATGAATAAACGGACAAAATAATTAATATTACTTTTTTCTAGATTTTTGGAATACTTTAAGTTTAATTATATAAGTGTTCCGTTTTGGAGCAACACGGGATTTATGTTGGAATGGACCTTGTTACTTTGAATCGTTGTCATATTACGAGGAAGAACAACTAAGCCGACACCGTCCTCTCCTAGATTTCATGCCAAACCAGCATGGGGACGTCTAATTCTCGACTTTATATTTACCGTGTATATAGGGTGGATTTAGGACTTAAATGGATTTCTAATGTAGAACCCTTATAGTATCGAAACCGAAAGTTTGCTACCAGGTCTACATAGCAATACCACAAAATATACTTTTGTAGATTCAAAAAATTACATTAATCTAACTGAGGCATATAGAAAGATAATTCTCTGTCGCGAACACTAAATTCCAAATCAATTCCACTTACTTGAATTACAATGAAAATAATTCTTCACGCATAATGCATATTCTATATATTTATTTTCATCAGGAAACATGCATATTTTTTAAATAAATGACAACTCTACAAATAAATTCTAAAACTACACTGGCGTAAAATAAATAAATCACTAGGGTAACTTAATCACCCCGGAAATCCCTTGATATAATTTCAAATGCATTAAAGCATTAAGATAAGCAGTAAATACCTAGCACATAGAATTAAAATATTCTGAATAATCTCATCGCAACTACCATAAGTACTAAAAATAAACATACATAAAACATCCATTGAGATAAAATATATTTAAAAACAGTTAAAGCGGTGTCATGAAAATAAATTAGATAAAGTACCAGGAATTAAAAAACGCGCCTTGTTCTGCAATTGACAGTGCCACGCAGATTTCAAGCATTCTCGCCTTCAATACGTCACCCGGCACAACTCGAGACTTTTTTTTACAGATTTCTCTCACATGGTTCACGCCTCGACCGATAGATGTCACGACGACATCACGTGACGTCACCAAAGGAAAACTACTATCTACGACTACCGAAGTGCGCAGGGGTGGTCCACGCATCGAAAATCCGTGAACTCGGACGGTGGAGCAGGAGTCGGGATCACAACACAGTTGAGTGAAATCTTCGCCCGACATCAGTCTCTTCCTTTGCGTTGAATGAGAGGAAAAAGTTTTCTATGGGTCCCATCGATTGTTTTAAATAAGAGCCACGGGTTTTTGGTATTTATAGAAGTGTGCGAAGAACTGCAGATACCAGCACGAGGAATTTTGGAAATTTGTTCAAATCCGTTTGCTGCTTAAATATAACTTTTCAATTGTTTTAGTGTGATTATAAATATGACAAAATGGGATTGTCTTCTAGGGGTGCTAGTAAACTGTTGTAGCAGCAAGTTTGTTAATGTTAGAACATAAATTTTAGAGAGTTTTTTTTGATATTTTGCGTGACAGTGCATCGATTTGAAACTTTTTTGTCAGCGCGGTTGTTTCCCAGTTTCATGAGCAAATAAGTGAGCGAAATTAATAAGAATGAGGTAAAAAAAGAAACTGATTTTCGCTGCAAATGATCTGTAAAAGAAATGCATGATTTGAGCTTTGAGATATATTTTTATTCATAGAAAAATTAAAAAACTTCTTAACTTCCACTACCAAATCAGGAGGCAAAGAAAACATTTTGATAAGAATTTTCCTAGTTTCTTGAATATAATTAATATTTCATTGACGCATCTAAAAACACAGAGTGCAGTTTTTTGGAAACTAAAAGAACAGCTGGATTTTGTCAACATTGCATTTAGAAAACACTGCATGCGAAAACACTTGAAAATATTTCTACGTGATGGTGCAGTTATAATAACAATAAATAACTGGATGAACACAGTTTGAAAAAGGAAAATCAAATCTTTTCACTCCTGTCTGAGACACAACTTCTCTGGTCCAAAGGAATTAATACTCAATTGTGTTACAGAAATATTACGTGAAACAAAGCCGGAAAATAACAAATTGTTTAAATATTGTGATTTTGAACCAGACTTTTTCAGTATGGCATTTGAGAGAATTATACTTGTAACTGTTTTTGCTCTAAACGTAATGGGAAAGGGTGAGTATATTTTATTTCTCACGCTTTTTTATTTACAAATATGACTTTGCAGTGATAAGACATATTTATTATTTAATATATCAGAATTATTGAAAATATTCCTACATAAATATAATATAGGTACATTTTTAACTTTTTTCAAGACGCATATGAATGTATGTGTTTTTCATAAATTTTGAATGGAAATGAAATTGTTTGAAAACATATGAATACTGTAATTGTTTAAATAGAGAATATGGTTAAGTTGCTTTTGTAAACGTTTGCAAGAGACTGCAGATAGACTATTTTAACTTGAATTATATTACTTTACCTGGTTTAAACGTCATTTATATTATTTGAGATATGTACTCTCAAAATATGCGCGACTTTTTTTAAGTGGTAAGGGATATTTTTCGATAAAATTCAGGACTATTTTAATTAACTGAAACCCAAATATAAATCAATGCATTAAAAACTTTTGCAACATAGAGAATTGTAGAAAAGTTGTTTATGCTTTACTGGCGGCAAGGGGATTAATGGAGTTTGAAAGAAATTATGATAATTTGTCGTTTAGATTTCAATACGTGATTAAATAGAGATGAAACTTTTATATGAAATCGCATGACAGATATCAAGAAATCCCGTTGAATGGTAAAATACCTGTGTCGTCATAAATTATGGAGTAAACAATTTTAAATATATGGTTTAAACATTCTAGATATTTCTATCACTAATAAACTTAGTTGTACAAGGAATACCTTTCTTGTTTCCATATAAAATGTTCCTCAATTTTGTGTATTATTCTTGCTACAACATTAAATGTTTTGAGCAACATTTTCAATGAAAAAACTCTGGTGTCTCGTCTTTCAATAAGAACTAAATATGCATTGTGTTTTCAACATTATGTGGAGTACCGGACGCAAAATATTACTCATTTTGTATGATGCTCTAGTAATTGATTTGAAAATAAGCAGTTTAAACCTTCAAGCGCGTGCAAGTTCCTCTGTATAGCGTTCACCGCTGATAAATGCTGTCAATGAATCTACGCTCGGATAGTGTAATGTACATAAGTTTAGTATATTTCTAATTGTAATATAATAGCTGTGTAGATAGATTACGAAGGAAGAATAAAAAATGTAAAATATTAGATAGATAAAATAAAATATAAAATAGATAAAAATGTAGATAGATAAAAAAAAATGATGATTTTGGGTCATATTATTTATTGAAGCAAGGTCCCTTGCACTGACCTACAGGTCTCAGAACAAACATCCCAATAGAGTATTAATCTTTCAATGGACTTTTATAGTGTGAAAGAACGCATCGTAAGTTTTTCATTGATAAAAGAAGATGTGTTATACTTTACTGCTGGGCTTTCTTCACAAAAACTTGTAACGAAGAAATATTCTTTCCTGATGACCAGTCAATAAAATGTGTACAACTGAATGCAATCGCAGCCCTTCGAAATAAACGGAATAAATTGTGAGGCAGCATTTCTCAGCAGGAGGCTCGATTATGTCTCAGATTAAAATAATTTCTTAGTCATCATATCATTCAAACATGCTATTTAAGTGGTGAATTTGAAGATGAGGAAATGTATTGAAATATTTGAAGTAAAATATTTGTTGTAATAAATGGCTATTGAAGCACAAGAAGGTAATAAAACAGAACGTACAAGATCGAAATTCATTTATGCTAATTAATGTGGGGAATATTATAAATGTTGTGTTTCAGAAAATTTCTGATCATATCAGACAGGTAGTAATTGAAAAAAAAATTATTTGCTCAGTGACAAGCGATATTTTCAAAAACCACAAATTTAAAATTTATCTCAGCTGCAAAACTTATTCAAATAAAAATACAACTAATATGGACTAAAAATGTTCCAGTTAATGAAATCAGTTTCAAATACGGAAATTTCAAATGTTAAATCAAAGTTCATAATCCTCATTCCTCTGATAATTTACCAGAAAATGTTCTCGCTTTTTAAATGCTTTCAATAAAAACTCGAATATTGAATTTGATTTATTGTTTGGGCTTTTCTGATGAAAAAGTTTACCATTATATTAGAAAATCTCATTTTCACAATCAAAATTTAATATAAAAATACATAAATGTTTCAGAAAATCATTAATATTAAAAATTTCTGAAATAAACCGACATGATTCGTAATGGGCTCCGGTCATCTCTTAAAATCCATGAAGCAAAATGAAAAGACGAAGTTTTAGAGCAAAAGTTTTATGATTAGCAGTAATGGTGAAAAAAGAAGTATACCAAAAGTTATTTTGATTTAAAATTCATCGAAGTTTGCATATTTTATGGAATACAATACTTCAATACACACTGGACGGATTTGAAAAATAAAAGAATGATCGAAGGATTTTATACAATTAATTAAAGTTGTAAAGCAAAATTTTTTCGAAGTTTTAGTTATTTTTCGTGAACGAATCATCGATTGGAAAAACCAAGTTTATCGGATTTTCGAGGACACTACATGAAAGAATTAGTCCAAAATTATATATTATTAACTGTATTGTGTTTGTTTCATTAAACCTTCAGTCCCAGGATTTTATCCAATTTTCAATTCATAACCTATCTACAAATTTTAAGAAACAGGTCGATACTGAACAGGAAAATATTCTTCAATTCTTTTCATCATAAAATAAAGGTTACTTGTATAGAGTGTTTGATTAAACAAATTTCATTTTAAATCCTTGAGACTACTTTTTGAAATTTAAGACTGTAGTATTTACCTCCCAAACAAAAATTAATATTAAAAATTTTAAAAATAATAATAATCAATTTACTTCTATTTCACTAAAACAGCTTTAATGCGGTATATGTAACCTTGCGGAGTCTCGGTTTAACTTGTGCAGTTATCTGTAAATGTGGTTACTCAGCGAGTAGCCTACTGTAGTAAAGAAGTTCACGCTGTCGGAAGCGCGGTCTACCCGAAAGGAATTCAAATTTCCTATTTGTAACGTACTAATTTCCGATATGAACCGTGCAGTTATTTGTAAATGTGGTTACTCAGCGAGCAGACTATTTTAGCAAAGAACCTCACGCTTTCAGAAATGGTCTACTTGAAAATAAAAAGGATTCATATTTTCTATTTTTCATATCAATCATGCTAAAATATCCGCATATATTGTGAAACAATGTTCAGATTCTTTCTTATATGTAAATTGCAAAAAGATGAAATTTTTAAGTGTGGAAAAGTAAATAAAATCCTTCTTTAACGAAGACATTTTCTATTGAATCCTTCCAACTTGCACTTTGCTATTGAATTCCTTTACGAAAGATACACCATTTTTAATTTTGGTTTAAATTTTACTGCATTTTAAAAAGGTATGGAAAGGACGATAAGGGATGATTTTTTGATGATTTTTTTTCCAAACCGATGATGCAAGAATGAATATTTATTCAATATTCGAAAATGTTAATTTTTTGAAATTCTGATTTATAGCCTGTCATAGAGACAGAAATATGAATGAAATAAAGCTGTTGCCATTTATTTGATTTTTCGAAAGTGAATAACATTTCTCATTAGTGTATAATAATTAAAATTTATTCATTTTAAATGAGACATGTAAGGTTTAAAGAACTAAAAAACAGTAATTGCTTTTTATTGTTCTATAAAATGTCATTGTTTATTATTTAGCTTTCCACTGCCGAATGATCCGTTTCTGCCTAAAATATTTTGGCAAACTAAGCAATGCGTATTACCAAATGAAAGTGATAGAAAAAGCCTACAATATATCATTACATTCAGTTGTAAAAAATTTAAATGCATGTCAACTTGAATTTTCATCTAGAATTGAATCTAAAACATACATAATCTTTCGAAAAAGAAAGTTGAAAGGTATTTTCATTGATTTCTTTTTCATTTAATAGTTTAATTGCATAGTAAAAAAGTATTAATAGAAACTAACGTAAAAATTGTACGAAAATAATTCTTATCCAAGCACGCTACTTTCTTATATAAATAATGATACCTAAAATTACTTTTGGAATATTATTTAATTATTTTATTTCATTTATACAAGAAACAATATTATTTAATTTATTTAAAGACAGAAAACGTGCATCTTAAGGACTGGCCGAAACCTTTTATCTTTTCTATATAAAATTTTAAAAAATCCATTTATATTGATATTACATATATCCATGAATGAAGGAAAACTCAAACAAATGCTTCTTTCCCGCATTCAGACCAGATTTTATTTTCCCATTTTCTACCTTAAAATGTCTCTGAAACCATCTTTTGTATTTCTACATAACTTTGAGTAAAGCAATCTAAAGAAACACTAATCCACATTTCATTAGGTTGGAGCGTTTCTTTATATTTAGAATAGATGAAGTGCATGAACTCATTAAATTCATTCCTCCTATGCTAATATGTGGGTTTCAAAGGGAATTCAGAACAGTATTTTTTTTCTTTTCGGATACATGCTTAGTCTCTTAAAGAGAAGGAAAGAATTTATTTAATAATAGACCCAAATTAACATGCAAGTGTTTGCTTAGAAAATTGTATTCTCTGATATTTTTTATGCATAAATGAAAAACTTTGAAAGCCTTGTTGCTGAGTTTTCCAGGAACAGTTATTTTTAAAGGACATTCGCTTAATTTTTACCTGTTTTTTCATAAATCACTTTACACGGAATAATTAGTAGATTAAATACCTAAACCTTTTCGTTATTTAAATTATTATCACGTAACATACAGCTATCAGGTATCTAAGTATTTTAATTTATTTTGTCTTCTAAACTCCCACGGACAAATTCACTATTAGGAAACAAACCTGAAACTCTTCATTGAAAAGACGTTACCAAAATAACTACATCCTAAAAGTATTTAACTTATTTTAATACTAAGTGACCCAAAGAAAAATAAATTGTGTTTGAGTTTTAGGGAAATATTGAAAGTTAAAAGGAAAAAAGGAAATTCTTCTTTTACTAAAATACTTCAAAGTGCAACATTCGAAACATATAAATATTGCACTGAACTTTTTAAAATATTAAAACTGATAATTATAATAATATATTTACCTTTATAAATATTGTTCGCTTGAATGAATTTTTCGTTCTTACCTTATTTTTCTAATTCCAACATTCCTTTCTAAAAGCTTTCGTTACATTTATTGCTTTATGTTAAAATTCGTAACACATTCTAAACTGTCACTAAGTATGGGAATTATTTTTAAATTCCTCAAATTGTTGATAATTCATCGACACTGAATTATGAAGTTATCCAGTTTCAGATTCCTTCAGAAAGTACTGAAATAGACTTTCTACTTTTCCATGACTTTAATTTGAGTTTATATCGTAATATTAATTTTTCCTCTAATTATTTCTATTTCACACATAGTGTAGAATTCCTACTTTCTCCTTGAAATCTGATATGTTTTCACAAAATGTGTATAGTAGTTCGGCTCATATTAATATAAGTTACCTTGAATTATATTAAGCTACGGGCAGAAACTCTTCAAAAATTTTATAAAATCCTGACTAAAATACAAAATATGACGAGGGACTTTTTACTCTTCCTCTTATATCTAAAGAGTGAATGTAGAGACAGAATTCCAGTTTTAATGCTCCCAATAAACCAGATCCTTAGTATAAACGACATGGTTAACGGGGATACTAGATGACGGATTCTATCATTCATTCATTGGCCTCCTTGCCCGTCGTCATCGCAATCACAGTGATAGTGCCAGGATTATAATTCGATAACAAATGTGTAGTTCGACAGAACTACACATTTGTAGTTTGTAGTATGCCTCTCCTCAGTAGTACCATATGCTTAGGGCTTCAATCCGGTTGCTTCTTTTTGATGGTAATCTAGTTCTTTGAAAAGTTATTAAAGGCAGAGAGAGAGTGACAGAATTCAAAAATAGAGGTTGAATGGATAGCGTATAATTAGAGTTAAATCGATACCGACAACACCGCCATATGTTTCAATGCCATATCATAATAAGATCTCGAGGCCATAAAATATATATGAGGACTGTAATGAAATTTCAGCCTTATATTTTAAATACTGAGCTAAGATTATTTTCAGATGTTTATTTTTAGAGGCACAGACTGCACATAGTGTGAATGATAGTAATTGATTCGATTTCTCACGCTTAAAAAAGTTCAGTTTTTCAAATTTAAATGTACGACTAAACAACTTTTCTTTCGTAAACAGCCAAATAAATATTTTTGATATAAAGATAGGCTATTATCTTGGTCTGACGGTATAGGGTATATTTTTTACTGAAAATATTGAGCGAAAGAAAATGATATTTACTAAACATTATTATGAGTATACGGATGTGATGTCATCGGATAAATAAGCGATTACTCGTGTCTAATTTGGGGAATATTGAAGGTCGTGTGGCTGTATAGGTAACATTCCTGATGATGGGCTTACCACTTAAGGGAGAGGTCAGTATCGTGGCCGGTGGTGGTCATTAAGTTACATGCCACAGTTCCCGTGTTGTTGTCTCGCCGACCTGGTCATTCAGTTTAACCTAGTAGCCAATATAGGGAGGTCCTATCCTTTTTTAGGGTTATGTTTGGTTGGTTTGGTCATCTTCATTTTATTTTACCACAGTACGAGACAAAACACAACAGAAATTCAACTTTTACGTTCTTAAATAGTTTCGAGCAAATTTCTCCTCTTTAATTATTGTTTCTGATTAAAAAAACATATGTCATATATTTCGTCAGTAATTGCTGCATTTTTAAGCTACATTAAGTCTGTTAAAGACAAAACTATTAATTATAAACAGCAAAGAATCTTTCTGAATAGCATTTGGCTTGATTTCCAGTTTTTAAATTTCGAAGGAGTTTAAGCTTCCACAGACCTGCATGCGTAGTTCCAATTATGACTCTAAATTTGACAAAGGTAGCATAATTGATATCTTTATAAGTATTTCAAAATTATTTGTATTTTAACAAAAATTGTGATTCCTGAAACAATAATAATATAATTTTTAGATTAATTGTTAGTCGTATAACTAGATCATAAAGTTACTGCAATCGAATTTTAATAAAATTAAAGACTTAACTTGGCTTTGTTGCAAACATACCTCATAAATTTTACATACACTGTATAGGATCTTTTGTATCTACATTTTATGCGGTTTTGTTATAGAAACCTCATAATGTTTTCTGTTGAATAATTCTGTTGTTAATTTTTCTTTGAGATAAGTTTTTATTAATTTAAAAATTCGAATATGAAAACGACACAATATTCTTATCTAATATTTAAATGTCTTTTAAAAGGAATTTCTCATCAGGGAACTTTGAAGGACAAAGTAATAGTTCGTCTCTTTTCCAATCTCCGGAATCATTTGCTCTTAAAGAAGCAATTCCATATACTTCAATTTTAAATGTATATTTTCATACCATATATCTTAAAACTTAATATATGGTTATAACATTATGAGAAATGGATCCTCAACAAACCCTAAAATAAAACATTTTGTACACTTTTTTCTTTTTTCAAGCAGAATATTTCTATTTTGATTGACACATTTATCAGGAAACAGAAGCACTTGAGAACAAAATCGCATATTCTCAATTGGATTAGGAACTAAAGATGTCGATAGTCAGTGACAGTCTAAAACTAGTTAGCCTTAAGCCGATCTTCCATTAAATTGGTAGCTTGATATCCATATGCTTGATTCAATATATTTTAAAAGCTTTTGTTTCCATAACCATCATGTTTCGATCCAAAGGAAAAATATTTAAAAATAACTGTATGCCTGATGAAAATGAAACTCTTGGCAACGAAACTGACAGAGTTAGTACCCGAACAATAAAAGAAAACTAAATATGATTGGGAGTTTATTCGATTGTACTGTGCGAAAAAACATTATTTCTTCCTTTCCTCTTTACGAGAAAAACATCGCATTTTTCTTACACGTAGTGTTTTGATTCTGGTCTTTTCAGTAGAGGGAAATATTTTTTTAGCAAGTTTTTTAGTGTCTCTTTATTAATAATCGATCGTTAAGCTTAACATAACAATAAAAGACAATATTATGAAATGGTACAATGTTAATATGGAAGACTGGGATAATAATTGACTACCAGCCATCACAATCGTGATTTTAAAACGCCGCCAGTTCTTACCAGTACTATCATATCAAAGGATTAATGAATTTTCTCTTTCCACTTCAGTATGAATAGTTTTTCAGGAAGAAACACTCAGATGAAGAATAAAATAGAAAATAGCTTCTTTCCAAGTACATTGTTTCTAATAAAAAAGGGTTTTTTTCTTTTTCCTGATGAGAGGCATAAGTAACACAAACTATTATTTTCTTTTTCTCATTGCCACTTAGATAAGGATAAAAACTAACTTTTTTACTCGGAAATAATTCCTTCCTGCGTGGCCGGAAATGGATTATAAGTCAAATATTTAGCTGCGAAACATACTTCTTGAATATAGACAAATCTTCATATTCGCAATCAAACAAGAAAAGCGCTATTTGTTAATTGATCATAAAAAAACATTATTGTATAATATTTATAGTGAGATGTTACAATGGTTGATCAAAAAGTAGTGGGACAGGTGCTCAAAGCTAAGATAATCAGAGTGAAGTCGTTTGGCATACATTGACCTAGAGTTCTCCCACTTGCGAACCAAAAGTTGCAATGTCGTAGCAATCGCTGCTTCTGAACAGTAGAGCTCTGAAAAATTTATGAACTGTACTGTCTTCGCATTTGTTGTGGCAAAGAATGTTGATTCAAAAACCGCTCTTGATCTCTTTGAATGCTGTATCTCCTTGAATCATAGCCATAAGTCTACGATTCATCCCCTGTTACAGTCATCTTCAAAATATTTCCCTCATTTTCAGCACATTCAAGGAGATTAAGCGCAGCTCAAAGTCGATCATCTTTTTGGTCTGCAGAGGGTAGTTTCGGCGAAAGCTTGGTAAGCACACCTCTCATCTGACTGGACTGGACTGGACTGAACTGAACCATAGTTAATGCTTCACACTTCAGGTAACTCACGGATAAAGATTCGAAAATGTTCACACAAAACTTAACGCACATCTTGTATATTTTGACATTTGTCAATATTTTGGAAGTCATCATATTCGACATTTCATGATCATGTTGGAAACATCTAAACAACTCATAAATTTTTTTGCAACTCATACAAACTTCCCTATGAACTATCTTAAACTTTGTATAATTCTCACCACAGGCCAGGCTTTTGTCTAAATTTGACGGGGATTTTCTGCTCAAATTTTCTTCCATACAAATTTCGACGACAACACAGCACACGTATTTTTGAAAGCTCTACTGTACAGAAATGTTGTGAGATGCGACCTTGTAATTATCGGCACATGCTTAGAAGGACTCATAGTCAATATGTGTCAAGAGTCTTCACCGTGCATGTTTTAGCCTTGAGGGTAGGACACCTGACCCTATACATCTTGATCACCCCTGGTATTAATAGTCAATGTTGTAATTTGAATATCTGAGATTCTTCCCTATTTCCTGAACAATCTTCCGAGAGCAGAGAATGTTGTTCGCAATGGTAGTATGACGGTCAGGCACTGAGTGTCGTCAGCAAAAAGTATACTTTTTTTCTGATTAAAAGATTTTAAAACAATAAAGTTTTATTGAGTATAAAAAGATTCTTCTGGTTATACAATCGCGGAAAAAATAACGAACCATCCAGGCATTATTCTGCCATCGCTCATTGGAAATCAAAACAAAAGGTACCAAATGTCAGGAAATAATGTTTATTAAACGATTCCATATCTAAAAATTTCATAAGGGATCGTCTACATATTTATAATTGCACTAAATTCAAAATTTCTAAAGGCAACACCACTTTTTGATGACATAAATATATTCCTCATCAAAACGTACCCTAAAATATCAATTTCAGTTAATTGACCATTAAAAGATGGAAAGATATTCCAAATTTTTTGTTCGCGATATAAAAGGGGCCGTCTCCATATTTAGATAATGAAGCTCGTTGCTTGCCTTTAAATGTCGGTGGTCGAATTTTAACTTATTTCTCTCTTTAAACGTCATCTTAAAAGTTACAATGTCTTTTTTACAATCGATAAATACTAGGTGCATAGCAAAATTTTACAAAAATAATATTTTCTCCAAAAATATGGTTTGGTCCATATGTATTGCATTACTAAATTAAAGAAATATGTTACTTTTTTTAAATATGTGGATAATTAATGACTACTTTTTCGAATAACCTGAAATTGTGCTTGGGCTTATTAAATAGGCTTCTGCATCGATTACTGTTAAAATATGGAGGTGTTGCCACTCAAAAATTTTTAAACATCAAATTTAATAAAATATCTCCTGTGTTCAAAATTAATTTAAAATCAAAAGTTGAAGTGCAGAATGTGTATACTACTTCATACTTTTACATCGAAAACGTTCTAGGTCAATAACTATATCATATCTCAAGATATAAAAAAAAATTCAAAATTTTACTTTAACATTAGAGACTCAACATTTTATTTGCTTATAATTTCAAAACAAATAAAGTTTGAATTATAAAATTTGGTATCCGAGCATAACTTTTGATGCTGTTTTGAAATCCATTGAAAAAATGGGCGTTGACATTGGAAATTTTGAAGTTAGTGCAATTATAAATTTGTAGACGACACCTTGTGAAATTTTTAGAGATGAAATCGTTCAGTAGACGTTATTTCTTGAAATTTGGTACTTCTTGTTTTAATTTCTGATGAACGATAGCAGAATAATGCTGGGTGGTTCGTTTTTTTTCGCGATTGTACTTCTTGTTGACATGTTAAAAATAGTTTGATAAAAAATTAATCACATAAATGAGCTGCAGAAGTTTAGAAGTACTATTCTAAATATTAGCAAACAGTTTTACAAATAGTTGGCATCCATTAATAAATTTTTCTTGACCTTCTTCGAAAATTGCTTTGTAATTTTTTGATCTAGTTATCAAGACCGAAGATTTTGGCAGAGAAAGACAAGTCAGTGTTTAAAGTTACTTCCTCATATAAGATATAAATTAATTCTGTAGAAACAATATTGTAAAACATATGATGTTCATACGATCATTGTAACCATTAGAGCATTTATTGCCAGATTTTCAACATCTTTCTGATCATAAAACGAATTACTTGTGACGATAAAATTCATCCTTATGTTTATGTTGAGCGGAGTTTTGAGAGGTCAGTGGATATTAATTATATCTGAACAATATATTTCTGCTCAAAGGCTCTGACGACATTATAGAGGAGGAGTTTTTATTTTCTCTGCCAGTTCTACTTGTAAGCATAAGGTAATTAAAATACTGCCATTCAGTCCAGGTCGTTCAATCTGTGAGTATTTCCTTAACAAATTTAAGATTGAGTTCTTTAATAATATTTAATAACGAATCTAATTTTGTTTCAAGAATCAGTAAACAATATTTTTTAATCTAAGCTAAAAAATTCATTTCACTTATTTAAAGTCGGGTTTGAATCCCTTGTTCTGTAAGGCGGATTCACCTTGCTAATCTAAATGATTGGTCAAAGACGTTTTACTAATAAATGTTGTTATATGCTGATAGAAAGCACACGCATATGGCATAGTGAAATTATAGATTTTAGATTTTTAAAGGTAAAATTGTATATTATTCTAATATCATTTAGTAAAGATTCGAGTCCCTATTTTGATTAGAAAAACTGCGTGAAAAAATATCTTCTCCGATACATATGTTTATTTCTTTTAAGTATCTTTGGCTTCTGCAATGTCATAGACTCTCTTAAATATATGTATTTTTAAGAGCCAATGTTTGAACACTTCTTCTCAGTTTCTGATCTATTTTCCTATCTTTAATGACTACCTTATGCTCAAAGCTATTTAAAGAATACTCTTATCAGATAAAACTATCCCCCAGGGAGAAGAGATAGTTATATCTACGCCCCCCAGAAAGGGAGAGCAAGAAAATGTGGATGAGTAGTTTCCGGATAAGTAAACAGCTTCTCGTTTCAACCGAGGTGTTGTGTTAGTACTGGCCACATTTCCGATGACAGAACGTACCTCCTAAGGGAAGCATTAGGTGCATGGACCGTGATGGCCATTTTGTAAAAGACCACAGTGTCCCTGTGGCGACTCGGCCATTCAAGAACTCGATGCCTAGGCAGGACGGAAGTTTATCATTTATGGTTATCAGAGATAAGTACTTCAGGTTATTATTTGTAGAGGAATGGGTTAGCTAGTGCAAGGATTACTTTTGAGGGAAATAAATTTAAGTGAATAAGGAATTATAGGAATTATTTTATATACAATCAAGCGTCGCAAATCCGGACGTCCAAAATCTGGAATGATCCAAAATTCGGAACTTTTTCATTCCATAAGCCCCTCCCCCCCCCAAAACATCTTAACTTTTATCTAACAAATCGGCGCCCAGAGTCAGCAGAAACCGGTCGTAATCATCTGGGGAAGGAAAGGATTTAACCACGTGTTGCGGGGGGGGGGTGCTATTGTAACGAATCGCGGAGTTACAAAACCTTCCTCCTTCCCATCTCTAGCAATCAAAATGAACTAGCTCAGAATGTAAGAAATGTTGACAAATAATTTAATAAGCGCAATTTCATCTCCGCTTCTGGCTCACAAAGAGGATTTGCCCAGAACGAATGGAATATTGTAGAAATTCGCGGTTGTCTTTAATTCCGTACTAGCCCTTGCAAATGTTGAACTCCTCTTATCTGAGCTGATATATTTCGCTTGATAAACAATTCCAATATTTTATTTAGCTTTTTAATTTTTATTATTAATATCATTAAATCTCTTCTGGTTTATATCTTTCATTGTCAATATGCCGAAGCGTGCTTTGAGTTTTGCTGAAGCCAGCGGATCGAAAAGAGAACATATGACTCTATCGATCAAGGACAAAGTCAACCTGATCAAAAGGTTGGAAAGTGGCAGAGCTGTTGCAAAATTATGCTAAGAGTATGGACTAGGAAAGTCAACCATCTATGATATCAAGAGGCAAAATAAGAACTTTTTGAGTTTTTTGTCGACTCGAATGCAACAATGGCGATGGGTGAAAGAAATATCATTCGCCATTCAAAAACTGGTTATCATGACCAAGTAATGATTAAGTGGGTCAGGCAGCGAAGAAGTGAAGGAGTCCCTTTGTCTGGACCACTTTTAATGGAACAGGCAAAAATATTTGATAGATCAATGAACTTAACTGCAGACACCAGTTACAAGACAGGTTGGCTCACAAAATTTAAGATACGCCATGGAATGCGACAGCTGAAGATATGTGGGGATAGAGAGTCAGCCGATGCTGAAGCTTCAGAAGATTTTGCAAACGAATTTCTCAGCCTCATAGAAGCCGAGAAATTATCACCAGAGCAAATCTACAATGCTGAAGAAACTGGTTTGTTTTGGCGGTACGTGCCTCGCACAACATTGGCAACTGCGGGCGAAAAAGATCCCAAGATAATTTTGTATAACTGCACTGCCCACCTTTCTCCGGAGATTTCAGTGAAAGACAACGTGCCGGTACTGTTTTTCCCTCCTAATTGCACATATCTAATACAGTCAATGGATATGGGCATTCTGCGGGTATTAAAGTGCCGATACAAATCAGAATTCCTCAAAGAAATGCTCAGCTTTCTCAACGCAGAGGAAAAACTTCAAAACTTTTTGAATGTTAAAACTTCAAAAATTTGAAAACGGCAGTGTGGAGTGCAGCTAAAGCATGAGGCGGCATTTCAACCGCGGCGATGAAAAATGCTTGGCACAATTTGTGGCCGGCAACCATATTCTATGAGGACGAAGAAAACGTGGATATCGATTTCAAAGGATTTCAGATCTCAAAAGAAAAAGCTGAAATTTTTGAACTAATTGAGTACGTCAAGTCAAGAGGACAAGAAATTGCCGAAGACGACGCCTTTGAAGTTCTGCATTGCGACGATAAAGCACCGACAGTGTGTCAGTTCACTTATGCCGAAATATGCAGTATGGTGTTGATGAACACCAAAACTTCGGTATCAGATAGCGAGGAGAGCTAAGAAGAAACACAAGCGGAAGATAAAATGCCAATTAACAGCTTAGTGGAAGTGTTGAACTCCACAATAAAAGGACTTAAAAAGAGACTTTATATCGGAGTCGGATATAATGGTGATACATAAAATAAAAGAGGAGTTACTTAATCAAAAACCAAAACTAATGAAGCAACTCACTTTAAATGAAATGCTTTGTAAAAATGTTAGAAATTATTAGAATTAATATTAATTATGTTTATAAATCAAAGAAAATAAGTAATAAATAAGTTTAAAAAAAATTTAAATTGAATTATGTTTTTTATGATGTTAAATTCATTTCTTAATATTGAAATGACCTAAGATCCGGAATTGCCGCAGTTCCGACGATTCCGGATTTGTGACGTTCGACTGTATATAATTTTTGCTGTATGAAAAACTTTTGCTTAATTTTGTCTTTTTCTGTATCATTACTTTTATTAATTATTAATTCTTCATTGTGAACATCCAGTTTGCTTAAATACCATACGTTAAAGTAATCGTTTATCTTTTATGTGTTTCCTTTTCTAACCATGGTATTTGTTTTCTAATCATATATTTGGCTTAGTTCGGCCAAATAAAAGCACTTTCGACATTAAAATTCAGACACTCAACCAACCATAGAGAAAGGTTTCGGTAGAGGAAGGAGTATTATAGTACATGTAAAAAGTTTTATGTTTGAATTATATGTTCGTAGATAAATTTCTCATAAAGTATGTCATAAAAATAAAAAAAATTAAAATTCTAAATTTTTCCTTCATCTTTGTTGTAAATTAAGTTTGTTGCAAAATGTATGACAATATGAATTTCTTATTTTCTTTAGAAGTTTAACCAATCAATTAAATTTTTGTAATTAAAGATATTAATAACAAGAATTTTAAGCAAATGTCAGAAAAATACCCCCTAATGAATGTGCTTTAGAAAAATGAATGTAAATGTCATTTCATTCATATAAATCCATCGAATCTGTAGCAAAAAATAATGATCGCAAAACTCATTTAATGCCGAAAATAAACGAATTTTCAATGCATGAGATGTGAAACAGTAAAAATGTTCGTGTTTTTCACGCATCATTACTTACCCGGTAAGAACCAGAATACTAATTACAAGTTGGAAGCTCGCTACGAAAAGAATTAAGTTCCGGAAGAGACAATTAATTGTTGCCAGTTTACAAACTAGAAACGAATGAAAAAGTATTGCACACATCACCATGGAAACATTCAATTTAATTTTGAAGATTTCTCATCAAAGGCTTGCGCTTTTTAATAATCGTTACAGATGACTTTCTTGATAATTTGCATTTGTTTAGACACTGCATAGACAATCTTTTTAAAAAAGTACTTTAAGTACTTTGTAGCTCATCGTGAAGAGCGCTGATTTTGTTTCGTCTTTAGTTTTAGTTTAAATATAAGAGAAACAGAGACAAAACTTTATAATATATTACTGAATCATACAACTTATAATATGGAAAAATTTGCAAATTTTTAAAAAACTTGAGATAAATAGTTATAAACAATTTTAAAAATAGGAGGTAGAGATTTTTTATTTTGAAGAGCTTACATGTGGTAATAAGAAGATATTTCTTGACCTTTTAAGCGAACTGGCGCATTATTGGCAATGAAAATATTTAAAATTAGAGTTGTAAATAATGGGGTTTATCTCCAAGCAAAAATTATATCTGAATTGAAATATGATATAACAATATATTTTCTAGGTCCCTACAGTATCGTTATAGACAGATTTTACTGTATATAGAAAGAACGTTATGTTTACATTATGGAACAACATAAAAATGTTTTATCTTAAAATATTTGATTTTTAATAGCAAATAGAAATATTTTGTGATGCGATAATACGCAAATACATAATCTGAAACAAGTATGTTCATAAACCAGCGGGACTGGTCACCCCTAAACTTCCTCGTATACTCCTAACACATATAGAGAAAATAAATAAGTTAAAAGGCAGTAAAATGAACAAGAACCCATAACGCAATGGAGAAAAAAATAAGCGAAACGTCATACCACGATTTCAGGAGGTCTTCCAACGCGGAAGTGGAATTAGAAGCCGGCGTGATTACCAATAGGCTCCGTGTGCGATAAAGAAAACGAAATTTGCAATTTGAACACCTTTCTTTTAACCGATTGACACAAAAATTGGATACAAATCTACCATTAAGGTAAGAAGGCCACATACCAAATTTCATTTATCAAAGTAATTTTTTTAAGAAATTAATTCGTTCAAAACTATGCGATTGTTCAGACACACAGACCGTCAACCTTCTGACGATTTTGGTCCAAAATTTGATACAAACCTACATTTCAGATTATAAAAATGTGTACCAAATTTTATCCACCTAGATATTTAAGTTTGTGAGTTATCGCGTTCACATGTACACGGACATACATACAGACAGACTTCCCGTTTAAGGATTTTGTCCAAACTTTGATAGAAACCTACAAATTATATGTTAAGACCAAATGCCAATTTCCATCCCTGTAGCTTTAATAGTTTTTGAGTTATCGTGTTCACAGAAACAGACAGACAGACATAATTCCAAAACTGTGTTTTTCGGACTCGGGGAGGTCTAAAATGTGGAGATTCATCAAAATCTCGAGTTCGAATTTTTTGACGGTTACAATATTTTCTCTTTGTATATTTCGTATATGAGTAAGTAAAAAAAAAATCTGTATAAATTATTTCCAAATTAGCGCAATACTAGTGAATAACGGTTCAATTATTTCAGTGAAATTTTATTAGTAATTTTATTTTAAATATTAAGTGTCACATAACCTGAAGAATTGAAAAATAGAAGATATTTTTCATCATAAATAGACACTTAAAAATGAATATCCGCTTAGGAAAAAGCATATTTAGCAAATGCATAACACTTATAAATAGTATGATATAAAATTTCATATGTTCTCAATGAAAAGAATTTTATACATAAGTACCTAAATTTAAGAATAAATTTCTTCAGATAAATTCACAAATTTTATCGTTAAGGATTGCAAATAATATATTTTTTATCATACAGTATCCTTCAGTCTGCATTTTAAGTGTTAATTTATGAGCTCTAGCCATTTAGAATCTATGCATATTATACATTTCCAGAATGAAAGTCACAACTTTATTAGGAAAAAATTGAATAGCCGAATTTTGCCGATGCAAAGATTTCCTTAAGATATTTTTTTTGAATTCATAGGATCACTCATGGAAAATTTTATGCATTAAAGCATTTTACAGAATATATACGAAATTCAGAGGCATTACATGATATGAAAAATACTTTTTTTTGACTGAAATTTGGGATAGGTTGAAGAGCTACTTTTAAAAATCGATCAAAGTGTTTCAGTATCCTTTGAAAAGCTTTCATGTTTGTGTGATAAAAATTTCCTACTGCGTTTTGACATAAATAGTGCAGTGAACTAGTCTTTTCTCTTCCGGTTAAGACTTCAGGTTGACGAAGATTATTCTATTTTAAAGCCATGTTTGTTCATAAACTTTGAAATGCGACATTGCAATTTTAATAAAGCTTTCCTTTTGAAACCACTACAGTTCACACACAAAAAATTAACTGCATTGAATTTATCCATATGAATAATTCAATAATTATAATTATTTTAATATACATGAATGCACCAATTTTCAATTCAAAATTATATTTTTAAAACCTGCGCCATGAATATGCATTTCAGATTAGTGTAAACCTTTTGAAAAGTAATTCAACAGATATTTATATTATAATAACAGATCTGCCAAGATGCCTGGTGGGAAGATGCATTCAAAAATCTGGAATTAATTATCATACTACCTGGGGATTCGAACACATTTTGTTTCTCTGTGTTTCCAAATCGCTGCTTTCATATATATCTTTTAACTCCCAAGATTTATCTCAAACAATCTTTTTATTTTACATATCTTTTGTTGTTTTAAAAAGATATGTGTTTGTGATGATTCATGTTATTCTTTAAGGAATGATATGAATTTTCGACAACGATTAATGTCACGAATTTTCTTGATAGTCATTCTATGTAAAGAATGACAAAAAATATTGTTTATAATAATGTTAAAATTAACATTTCATTTGCGAATTTAGTCCATTGGGTATATTTAAAAATTATTGTTCTTAAGAAAATTTAAACTGTATTTGGAATTATTCTCTTAGAGTTCTCAGGCAAAAACCTGTTGCTTAATAGGCACTGAAGTACTTTTTTATTATTAAAGCTTTTATGGGATTAGATTGCAAAGTATGCTAATCAGTTGATATTTAGTTTTATATTATTTCTGTATAGCTTAACTAAAATTCATTCACTTGAATATTTTAGAGAAAGAGAGAGGCTGAAACAAGAAAATCAGCATCGAACTCATAAACTAAATGAATTTTTTTAACTAATAAGATTTAAACGCATCGATGTGGCATGATTTTACAAAGAGTTTCGTGAAAGTCATCTCACAATATAAATTACACTTTGCGTAAATTATTTTAGGCTTGCAGAATTAAGTGGGATAGGAATTGATGATAGAAAATATTAATTAAATATTTAACCTCTAAGCGAACACAAATATATATACATATATAACAAATATTGGCATCTATGAATTTTAAAAAATATCCTCAAAACCAATCCCTTCTCAAAATTTATCAATACACACCACTTTTTGTCATCCTTCTGTATAGTTTGGAACAAGATGTTTGACATCAAATTAAAAGAAAGGGAAATTTTATATAATAATAGGCAATATTACAAATGGGCCTCTTTGTCACCTCCTTGTCCAACATCCTGTTTTAACCGAAATTCATTCCAAACTAATTAAAATTATAATTTGAAAGATGTACTCTGTAATTTTAACTACTTTTAGATGGGTGTTTGTGTCTCATTTTTTGGCGGGAGGGTAATTGGCCGTGGTGTCAAAGTCAGATGCACTGGAAACATCTAGAAAGTAGTTAAATTAGTATTACAGGAAATTCCATGCCAATACTCAGTAACTGTTTCGATAATGACCGGCATTCTAGTTTTCCAATTCTACCTTTATCATTGATTGAGATGTAATTTCACTATTCCACTTCTACCATTAAATTTATACGATTAACCAGCAGATATTTTAATTGAATTTAAACGTATACAGAAGCATTCAGGAAGCTCCTTTGCTTACATTACATAATTGCCATGACATTGCCTAGAATATCAGAAGTTACAAGAAATCACTTTGAGAATCATGATTAAAGCGACAGCAAATATCAGAATGTTTTTCTTGAATATTGCTCTCCGAACAGATATTGGAAGTTTGATTTTTGAACTTTCTTAAAAGAAAAGTTTAAAATTCTAAGAATTTCATCATAAAAATTGCAGGCGACATCATGGATAAATAGCTGAAAATGTTAGACAACCTCTGATGATAACCCTCTGTCTAAAATTCCGAGGCACATTAGCGGAAGAATGTTTGACTTCGCCATAAGATTTAATGTGCACAGGGATAACATACGTGTAAAATTTTCGGTTGAATCTTGTTTCGAATCCCTTCAGTCCCTAATAGGGACCTATATCACCATGCTACTGCAACCCAATTCTTATCTCGAACATGTTCCGAAACTAAAATACTACATAAAATCCATTTATTTATTTTTTAATATTCTAAAAATGCATTAAAATTGCGTGAATACAAAGAACTGTAAAGTCGGTGAAAATTTGCACAAATTTATGTAAAATATAAAATGTACATGTCTTTGAATTGAATAATTTTGAATACGAGTCTTAAAAATAAATTTAGAACCCAGGGATTGGAGTATTAAAATTTATTGATATGTACCTAGTCCTGCATTTATCTAGGAATTCCCTGTGCAGATATACATTAAAACATTTTATTTTCGAACATAAGATTTAAGAATTTATCAAGATTTTCTTACATTGATTTTGACTGAATTTAACTTAGCTGTTATTTTTACATAGGGTGTAAATACATAAGTAAAGGAATTTGTAATAATATCATATGAGAGCACAGAAAATCTGAGAAATCTTCTGTGGAAATTGTGTTATTGATGCTGTTGTCCAAAATGTTAGAATTTAAATGAAATTAGAAACTAGAACAAAATGTTAGGAAAGATTGAAAATATTGTTTTGAAAGTTCACTCAGGAGAGAAACTTCAATTTCGGTTGTTGAGTTTCCTACGAAGAAGAACTCCGAAATTCAAGAATCGCATCTCTGGAAATGCAAGTGCCATCAGGTGCTGCTGAAGCAATCGAAGATATTGACTCGCGCAAGGAAGGTGTCAAAGACATCAAATATGAGGTCTTGACAGACAGTCAATAGCTGCAACCGTCAAACGCAGAGTCAAATTATTTCTGTACTATTTCTAGAGACGCCAAGAGGAAAAGAAATTCGTAGGAATAATATTTTTTTTTAGTTTTAACTCTGATATTATTATAGAAGGTCTATTATACATTTTTATTACATTCTAATTTATTAATGTATCACTTAATATGTAAAAAAAATATTTAAAATACTTAATATTATTTTAAAATATTTACATAAAAGCAAATATTTAATTTAAAATTTAACCTTAAGCAAATATTATTTTAAGCTTCTAGTAAGTAAAATACGCGGTTAAATGAATATTTGACGGTTATTATTAATATAGCTGCGGTTAATCATTAGTAAGCACTGATTAAAATATCTGGTAAGTATTGAGATTAGTCTGTTATTATTAGTGCTGGCCACAGCGATTATTAATAATGATTTAATAACTGCATATACATTTCTGTGATGTTAAATAATTCTAATCGTAATGTTAAAGAAATAGACCCGCAAGTTGTTATTTAGAGACACAAATTAAATGACAGAATATTTGCTTTTAAAAATTAAATGGACAAAGCGAAACGTTTTTTCAAAGTATATTGATTTGTACAATTTATTATTGTTGGGAAAATTGTATTATTGTTCGAATAGTTTTCAAATGATCATGGTGAAATGAATTGCATCCCACTATTCAGATTTCGTCGCAATACAAACTTGGGGCCATTTCATACATGACAACAGATTTATGAAAAATATATCTTTAAAAAATAGGAAATCACATCTGTTTTTCAGAATTTTCGGAGGTTAAATGTTTAGAAGAATGCTGCTTTAACTTCTTTCATTCGAAATATTTATTCGTTACAATAAAAGTACTGCTCTCCTTCTTCCTGCTCAGAAGTATTTTCCAGCCCCTGAGTATGCATAGAGTGGAAAAGCAAAATGCTAAAGTAAAGTATTTTTCGAGGACGAATTTTCATTTTCTACAGTTGTTTTATAAATTTAATTAGATGTCTTATCTAAATAGTAATCTCAACCATTTGTGATTACTAACGTTGAAAGATAGAATAAAGGCTTCGCGGGCAATAAAATCTTTCGATCCTACTTGGAATCGTGAACCACAGTTTAAGAAGAATGGATTGGAAGTATATTAAGTCTTAAAAAGTCCCTCTTTCAGTTTAGAAGATTAGCATCCTCTTTCTAAGCTTCTGATGACTATCTTAAGACGGATCTCGTAATTTGGGCCATGGTCAGATAACGATGTCGACACCTGAGCTGTCATTCATTCCTCCAAATTTCCAAGCCATGTCATTGGTAGGATGTTTCATCCTCGATGGATTTAACGCGCGCCAAGTTCTCATACATTTCGAATATTCCAAGAAACAGAGCCTGGGACATTCTGGCTCCAAGTCGACATTTCTTCCTAGGTCACCTCGATCGTCGAACTATTTCCAAAGATGTCGCTTTTAAAGAAACTAAAAATGAGAAGGACTTGTTACAGGTGCAATACATTTTAAAACCAAATGTAGCGTACATAGGATGATTAAAAATATATGATACGATATTCCTAGAGGTGATTTGTACAAGCATAACCAATGAAGAGGTTGAAGAATGAAGAACAGTTTATGAAAAAATAGGTATAATTAAATTTAATGCAGAGTACACAATTGCAGATATTTAAGTAGCATTACTGAAGTCCAAAGCCATGGCCAGGAGTGAAGAGTTACGCGCGAAGCCCCGGGGCTAATGGAAGAGTCACATGGTTAAAAAGATGGAGTTACAAATACGCGGAGATCTTAAATAATTCGAAACGGGCAAAGTACCGATTTTAAGGATCTTGGGAGTGTAAGTTGAAGTAAAGGTGCGTTTATATAAGACTGAAGTAGAACTAATTTGCTTATAATTAAAAGTTAGGTGGTGTTAAAAAAATTTATTCTGAAGAAAATTAAAAATTCGAAATCATTACATATATACTTGTAAATATTGGCATCTGAATAATATAATTGATTAGTTCTAATCCAACTCAATCTATTAATCTTATATATAAACATTTCAGGTAACGAGTATGAAGCATTCACGGAGTAATCGATATATCCCGAATATAACTGTTCTCTTCAGCCATAACTGACAGATGATAGCGACATACATGTCATTACCTTGAATGCTCGCAGTATTCGAGGTAGTAGCACGAACTATTAAATTTAGTGAACGATAAGAATGATTTTTAAACGTTTTAAATCAGCAATTTAAATTTTTTATCTATTGTCAATACATAGTTTCATTCGATCTACTTAGTAGAGTAGAATTTCTATTACAAAATTCGAAATACTGGTGAATGAACACTATAAAATATTTGTGAAAGTCCGTCAACAATAACTACAAATTGGTTAATTTCACAAAATCCTTATACTAACTGTTGCTGGATTGAAAACAGTGTGCTTTGCGCCAGTGGATTTGGTATGGCATCTTAGACGTCCCATTTGGAGGCCACATCAGTAATAATTTGAGATGGATCTCGCAATTTGATCCCCGGTTAGATGGCAAGTACTTTACCCAAGCCGGCACCATTTTCATAATCCACACCACAGCTCACCAGGTGGAAGATGTTTCATTTATCGTAGATTAGGTATAGATAAACGTAGAATGTTTGGTGGAATCGGGTTTTCAATCTGGAACCCTACAGTCAGAAAACGGAAATCTTACTATCAGGTCTTTGCGGTGCTCCTTCTTCATTAACTTTCACAAGTAGAATTTTATTTTGTCGATATAATTTCTGTTATTATTTAGTTTAGTTATATTACCGTCCCGTTTTAAATCAACTCGAGAGCTATTTTGTGTCGGACCTCGTAATTTTAAATCGCGATCAGATGACGAGGACGACACCTGAGCTGGCGCCCCTCTCCAAATTTCCGCACCACACCAGGGGGGGGGAGACTTTTGACCCATTAAGTTTGTTGGCTTTTTGATTGAAATTCATAAGACTTCTTCTAAGACTAAACAAACATTGATTAGAACAAACACTATTACACTTCGTATCTACGTACAGCGTAACATCGCTCAACCGTACTCGTACTCGTAAATATGCTTACAAGTACAATTTAACGTGCAACATGCCCAATACACATCAGATCATCAGTGGAATCAGGTTTCGAACGTGGAAACCCTCCGGCTCCCATGCCGACAACTTACCACAAATTTTAGAATGAAATGCATTGATAGGAAACAAGTATCATACGGAAATATCAATTCTTAATTTGTTTATTGCAGGTGACATCTAATTTTTTTCGATAAGTACATTTCTTCAAGAATAAGTTCAGAGGATAAAATTTAATTTAAATTATAGAAAAGCAATAATGTTGAGCGTTTTTTCCAATGCATAGTTTTAAACCCTCAAAAGCAATTAAAAGGAAAACACTCACATTTTCGACAAATAATTTATTTCATCATTTCAAATAATAAAACCTCAAACATAACTTTTTCAAATATTCCCGTTGTTTGCTATTTTAACGAAATTAGTTTTTCCCGGCCTGATTCTTTTGGATAAAAGCTTTGAAATATTATTTTGAAACTCATTTTTGATATTAGATAGTTCAAAATATCATTCATCGATTTAGATATAGAATTCATGTATTTCATGAAAAAAGCTACTTTTTATTCAGAATTTATATCGACTTTTTAAAAGGAAAAAATCAAATTTTCAAGTGCATTTGTTAATGATAAGACTGCATATTTTAATTCTGCCATCAATTCTAAGTACAAAAATTAACTTCGATTTATATTTGAAAATTTTTTCTCAGTAAATTCTTTTGTAATTTCTTTTTCCTTTGAATCGCAGATCCAGAAAATTATTAAAAAGCATTTGCATAATTTTTAACTTTTAAATAAGTGCGTTGATGTAATATGCTAATGCTTACGAAAATATGCTCTATTTTACATCATTTTCATGTAAAAAAAGAAAAACATGCCAAAGCAAACGATTTTATTCTGATTAATAACTCTTAAAATGCTGGTTTCGTTAGACACAAAGGAACAATTTTCTTTTCAAGACTACAATTAAAACACTATAAATTTAAACAATATTTTTATTTACCAAATTAAAACTTACATAAAATATTATGATAATTCTCAAGTATTTTAATGCTGTGATATAAACTATAAATGAGTTTCAAAATATTATTCAGGAATGTAATGCTTGTCAGAAATGAATGAATTTAAGATTTTATACAAGAAAATCTGCTCAAAGATGAAACCTATCATTATAAGTTCATTAGAAGAAAAGTGGAAGATGCATTATCCACTCACACTTAAATAACATCTTTGATATGTCTTCCTAAAGGGAAGAAAAATAATGCATTTTTCCGGTATAAAAATTTCATTTTATTATTTTTTTAATTTTGTTGGTTTTGTATTCTTTTGGCAGTTTAATAAGCAGTTGTAGATAATTATGAGAGTACATCATATAATCAAACTGAAATTTGAATTTTTCTGGTTAGATAAGAGTTTTATAATTATTGTTTAAAACTCAAAGATAGCCAAAAACTGAATTTATTAAAAGATGGAATATTTATTCACAGTTTGATCAAGAATTCCAATTACTCCATAATAATTAAAAAATGGGTCGAATACTGAGCAGCAAAAAGGAACAGATATTCATATTCTTTAAAGAATTTAAATCGCTTTTAGTTTTTTTAAAAATTAAAATGGAATTTATTAAGCATCATTTTCTAAATTTTTACAGAAACATCATTCTGAATCTGAAACGAAGTAACAAATAAAAAATAGAGACATCCGCATAAAATTCTTAAGCACCGTTATTAAAACTGATTAACATTTATTCTATTTGCCGAGTGAATAATTACAACTCTGCAACTTCGAAGAAAAATAAAAACCACAACTGCAAATCAGGATATCTTTTTTGAAATGAACGAATCTCCAGGAAAAGAAAGACGAAAAAATAAAGAATCAGAAATCCTTACATATAAAATGTCTTTTGTCAGGTACATAAGAATAAGGATGTAACAAATCTTAACTTATTTGCTGTCGCCAACGCTTGACTTAGCAGCCAACAAGCGTGCACAAAATACGCCGTCCAGGATTTCTAAACTTCTTTGTGTGGAACAAGTTGTTTTATAACAAAGATTTTGCGACAATTTTTTTTCCAGCTTCGTTCACTTGTGGTTACCTCTTACATCTTATTTCTGTTTCTCTTACATCAAAAGTTATTAATTGCAGAAGTGTGGAAGTTATTGTTGCAGAGTTTTTTGAAACATAAAAGGTCGCCTTTAGTTATTCCGAAGCGTTAAGTGACGCTTCAACGCTTTCCGTTGCGGTAGCTATACTCTGCGGGACATGGTGATCTGCGTGACGCTTTCTGAAACGTGTCTTTCAGAAAATTAGAACTTCCTTTTAATTTACGCCCGAGTCGATTTAAATGTTTTTGCTGTTGAAACTTTTATTCATCCTTCATTTTTTTCTTGCTATTTTACTTTGAAGTTCTTTTCAGTAAGAGACATTCGTTACTTTTTCTTTCTCTCGTGAGAGTAAAAGCACTTAGACGTTTCTTCTTATCGTCGGATATACTTTTGAATATCTGCGTTAACAAAAAAAGTTTCATTTTATAGTTTGTTTTAAGATTTACAATAACAGTTTTGTCTTAAACTCTTATGAAAGTTATGAATTCTAAAAATAAAAGAAAATGTAGCACTGTACAACCAAACTAAGAGTGTTGTATAAGACGTGAAGTTAAAATTTATAATCTTTTTTTAAAACTTATTTGTTAATTCTAGTTTTAAAGTTTTTGTAATGAATTTTTCAACTCTATGAAAATCCTTCAGATTGAAATAATTCCTTGAAATCTGTTTTTCAAAAAATATTTCTTAAATTGCAAGTGGCCTGAGAGGGAATAAAGCAGTTATGTTTCTAAAAAGCATAAAGTATGAAGCATATGCGGAAATGAATACAGAGGTTATTGAATTTTAATTTCTGAATTAAAATTATAATTTAAAGAGTGATTATTGTAGAGGTTATTACAAACATTTTAAGGAGCATCGATAATGATTTTGCTTGAGGCAATTTTTATAATATTATTTTTGCACATAAAATCTTTCCTTTATATACCAGTCTTTCCGAATATTCTTTTTCTTAATTCTCTATATGTTTTTCTTCACAAATAACTTAAAATATTTATGACAGGAAGAATAAAACACCAGATTAAAACATGCCAAATCTTTGCATTTAAAAATAAACGTGAGTTCGTGTTTTTTCTCTTGTGAGTGCGTGTGTTTTCTCTTCGTTCCGTGTTTATGTGCATAGTATATCAAAGTTGTTTTTTTCATTTCAAAGCAATTTTTCTCGACTTTTCAGACTGATTCTACTAAATCCGACTGTTTCTTTTCCTAGAATTAATAATGAGGCTAAGAGACAGCTGGCGAAAAGCTTTGTTTTAATTCTTAGTTATGAGTAGTTATTTGAGCCTTACAAGTGACTGTGTTAATCTTGAGATCTAAGTTTTGAATATTTTGTTTTACTTGTGAATTTTTTTTCTTATTGATGTTTCCTTAAAATATTTGAATATTTCAAAGCATTGTTGTACTTGTTGCAATTTAATTACTTCTCTTTTTCTTTTCAATATTTTTGAAGTATGTGCGAGAACCACTTTGCCAGTTAACTACAATGCCGAAAATAAGTTTCCTTCATCCTTATAATTAATCTCTTGTTTGGACATGTTTCATTTTCTAGTATATTTACTAATCCAAAAAAGCTCATTATGACAAAATAATCTTCACAGTTATTTTCTTAAAAATCCCTGTTAATGATATCTTATGTACTAGGTGTATGCAGTATCAGCTATTTGCTTTTAAAAAGGATATTTTATACTTGTCCCAGTTTACCTTAGCGATTGATCGGTTTTCTTCAATACAAATGTTTTGAGAATGGCAGATGGAAAAATTCTTTGAAAAGCTGTATAAGTTTAATGATTGCTTTATTTATGAAAAATAATAATATCAAATATCAAGGAAATACTGTAGTTTTTACTATAAGCGAATTATAAAATCTTTTAATGTCTCTACTTACAATGCATTAAAATTCATGTAAATTTTCTTTAGCCCATTTTGATAGTCATTATCCCTTTTTATTTTCTATGATTTCATTAGATTTTATTCTTCGTGTTTTGGTTAGAGGATCCTGAAATTCTTTTAGAAACTGTTTCAGATCTAAATTTCATGAGTTTTTATATGTATTTTAACTTTTACTATTTGTTTAACGCAGCATAGCCTAATACAGCTCTTACGTCATTAAGCTCCAGAAACAAAAATTTCCCTTTTTTGGTTGAAAACAATTCTAGCTATAGAGAGTATCGAATTTATTTAGACTTCACACAATCATTATTTAAAAACTGCTTTTCCGAATCTGTCCGTTTGTTATCAGCACCATTCTAGAAACAAAGATTACCCCCTTTTGATAATCAAAGCAATTCACCGTATTGATAGTACCGAATCATTTTAGGTTACATATATTCATTGTTTAAAAACAGCATTTCCAAAAGTGTCCGTTAACAACTGGTACCAGTTCCAACAACAACAATTACCTCCTTTTGATGGTGAAAACAATCTACCCTTTAGACAGTATCGAATATATTTAAATTACACGCGTTCATTATATCTAAAGGCAGTATGTTCTAAAGCGTCTGTGAGCAACTGGTAAAGTTGTTCTAAGTTACAATAAAATATTGATACACATTTTTTACACCCTTCCTTATATTTCTATTCAAATATTTATTTAAAGTTTCAATATCAAACTCTAACGTGATAAATACAGTTTTCTTGTCTTTTACATTAACATATTCACAAAACTTTCATAGCTGCCTAAAATTATGCTAAGAATCCTGATTTATTATCATTAATTCTAGTGAGGAAGCAGTTAAATGACAATTTGCAATCCTCAAAACTGGGACGGCACGGATCACACTGCTGAAACGAACCAAGAATTTCAACGTCTTGAAAAAAGTTATGACTTTTGAATTGCCATATTAATAGTTTTCGCGCCGAGTTATCGGGTACAGCTCTAATACTTGGAATGATATGGTGTAATTAATTAGAAACTGTTCCAATTTTTAAATATTGAAACTTTTTAGCTGCTTAACATTTACTATTTGTTTAGCGCAGCCGAACCAAATTAGGCCTTTACGCCATTAAATTCCAACATCTACAATTACCCCCAAAAAACCATTTAGATTGCATATTTAGATGTTCATTATTTAAAAATATCATTTCCAAAAGTATCCTTTTTCAACTTGTAAAGATATTCTAAGTTAAGATAAAAAAAATTGATACAAATTATCACACTTTTCATAATATTTCGATTTAAGTTTATAAAAGTTACTCTTTCAATGTCAAAATCTAACGTGAGTTAAATCCAGTTTTGTTGTTTTATGCATTAATAGCTATTAAATATTCCCCAAAAATTCATAGCTGTCTAACATTATGCTGAGAATCCTGAGTTATTATCATTAATTCTCGTGAGGAAGCAGTTAAATGAGAACTTGCAATCCTGAAAACTGGGACGGCACGGATCACACTGCTGAATCGTGCCAAGAATTTTCACTTCTTGAAAAAAGTTATGACTTTTGAATTACCATATTAATGCGTCTATAATTTTCGCACCAGGTTGTCAGGCACAGTTCTAATGGATACTTCCCATCCTAACAGATCATTAATTTTAAGTAATTACTTAAATGTATGTAATCTTTCCAAAATAAGTGGGTCCAGGTTTCATTATTCTAAAATACTAGGGTTAACGATCACAATAAATGGACATCTAAATTAAGTTGACAAGATAAGCTATATAATGTATTATAAACTATTTTGAAACCTTTTGACTGAGTTCAAGACTTCGTAACTCGAAATTCAAAAGCAAATTTTTGAGATTAATTTGTCGTTAAAGTTGCAGGGTGTACACAAATGAAGTGACACATTTCAAAAATTAATAAAAAAAATGTTGAAACTACGAATTTTTTAAAATCAGAGCGCATCTCAAAAAGTGTTTTTTCAGATAGGTAACATGCCATTTCGGTGGGGGCTATAAATTATCGGAAATCAAGCATTTATTTAGAGCCATTATCTGAGAAACTTTTAAAGATTGAAGAAAAATAAAAGCATGTATTTGTAGGGAATTTTACGCTCTTTATTTTGTTAATTCACATTTAGTGTGAAAATTGAAGAGATTTCGTGATATTAAAAAAATCTGAAAAAAGAAACCAGAAAACATGCATCGGCTTCTGCTGATCGGTCGCCATTGCGTACGGAATTTTCTCGCTGTAACAAATTTAGAATGGCGCAACACCACGTTACCTATTTGAAAAAAAAAACTTTTTGAGATGCGCTCTTATTTTTAAAAAACCGTAGTTCCAACATTTTTGGTTTTTTTTTAAATTATTTTTTGACACTCCAGGAAAAATGTTTTGATGAGAAAAGAACTTTAGTTTTAAGAATTTTGTGACCTTTCAGGTAAAAACTATCATTGCTTTCCTACTGCTTTCTAATAAAAATAAAATATTATGGATCCGACTTTTCATCTGCATTTTAGAAGTTAAGTATATGTTGCGCCTTGAGTAAAAGGGACATTCCAATTATATGTTTAACTAATTTAAAAATATTTTTAAATTAATGATTTTAAAGAAATCCAGATGCAGTAATCTGCCTTCGACTTTCTGATATACTTCCAAAATTTGTTTAATTTTCCCTTTAGCTTCGTAATATAGTGAAAAAATTTAATTTTTATTGTTGCTCCTCTTCTGGTTGACTAATTAGAACCAAAAATATGATATAGATCCAGAATTAGTCTGCCAAGAGCACATTGCAAATTTCATTCACCTAACTCACTGCACCATAATTACTCATTGGAATAATCGTGTTTACATATACATGGACAGACAAGCAATTTCCCTGTCTCCAGAATTGGCTCAAATTAACAGAAATATATTGTTTGGGTGCAAAAATTACACATTAAAAGTCATCCCATTTAGCTTGTGTTTTTAAATTATCATGTTCACATATGCACGAATAAACAGACCTTAACACCACAGCATACCTCCAAACTCGGAGCCTATCGGTTGGTTGGGTAGGCGTGAAACTTTATTGAAAAAGCCAGAGAAAAAAAAAATTACATTTTATATATAAGGATTCAAAAAAGAGGACATTTAGAAAAGTATATAACTGTGTATTAAAAGAAAGAAAACAGGTTTGTATATGAATTATAGATGATTTTCTCTTTGTGTTGTTAACTTTGAGAGGGTGGTGCCTTATGTTTGGGAGAAGAGAGAAGATGATTACCTAGGGTTAATTGAGTCTGTGTCACCATCTTCTAGAAAAAAGAGTGTTCCGCGATGAAATGGATGAGTTTTCTGATTTTCGCCCTAGAATTGTTGTTGTTCATAACTCTTTTCCACCAAAGTGGTTCTAGGTCAGCTGACTGTTTTGTTAGGTGGTATGAGGTTGTAAACAGGCAGCTTGTGGCATAGTGTAAGGAGTTTCCCAGGTTTCCATAACCACAGGAATCGAATCGCTGTTTCTATTGTTGAATCGTTTAAGGTATGTTGTCGAAAATGGGCCGTGGACCGTGATTAACATAATTTCGGGCCTTTGCCATGGAGTAGAAGTTGTCTTGACTTTAGGCAAAACGTAAACACTCCTGCCTGTTTCTCCATTGTCCCATTCTTTTACAAACATTCAACCATACGATAGATTTTATGCAGTAAGTTAATACTACTATGTGATGAAATAGTACTCCAAATTTCATCCACGTATTTTTTTGCTTTATTTTAGACTTCAAGTTCACATGCATACGAACGGACAGACTTTTCGTGGATTGACTCATCGAAAATTTGATATAAATCTACAATTTTGTTAGGACCACACACCAAATTTAATTTTTCTATGTGGTTCTGTTTCCTGCATTTCGTGGTCACAGACAAAACAAGAGATTTTTGGATTTAATTCCAATTTTATTTATATTTTTTTAACTCAGGTATGTTTGAAACGTGGAGTTTCATCACAATCTCGAGGTCGAATATTTCGACAGTTAGAAACCGTTTCTTATTGCATACTTAGTACACGAGAGAATAGAAATAAGTTACTTCTACCGGTTAGTTCGTTCAACTTTTGCCGTTGTGAAATCTTTCCAAATTCTTTATTCGAAATTCTTTCATATAAATAACAAATATAATCAATATCTTATAGTATTATTTTATTTCTGTAATGTTTAGAAGTTTTTACACATAGGGTTTTCTTTTCCAATTATAATTTCATTTTTTCAATCATAAACTATTTCGCTTTGTATCAGTTTAAGCAATAATTTCGTTTATGTTGCTTCAAAACGTTGACTGAAAAAGCGCAATGAATAGCTAATCTGAATGGCCGACAAAGTATCGCCAGATATATCTTGTACATTCTTATCAAATGAAAGTTGAAATGAAATGAAATTTTTGTAATTGACATGCTGAAAAAGAAAAACAAGTTCCTGTTTCATTTCATTAAAAATCATTCTTCTCTCCTCTATTAAAAGAGAATCCTTTTTCCTGGTGAGAATTTCAGTAAAACTTTCAAACTTCTCAAGGACTTTTTGACGAAAAACTCATTCTGACAGACCTGCGAAAGTGCAAAATCATATTCTATAAGTGTTAACTCAGAAAAAATGCAAGGTGGTCTGGAACTCCACCGACAGATTTCGAGGAGTGATCGTAGACATTAAGACAAATAACTTTCCAATGGAATATTTGGAGAAATAAATTTATACATTTGGAAAAATAATTGCAGAAACAGGCTCAAGTCGCAGATATCAGAGAAGATAAAACAAACCAATGTAATAGGTTATGTGAACACTCATATTAGGCTGTTCAAATTGGCGTCCGAAGGCATTCTTGCACAACTAAAACCGGCGAATGAAGGATTGGCGCACTGCTCACAGAGGTCTGGTGTCGAGTTAATTTTGCCAGCGGGAATAATGATTCTAGAAAAAATGTGTTCTATCGAGTCTACTGGTGTGTAGCAGACTAATTATTTCAAGTGGTAACAGAATAAATCCGGTGGATTCAGGTCCGAGGAGAGTGCAGGCCATGCCGCAGGCCCAACACGCCATTCAACCAATCTGGATATGTTGCATGGACTGGTTGTTGCACTGGGACCTCCAGGCATGAACTACATTACCCTCGGAATATCGAGGAGAATAACGTCCAACATATATGGTATGCGGTCAAATGTTTTTGCAGGAGGTATGGTCGGCCCCAGAATTTGACAGCAAACTACCGTTGTGGTTTCGCATTGGTAAGATATATGAGAACTAGCAGGTGCCCAGGCATGCTGGCTGTAAATGCTAAAAATTAACATCCTACGAAACGAGGAACATCAATGATTATAACGAAACCAGGAAATTGGGTATTCGCAGTGTGCATCCCGAGTATTCACTGAACAAACTTTGCAATTTCTGCACATGTAGGGATTTATTCCCGTGAAACGTGTTCAACAATGTCGTTTTACCAACATCTACGTTCGATTCTATCGCTCGCTTGCTGATAATTGGTGATTCCTCAACAACTTGCAAATCACATTCTTCCATTTTCGGTATCCCTACACATCGGCCACAACCCGTAGACCTCACTGAATCAGTGAAGACATCAATTTTACGTAGTCGTGGATTCACACAAGCGAACGTGAAATAATGCAGAGTAGGACGATGCGGATATCGTCCATGGTACAGTCTGGCTGCGGCACATCCATTACCATCTGCTTTATCATACATCAGATGCTTATCCAAGAAAAAAAATTTATTTATTAAGTTGGCATAAATTCACAGCCTTCCTGTTAGCAAGGAGTTGTTTTAAAAATCATTTATGAAGTAATCTTTTTTTAAGTAAGTGGTAACTTTACTGAAAATTTGGCTACGAATTTAGAGTTCACAGGAAAAATTCGCCATGTAATTTAATTACCATATAAACGTAACAATACATTTTATATCCACTTGTAATAAGCACTAATTTATCCTTTAAAATGCATGTTTTATATCCTGTCTTTTATCATTTGGTATTTATATTCTTAAATAACTTAAAAGTGTAAAATTTGACTGCTATAAGAATTAGCGAAAGGAATTCACATCCTTTGAAACAAATATATGGCATTCTATGCGACTACCAAGATTTTCTGTATCAAATTATTAAAGCAATTTTTCGGTTAAGGTAATACATACTTTCAACGACATACAAAGAAATGCAGGTTTGTATTATAATGCTCTCGACAGTATCATCACCAAATGAATTCCTTATCAAATGAACATTACGTGGAACCTTATCTGCCATTACATTAAATCTATCGACAAATTAACGCGGTTGCATTTACCAGTCGTTATACCTTACGAAACATTACCTCGAGGGTTTTAATAAGGTAAGTTTGCTTTAAAATACATGTCGTTTATTAAATGAAGTTGTTAATTCCGTCAAATATTTAGCACATTTTCAAGAGTGACTCAAAGCTCATTGCCTTGGAAAAAAGAAATTATACCACTTTTCTTCCAGTTAGTTTTATTGTTAAAATCTATCGCATAATTAAATAAATATTGCATTGTTATAAAATTTCTATAGCTGAAATAAATTACAATTATATTCAAAGATTCAAAGAATCATTCGAAAGCGTAAGGGTAGGTTTTCTTTTTTAAAAATTAATCTGCCAAACAAATGGCAATGAATTCTTCTTCGATACGAATAAATAAAGATTATTTCCTTAACATTTAATAAATGAAAGATGAAAAAGTTTCTAATGAGTTTCAAATTTTATTTTTAAAATGTTTTGTAAGAGTTAAAATAAACTTCGGTGAAAATATTATTATATATAATAAACGTTTGGGGGATTGTTAAATTGTTAACAACTGAATTACGATTTTATTGAGACTACTGTTTTTCGTTTACTAGTCAAAACAGGCTTTTCACTATTAGTTATTCTATGTAATATGGTTTTAAATGATGTAAAAGAAAATAGAATTATGTTAGCTTTATATAAATGAAAATATTTGTAGATTATGAAGAAAAGTATCCACATCTACATCGGAAAAATAGAAAAAAATATTTTTTTTTCTAAAAGGCGCTAACACAGAGACAAAAAAAATTACAATCGAAAGAGTAATTTTAACATTTGTTCGATAAAAGATGGACTGAAATTCATAAACTATGTGCATAATTAATAAAAATTAGTTAATGTCTGCTTTTAGTTGGCTTCTGATATTCATACGTAAAATCCAAACAAGCACTAAGGAGTCATATTTTAAGTATGAATAACTAACTCGCCCGTGGAAAATAATAGGAAGTTGCAAAGAAAATTTAGCTCTTGTACTTACAACATTAGCTAATTGCTCATATATTCATTTCATCCAATTAAAATAGTAGCGAATATAGTGAGAATGCTGGACATTACAAACATAAATACAAAAAAGTATTCCGTCGTATCCTAGATCAACCAAACCAATCACTGAAAATTAATTTATGCAATAAATAAATAGCATCCTAAGCGAGTGGTAAGAGCTTTCAATGAAAACACTATATTTTCGTATAAGGCCCTTCTCTATTAAGTGAATTAGTAAAATTCATACAGCACAAAAAACAATCCCGTATTAGTGTAAGAAAAATTGATCGTTTTTCATATTTTTGCTTCGAAAAGCAAATGCGTACACCTATTATTGCTTATGTATCAACAGTAAATCTGGCAGTTTATTTGTATAAACTAACGCCTCAATAACAATATGCGCAGTTATGATTTAGAGACATGTTTGAATGCGAATAAATTCGACAGATAATGCATGTCTCGTATAAATGTCCCCGATTACATGGAATGTATTCCAATCGTTGTATGAGAGCCCAATGCATATTATTCTTTTGAAATTTTTGAATAAATGTGCAAATATAGGCATCTAAATTCGTTAGGAAATTCCCAATCACGGTTATCTTTTTTTTTCTCTTTTTCATGCTAATATTACTTCACGTGTTACATTATCTATTGGTGTTTTTGGGTTTGGTCCAAAGGGAATTTCTCCTCTCGTTATTCTTGGTTTCAAGAAAATAAAATATTCCTTAACAACCTTATTACTTTGATTACTTTCGTAACAAAACTTCATTGACAAAATTAAGCTGATACCGTACACAATCACTTATCACTGGTCACAAATTTTACATTCCCAATGAGCTAATTGACCTTTTAAAGCAAAATTTACTTTAAAAGGCAGGCAGCAACAAGAAATAGTGCTCATTCAGGTCAATCACTGATGTGAGAAAAGGGCCCATTAAACTGTAGGCATAGCGATGAAGGTGGGTTAACCCAAACGTATCACTTTGGGCGTCAACAACATCAGTCGGATGCATCCCAGGAGTCTCGTAACAAACAGTCCATTGCTCCTTTTATTACTACTATCGGGGGCTGAAATAAAGACTAAGCTCACCATTAACCTTCATCGCGAACACAATAAAATAGCTTTCTCCTCTAATTTCTTTGCAATGAACATCCTGAGTCGATGATGGATGGCATGATCTTCAATCGCTTCGCGAATGCTGTTAATTATTTCGCATAGTAATTTTTCTTGTGAGACCTATTAGAGTGAGTCAGTCTTCTGGGAATATGTTAAGATTTTAAGGATTTTATTACATTACCTGCTGTCGAATCAACACTCATTATTACATTACCTGCTGCCGTGTTCTGTTATGTCGAATAAATGGGGGTATGCCAAATCTTGTTGAGATTGCTGGTTTAATTATGTTAAATTTTTAATGGACATAAATTAAGCTCATATGCTGCAGATCAATTGAGACTCATCATTTATCCATAATATAGCTTGCTGGAGAACAGAAAAAATGAGATCATAACTCAGTCTGTGACAGCCTCGAATTAATTGTTTGATTTGCGCTCGGACATCGTCGTTTCATTTCATGTCGTTAAATGTTTGTCATGTCATTGTGACGTCACATAAATTAACCATTAGCAATCATAATACCAGTAGACATAATGCGATAATTAGTGTTATTTTGCACTTGTTGTGGTTATTCGGTTGCTTTGATTATTTTTTCTCATGTAGTGAGATTCATTTGGAAATTTTGAGAAAAGGGACTCGGACGTACTATGAAGTACTACGAAGAAGTGTCGCAGTAATTGTTGTGTACTACTGCCATATTTTCGTTCATAGCTCGGTGGTATATGTTTTCACGAACACCGCATTGCTGAGTGAGAGAATTTGTGGTAAGATGTTAGATGACATGCATAGTCATATCTGTGTTGTGATTTGTGACTGTGATACCACAGATATTAAATCCTTTGTCAATCTGAAAACTGGTCATCGAATTCAAGTCTTAGGTTAAGTATCATTTTATGAGTGTGTGGATATTTGACTGTGTTCCCTATTTTTCTCTCAGGTAGTGAGACTGCATGAGAAATACGAAGAAAGACGAATTCACTAAACTCGAAAGAGAAAAATTTCGTAGTACGTCTTACTAAAATCTCTACCATATTTTTAAAGATCTCTCGATAGTATATTTTTGTATCAACATTATCCTCACTAAATAACATTTACTTTTGCTCTTTGTTTTTACACCTGTCACCATCGCTTGAAGTTATGAATTTAAAATTTAATAAATTAATAAGTGAAGTATCTCTTGTTACTCAAGCAAGATACATGAACTATGTACAGATATTTTGAGGAAATCGAAGTTCGTAAATCATTTTTAAAACACATTTTATTATTTTATCCCTTAAAGAAAAATCACACAAGTATTTTCAAAAATAGTTTAATTAAAATATTCATTCAACGAGCTAAATATGGAAATGAAGTAATGTCAGTGATAGTTAAAGGATATTTGCCTCATACTTCCAAATGAAACTGTGAATATTTGTTTTTACCAATGTATGTTCAAATCTTTATCAGACGGAGTAAATTTAATAAATTTATGCCTAGATAAAAAGAATAAATAGACTTAATTTGAATAATTCGAATTTATGCATTTCACATGTTACAAATTAACTTTTGAAATCATTTCATGGCCATATTCTTTAGGAATGACCTCAGGAAATAAATAGCAACGAAATGAAATGTTGAAAATGTTGCCTATCTGAATAGTCCTTCGTCACTGAAAATTAAAATCTTCATACATGAAGACAGGTATCTTATTAAAGTTTGTATATTATGCTGCCGCTTTTCCGAAACTTAAAATTAGGTGTTCATTTCAGGTACTACTAAAGACTTTTGTTGGAACGAGGCCTCCCCTTCAAGTCTTCTGTAATTCATTTATTAGAATAATCAGATAAATGGGTTGATGTTTAATGCTTCGAAGAGACTAGTTTGTAGCAAATAAATTAGTGGAAGTTCCGAAGAAAATTATATTAATATATTTTCAGTATAACTTAAATAAACATGTTAGGAATTCGCCGAAAATCTTTCAGATTGTTAAACTGAAGGCTGAATCACTGTAATAATTGTCTTAGTATAACAAAATTTGGGTGTAGATACGATTCATAATAATAAGGATTTGGCAATGAAATTGACACTATAAAATATTTCTGAATTTATTATCTCGCATCTAGGAAATTTAAAACTCTAATTTAGTTTTACATTAATTTATTCAATGCTTAGTTTAACCCTCGAGAATGCGCATTTCTTGCACTTATTCGAGGACGCGCGTCGGGTTTCGTAAGCCTGGAGTCCTGCTTTTTTTAACAAAACGCGCAGAAAATTGCATTTACTTTAATAGAAAGCATTTGTTGCACTAGTTTAGAGAATATAAAATATTAAAAAATAATTTTCGGATAAATCTTTTATGGGGAGTTCATTGAAATGAAGAATATCGATGAATGTTTGTAACTTCGAGGTGCCTATGAGAAAATTGGCTTTCCCGTCCAAAATTACCTGAATTCGCCTAGATATAAGTTTTAATGCATTACTGTCTCATCGGTAATTAGTTCTAAGAATTTTGAAGCGATGACACAAATTTTGCTTTACCAAATATTCGGGTAAATAGTTTTATGACGGTGTGTGTGTAAGCGTTCGGTGGATACACAAATATTCGATTTATTATCTAATTCATCTTTAGAATTCGACTTATGATCAGTAACTAGTTCATCATCAACAATTTCTTTATTTTCTTCATTAATCGATTCTTAATTAGTTGGTATTTCAGCTTAAAAATTGTCCAATCTTTCCATTTCATATTTCTAGTTTGAATAGCTATAAATTTTAGCGATCTCTCTGTTCTTCTCAGCCATCCTACATAGGTAAGCGAGAGCGTGGATCGAGCTTCAGAAGCCCGAGAGTCTGTTTTCTGAGATAATAAAAGAGGGGAAATTCTTCAAATACCTGTGGTCCACAAATATATTCTTTGAATGCAGTTACTGTAAATCTGGAACTTTTTCGTTGAGGAGTTAATTTCTGTTATAGATTCTTGCAGCCTTCGGGGCTCACAGGCCAAATGCCAGTCCTCTCGGATTCCTGTGTGAAGCTGTATTTTTTAAAGCTATCATGAAATAACTTTATTTTACATTACAATTTTAAATTATTTAATCGAGATATATAGTTTTTTTTGAATATTTACAGGCTCATTTTTTTACAAAAAAACAAATAAATTTTAAAGCAAATGTTTCATTAATAATAATTTGAAATACATATGAACACGGCTGTTCGAATCGACATGACGTTTCTGTTAATACTAAACTTTTAGTTTTATGTTTTAAATATATAAAGGTTCTTAACTGATTATAAATATATAAATATTTCATGAGAAAAATTTTATATCTTATTTGTTCTTGTAAACTGTGAAATATGTGGTGTAAGCTATCAGAATATCAGCTGTTCTAGTTCCTTGTATCTTATTGGCTGTAAGAATAGTCTGACTGTGTTTCATTGGATAGTAAGAATGTGTTCTGACATTTCGTTTGTCATCCCAGAATTCCATTTCTAACGAATGCAAAAAGAACATTCTTATAAAAACTTTCGTATTCAATAACGATACTAGTGATTATCGTCTCGTTATAATGTCTAATTTAGTGTTGGTATGCTGAATGTAAATAAATCTATATTTTTATAATTTCATCATTCATTACCACATTCACCACACTAAAAATATAATAAACGTAATTTTACATGTTTCTACGAAACCCAAGCATTGAAATTTTTCTAAAAAATTAATTTTTCATTTACTTATCATATTTGATGTCTTTATAGACCACAACCATAAATTTTATAAATTGTATAGAAGAACGGTATAATTTTTAGCTGATTTTTTTATTTATCTTATCGAAAGCACTAGGACAAAAAGCTTGTGAACTCAACGCCTATGAAAGAACTGAAGGGAAATATGTTGGGTTTATGATTTGTTGTAACTCAAACCTAGAAATGAGATTTAGATACAAATCATTGCTTATACAGAACAAAGGAAGACAACGCTACTCCTGAAAGTGTAAAGAATTATCCATTCATGAAAGCCTCAAAGTTAACTGCTTGTATTCGCAATAACTTTACTCCTACTTCAACATAGCAACATCATTAGATTACATCAACAGTTCCTAAGGTGTGTCTTCTGTCTACTAGTTTTATACCTGATGATAATCAACTGCTCAAAGAAGGCATTGACAGTCTTCCGCTATTAAACTTTCGGGGTTCAACCGATATTTTCTACTTCAGCCAAAATCTGGTGATTTTTTAGTGACAATATTTGCTACAGCGTAGCCATAGTTTACTTAGTCTTACAGGGGAAAAGTCGGTCAAGATGACGAATTGCATTTTTCTCGAAAATTACCCTAGATGACAGCCCCTATTCTGCATTATCTGAGACTTATAGCGACCAGCTGCTCGTGTTACACCAAAAGATTCCATTATATGTGTGATTCACAGTCCACGGTAATGCGTTTTTGAGTTGTTCCTACTTAACTTTTGGTTACTGCTAGGTAAGGGATAACGTTCACAGAGTAAATATTTTTTATTTATACATGTGATATTAGTTAAGAGCTAATCAAGACGTGTTCAATTATGTATTATTTAAATTTGATCTGTTGTTATAATATATTCAATGTTTTTTCGAAATAAAAACGGCGAAGTCGGGTAAGATGACGAATTGGGTGGAAGGTAAGATGACGAGCTGCTCTATGCTATTTCTTGAACTCGTTGTGTTACTTGACAGCCGCTTGTCTTTTATACACCTCACTGGCATTCCAGAGGAAAATGAGCATCTCATTGAAAAACGAGCAAGAGGGAAAAGAAGATAAACTAAAACTGTGACAGTTGAAGAATGCTGAAGTTAATAAGACTAAACACAACAAACCTGCTAAAAATCATACAAAAAAAGAAGAAACTAGCTGAGCGACAGCTCGACTTTTAATGTTTTGAATCTGAAGACACGACTCATTCATTTGAATTTCTTTACATTGACGCTGATGACAATCTGGACCAAGAGGATAACGAAGAATGCATTATTTGCGGTGAACTAGTAAAAAAAGAATCTTTGTTCCAATGTTTAAATGGAAGCTCTGGGCCCATTCCGTCCGTACAGGATGATACAAATCCAACCTACACATCGCCCATGGAGATGAGATTTTTATAATGATTTTATTTTTTAAATTTAGTCTAAAATTTCGATTGACAATGTTTCGTTTCTTTTATGCTGTTTCTTTTGTTCGATTATGTTTCTTTTCTGTTATGTGCAATTTGTCATGATTAAAATGTTATCTCAACAGTTTTAAATAGTCGCTTGATTGATATTTGATATTAAATTAAATTGTTGTCTCAGTTCGCCATCTTACCAGACACCGTTCTTCATCTTACCCACACAGTCGGGTAAGATGACAAAATAATTTCTGTTTCTAAAATGAAATTTTTGGGGCTCAAATTTTAAAATAATTTTTTTTAAAAATCGCTTTAAAGTAAAGAGTTGCAAAAAGATTTTGCCGACGCAATAATCCTCCTGCAACGAATATTAAGGCCAGGAAAAATCACCAAAGATTAAGGTCTCCATTTAACCCAACTTTCTCCTACTCATTAATCTACAACATTGTTCTTAACGTTATTTTGGTTTCGTAACGAAGTTTGGAGAATTCTCATGTTTGTTATTATGAAATTAAAAAAAAATTTGACAACAATTTCGAAACTACCAAATAGAAATTTGTAACTGTTTAATGGTCACATAAAATATTTTATGTTCATCTTCGTAAACCCCATTCACAATATCTAAGCTGAAGCATAAAGAAACGTTTCCAAAATATAAATTTTTGCTCAATTGCATCTTTCAGTTTTTATTCCTGTCTTAAAACGGAAGTAAGCAAAATAATAGAATGAACTCTGGTTGGAGTACTCGACATATTTAAGGCGTAATTTCTGTCAAGTGTGTAATTTTGGAGAAGAGGACGGAAGCATTATTCGCTTCCTTTAAATCCCTGTTCGCGACAAAAACTAACAATATCAATATGTGAAGGATGCTTTCAAGCAAACACAAAAACTTATTTTTTGAAGTAAACCGAGTGGAAATGCTTACAACATATTTTTTAGCCAGTTCTATGCACCTTCACAATGCAGGGTTTACGGTCTGACGAAGTTTGTCGCTCAAATAGAGAACAGCTTTTCTTAAACACGTTATTTTCGATGCCCTATTATTCAGAGGTTTTAAAGGGAGGAAAAAATCTCAAGTTGTTGAAGCGCCATACATTTTTGGTCACCAGAAAAAAAACAGGAAATGGAATTTTTTTCATATTTAACTCTGTTAAAAAAAGGTTTAAATTATTAATAAAATGGTGTTATGAAAACTTAAAAATGACATAAATCAAAATTTCCAATGTGTTAGATACCAGTGTGACTTTTTATTAAGCTCTTGTATTTTTAATAGAAAAAAATTAAGTTGTTGATGTTTCAGACATTTTAGTCTGCTAAATAAAAAAAAGCAATCGTATTTTTTGTATTTACCTCTTCAAAAGAAATGACAAAAAAAATTGCTAAAATAGTAATTCACTGAAGTTATGAAAATCAGAAATTATGAAAAGGATATTTTCTTATGCTATATACAAGTACGATTTTCATTAAACCCCTTTATTTTTAAGAGATATAAAGAGAAGCTCTCAGGTTGTTGAAGCGTCAGACACTTTAGGCCACCAGAAATAAAAAGAAAATATCTCTTTCTTTCATCCTTTTTTTATAATTAACTCTTTCATGAAAGTGAAATAAGAAATTTCTAAAAAATAATTAAACCACAAATTATTTAAATTAAAATTTCTTAATGCGTTATATCACAGTGTTATTTTAAAAGATTATTAGACACTTTTATTTAAGACAAATTTTATTTTAGAGGAAAATAATATTACGTTGTTGAGACACTATATGTCACTAGACAAAAAAAGAAAATGCTATGTTATAAATGTTGTTCTTTTAATAACAGGATAAAAAAGAGACAGCTTGATACAATGTTGATAAAAAAATTATAAAATTAAATTTTTAAATACATTATAATTTGTTACTTTTATTTTCTACCTATTTATTGATTGTCTAATATTATTCATTACAAAATCATTTGCATAGGTATTACACTCCATTTAACAAGAATTACCCTAGAAGTACATTTAAGACTTTTCTTAAGTATTCATCTTCGCCATTGTCGATTAGTAGAATTAAAAAAAGCTGAAAAATGTCAATTATAATTTTCTAGATATGAAATTTATTATATAGGTTAACATCAGTCATACAAGAAATCTAGTGTACAAAATAATAAAAAAATGCGTTTATAAAAGCAAATAAAATTTAGTTTTTAGAGCTTCAGAAACTAAGAACATATCATGTTAAGATTTTTCTGTAAACTACTTTGGTTTAATTTTACAAATACCAAATGTTAATCATGTTCGAGAAAATGATAGTTGATTTTCTCATCTGGGTAAATAGTTACATTTTATGACAAATAAAATCTACGACAAATAAATCACTTGATTTTTTTAAAAAATTACATTAAAATATCCATATATATATATATATACATAGATAGATAGATAGAGATAGATATATATATAGAGAGAGAAAGAGATTATATTTTCTCTTTAAATTATTTACTTATGTTGTTGTTTCATGTCCGCCTGGTCCAAATACTAGACCAAGTCCATGATACCATGTCACTCTAATAGTACCCAAGTCCATTTCCCCCACACACTACCGCAGCCTTGCAGAGGTGCCAATACAGTCAATGACGTGAGCGGGAGAGGCAGGACAGGAAGAAGGGCAAGAGAAATAAGTCTTTTCTTTGCCGATGAATTTCAAGCTTTTGATATGGCCACTACGAAGTCTGGCCAAAGCAGTCTATGCGGATCTTGTACCTTCGGACTGTAGAGACAGACCAGGATGATTTCCAGCATACCATTCGTGTGCGGGAGGGACTTTCCAAGTAGAATCTGCTTTAGCTCCGTGGATAGAAAATATTTCGGATGCGAAGAGTTCACCAGAGGCGGCAGCAGGAAGAGCACTTCCCTCTTTCGAAAGCAAGTCCGCAACCTCATTGCCGAAGACTCCAACATGGGAGAGAATCCATTGAATGCAAACTCTGCTTTTCTGTGAAAGTGTAACAATTTTGGAAATAATTTCTTGACGGGTTTTTCCTTGAATTTTCGGCCAATTTTTTATGTATTGGATTGAACCTTTGCTGTCCGTCAAAATATAGGTGTCGTTAGTTTCAAAACGAAGGGCGAAATCCAAGGCTTCTCTGATTGCAAAAAGTGCCGATCGGAAAATCGAACAGTTATCTGGGTTGCGAAATCTGCAACGAAAAACCAAACCATCCTCGGCTTTAGCATAGACACCACTGCCCGTCCTACCTGAGTCCGATTTACTAAATCAGTATAAAGTACCAGAGCCTGAGAAGGGATGTTGTTGATTACTTCCAGTGACAATTGTCTCATCATTTCTGGGTGTTGAGTGACTTGTCAATAATTGGTCATTAAAACTAACTTTATCCAAAGAAGTAGTTGGCGTCAAGCAGCTAAAAGGAATACGTGGTTCAATATTAAAATCTTATTATTTACTGATTCATAAGTAAATGATTCAGATTTTACATTAAATTTATTTGAAGTGCGTTTCCTGCAAAGAGATAAAAATTTTTAATCTGCAATTTAAATGAATACCGTCAAAGTAAAAATCATTTAAGCAAAGTGAGTGAGAATTAAATAATTTAAGTCGAAAATTCTATTTAACTGTAAAAACATGAATTGCCTTTAGGGAAACTTTTATAAGTTATCTTGTTCTACAGAAAGTAATTACGTAAAAAGGTTACTTAATTCTTACTCACTGAAAAGGATGCAAACGCTATACATAGTTTCTTTACTAAATAAACAACAATGAGTTTTCAATGAAATTTTAGTAGATAGAGTAGTACAAACTATTCCAAGGTTTGCTTAGAAATAAAGCACGCAGTCCAGATTTTCTTCAGAAAAATAATCACTTTTGTTTTTGGGTATGAGAGAAACAATAAAGTTTTAGGTTTATCATTATTATTCGTTTATAAAAATATTAATCTTTTAATAAAAATGCATGATGGTTTGCTTATTGTACAGTACAAGGCTCTTACAAAATGAAGGAAATAAATCATTTTAATGAAAAGTATTGATTTTCTGTAATGCTAAATAATGGAAAAATAATTTAAGACAATGCAGTTTGAGATATGGTAAAATTAAAAAAAGAAAACTGTTAATTTTTTAAAAAAATATTGTTGTTTTTCACCCAAGATGTATTCTTAATATTATTTTAAAGCTATGCATTTCCAAACGGAAAAACTGAGATAGATTTATTTTTATTTAACTATTATTTTCTAAATAATAATATACTTATGGGGAATTAATAAAGGGCCGTTCAAATATTACTTAAGCATGTTTTTGGTAATTTTGACCCCCCCCCCTCCCCCCTTGTCAGCAAAAATAAGCAAATCGCAAACCCCTCTCTTATAATTACGTAAGCAAACTGCAACCCCACCCCACCCTCCTTCTTTTTTTACAAAACGTATAAGAGTAATAATCTAATTTTAAAAATTTTAGGACTTAATTTAAATAAAAAAACTTTAACTCGGCTTAAAATGAAAAAATGTATGTTTAATTTCCTTACAATTTTGTTTAAGAAAATTTCTTACTTTATCACAATTTTAAAAGAACATAGCTATATTTTAAATTTAATTTTGCACATGCCCATCATCTTTTCAGATGCTGACCAAGGTTGCTCAAGCCATTTTTCCATATCTATTATTATATTGCTTCCCCCTTCTGTTACTACTTCATCGCTTTCTTCTCGGAAGGAATCTTGATGAACTTCGTTAATTTTTCACAATTACTATAAATTACCAGCTACTATAAAGAAAAGATATTATTATCCATTGTGTTCAAAGAACATTCACCCTATCTATCATTTATATTTTTCTTGTGTGGTTAAAATGCTTGACCTCAGAACATCATTGAAAAAAAATTCAAGTTTAATTTTCCTTTGCCAAATTTAATTTTTTTTCAAATTTAATTTTTTTAATTAAATTATTTTTGCAAATTACAAGAGATTTTCGGAAATAAAGTGATTTTGATGTCTTACGTAAGCATCACTCATACCCCCTCCCCCTTGTCAGCAAAAATAAGCAAATCACAAACCCCCTACCCCCCCCTTAGGTGCTTACATAAAATTTGAACGGACCCTAAAACATAAAATGATTACTGTCTATTTTAATTTTATTTCAATTTCTTCTTTTAACTAAATCTTCTGAATAAAGGTTTTATTTGTTTCATATTTCTTATGCCTTTAATCATTAAATATTTCTTAATAATTTTATGCAGATCACATTAACCCTTTCAGGGACACAAGAAATTATTATTTTTTTCCTGAAAACAATGTTGATGAGTGTATAAATCCATTATTGAAAAAAACGGAAACACTCTCTATTGCCGTCTCGATCTGCTATCTAATGTCTTTATTAGATACTAAAGACGCATTCTTTCTAATAAATCGTCAAAAGACTACCGTCTGGATAAGAAAAAGCTCATATAAAGGTGGTTCCGAAGAGGAACCACCTCCTACATTCAATTAATCCATTAATAACTAAGTCATGTTTTTTTAATAATATTTTGAATACATGTCATGAAATCAATTGGAAATTATTTTAAACATATCCTGCTAGAAAATTTTATGTTTTAGAAACTAAACCCAGTGTCCCTATTTAGGAACGTAATGCAAAATATAAAAAAATATCAAAATCTAAAATTCGTAGATTTCAAAGAAAAAACATATTTTTACAATTGTATTTTCTGTAATATTTGTTAAATGTAAGTCATTTATGTGAATAATAGAACAAAAGTACCTTCTTCTTCTTGCATTGGAAAAAACTACTTAGGAATCTGGCTTAAAAATAAAAAGACAACATTGTAAACCGAAAGCTTCATGCGTGCTGCCATCGATTGAATACAGTACAAAATAATTATTAAAAATTATTTTGTTTTTGTAAAATTTATGTTGCAAAAATGATTCCTGTGAGTTTATGATGTATTTTTAGTAGCTTCCATGAAAAAAGGGACGATAGGCATTAATGTGCTAACAGAGTATTCAGACCAGAAAGAGTTATCAAATTATTCTTACATTAATTCTTTCTTACGATAAGAATGATATACTTAATTTCATAAAATTTTTTAAAGCCGATTCTATCCTTTAATTGTTTTTTAAATAATTATTCTGGTAAATATCAACAAAAAAAGCATTTGAATCGATCTCAAAGTAATAACCGTGGTCATGAGAATTTCAGACAAAAGCATCGTATTAATTTATCTATCCGTGTGATAATCTAAGCATCTTTATTAGTTATCATCCGAAATTTATCTAATTAGTACACCTGTATTTATATAATATTGCACCAAAAATTAATATAATAAATTGTTTCTTTACAGAATATACAGGTATACATGTACATATTATACGAATGGATAGGACGTTTTTCGTGAGGAGTACTGATACGTATTATACAATTGAGATGAAACTTTCTTTTTTTCAGACTTGAAAACAATATTACTTGCAGTCAAGAGCATCGAATTATTTTATTTATCTGTCCATGTGATCTCCTGGGCATCCATATTATTTATCGTCCGAAATTAATCTAATTAGTGTACTTTTAGTTTTATAATATTCCATGCAGAATTATTATAATGAATAGTATTTTTCTTTAGAGATCAGTGACCATAATAATGACAGTTGGAAACTGTGGATATTATCCTTTCAACAGATATGTTTCTTGAGCAAAACTTCCGGAATGTAATATTTCCTGTACTATCGGGAGCAAATTAATCTTTCACTAATTCTTTTCTAGCCATTATTTATTGGGGATTATAATCAATTTCTTGATGCATTTGCCGATATATCTTTAAAGAAAAACCATTTTTTTCGAAGGAGATTCTTACTAATATACTCAACACATAGTTATTATTTTACTGAGATGTTGTTTCCCAACTTACTTTCAATCCAGACTAATGATAACAATCTCTTTCCTTTTATTAGATCTCCCACCGTCTTATTTCTTTCATCAACTTCCACTTTCTTACAAACTCAGTATTAATGCAAGGAAAGAAGTTTGTTTCGATGTTTTCAAGTATCTTTTAGATATGAGAAAAGGACAAAGAGGGAGACTAAATCAACAATGTCAAGTATTTAAGAAATGAATTAAAGAATGCATCGATATTATCTTGATACAAAGTTCTGTCTAAAAACGTATGTAATCATTATTTTTTAATTTTTTAAAATAATCATATATATTCTTTTTAATCATTTTTTTCATTTTCTTATAAGTTTACTTTGGAATAACTCTTAGAGTCTGAAAGAACCATAATTATCTAATAAATGAAATGTTTAAAAAAACATCAAAATAATTACGAAATAGAAGTTCAGAGGAGAGGAGCTTAAAAACTGGTCTATTAAAAATATTGCAAACGATCTAAAAAAGCAATAATAGTAAATATATTTTTGCTACATCTAAATTGTTTCTTCGTAAAAAGTCATATGAATATAAAAAAATCAATCGCGATGAAAAATGTTTAACTTTTATTATTTTCAACTAAAACGTTTGGAAAAATTAAAAACCCATTTAGAAAATTAGAAATTCCTTAAAAGAATAATTTGCTTATTTATTTTATCATACCTATCAGAGAAAGAAATTCTTTTGCATTTCATTTACATTTGAAAATTAATAAATGATATTCCTATAAAATTAGTTTGCAGTTAGTGGTGATAAGGATTGTTTTGACTCGGGTAATGAAAAATGTTTAAAAGGCAACAGTGCTGGTTATAGAAAAATGTGATTCGCTAAATAAAACAACGACCTTAACAGCACTCAATATTTCTAATTGAAAATTTAAAAAAAACCCAACCATTATCCAGTATTTGACACACACGCATTATATTTGTTTAATCATGGAACCTACTACAATTATAGCATAACTTTTTATTAAAAGTGACATGTTAACTATTCCTGTCACCATAAGACTTTGTTTTTGATTATTTTTGAAATTCTCGAACACGAACTTTGAAATATTGTAAATCAAAGGTGTAATCGAAAATCTTTAAATGATGGCATCGCTAAGATATATAAATAATTTGTCAGTTTATCCATTTGCAAATCTTTCACAGTCAATTAAAAGGGCTGGCAATTTGTTTTCTGTTTTTGCCATTTGAATGGACGAATGAAAATCGCATTAATTATAAAATAATTGGATTAAATTCAAAATTTGAGCTATACATAATACTATTAGACCCGTTTTCAATAATGATTTTTGTTCAGAAATTTAAAAAATCTCTAGATTTCAGATGCTATCAGAATTCCTTGAAACTCCGTCGCAAAGAATCATTATATATGAAATAAACTGTAAATTAGTCTTCGCAAGTTGATTGGAAAGTAAGCAAGGTAAAGCAATTTCTCTTCCTGAAAAGACATCAATTAAAAATCGCCAAGTTAAAAGCAACACTTTGATCTTTCTGGGAAGTATTTCCGAATGAAATTCGAAGACCCAAGTCTCATTATACTAATACTTTTAAGGAAACTGATTTTAAATCTTTCTTTTTCAACTGAATCCCATATTGGCGATAATCATCTCTCTTCCTTCTAATTATTTCATCTGTCACTCTTTGTACCCAAGACTCTTTATTATTTCCTACCAAACGGAATTACAGTTCCAACACCGCTGATTAATTTCGTAATGAGTCAAGGAATTAATACAAAGGGTGTGTTTCCAGGTCATTCGATGGACTGCACTTAATCAGAAATTGCTAATGAAAGCCTTCATCGGGCAGGTAGTGAGTCGAGAGAAAGGATTTTGTGTGGGATTTTCGGGCCTGTTGGTGAATCGATCCACGGCGGTGCACCATGGCGCAAGGCCACAAAGAGAGGAGTGGATGGAAGGATGGGGAGGGTAGGGGAGCTAATTACTGTCATTCGAAAGCTCTGAGGAGGAATGGAATATATACTGACAGCTTTTATTTCAGACGATTCTGGGTGTCATGAATACTGTTTAAGGTGTCTTCCCAATCCTAGAATGCGTGTTCTGAGATAACACAACTCACATGAATGCCACAATTGGGTGAAGTTAGGAAATTAAGGCGGAGATAAAAGCCTTTGGTGAACGGTGTAGGGGATATTAGAGTGGTTGTAAATCCTGCGTTCGTTTGTGCGTTTTGATTCAATTACGTCGCTATTGGGAACTTTCTAAAGAGTACGAGATAGTTGCTTTGTTCCTCCAGGCAAATTTCATTGTATTTGTATCTCTTACTGTTTAAATTATTGAGAATATCCAATCAATGCGCAAGAGATATTTCTTCATTAAATAATTAAGGTTTGCGGTAATGGTTACATGGACTATTAAACTTCAGCTAGTTTATGTATTTAATGACTGCTTCTAGTAGTTGTATACATCTTTCACCAAATGGAAACTTGAAAAGTTGTAATTCCACTCTATGCGGTGTATACCAAAAACTCTTTACGCTTGTTCATTATACTCATCTTCAAAATGATTTGACGTGCAGTAAAAAAATTAACTAATAACTTAACATAATAGTAATAAATAATGGCTCAATCTAAAAAAACAAACTATATACATATCTGTATATATATACATATATATATGTACATAACTATATATAACTATATATATATATATATATATATATGTACATAACTATATATAACTATATATATATATATATATGTACATAACTATATATAACTATATATATATATATATGTACATAACTATATATATATATATATATTTTTGCTTTCGATTCTTTTTAAATCTTCTTAAGTATATTTATCTCTTATTCAAGAATTCTTCCATTTTAATTGTTTTGTGTTTTTTGAGGGGATGGCGGCAATTTTTAACGGATTTCGTTTGTCGTTAGCAGAAAAAAGCACAAATTAATATCATGAGCGAGCTTCCCTTCCTGACGAGCGGCTCGCCGTGACATTTTTCAATTTTATTTTGGTTTTTATCTATTTTTTGCCATTGTGTCTTGATTGTTTTTTAGTTTTTGTCTTGTGTTTCTAGGTTCGTTCTGATATATATATATATATATATATATCAAATCTATACCTATACAGATAGTATATATATATATATATATATATATATATATATATATATATATATATATATATATATATATATATACTATCTGTTAGTAGGAGGGTTAGTAGGGCTATGACACTTGTGGGGTTCCCGGAGCCCACGGTTCTCACGAGACCAGATCCCCAACGAACTCGCCGAAAGCAAATAGAGAAAGGAAGCCGCGATGTCGTAAAAACGACACTGTATAACCTGGAGGGGTTTGAAGGGACCGTGCCGACTGACCGTTGGGAGACCGCACAGGTTGACTGACAAAAGAACTCTTTACGTTGTGATTCTTTCCAATGATGAAACGGGAAAGGGAGCGCATGTTTGTGGTTGGTTAAATTGTTCGTCACCCTGACAAATCATGGAGACTTAACCTTTCGGCCACGCCTCAGAGGGAATGGTCAAAGGGATTTTTAAGGTATCCGACTGGTTTAGAATCGTCGTTTTTGATGACTTTGATCAAAAAGTTTTTATGACTTAATTTTGTAGCCTGTTTAACCAGCTTTCCAACACTGTCTCACTTTTTACTCTACGTGAATTACAAATGGAGGTACAGCTGTTTTATTAGCGAACTGTAAGCATTATTTTATGTTGCATGGAAACTTCAAATGTGTTTTCTGAGAAATGATATTTTTGAGGAAAACTGTCGACCGTAAAATTGATTTCTCAAAAAGTTATTCAAGTATTGATATGAAATTTTCTGAAATTGTTTTCTGTAACATGCTTGATGTTTCCCTCTAAAAACTAAGGTCAATTTTAAAATCAAGTATTATTCTTAAGTGCTTAAATATAAACGAAAAGTATTTTTTATGAAAAATTACCAGTTTAGTAATTATGTTCAGCTATATTTCAAAACTATTTTGAAGTACAAGAAATATTTTAGAGCATAACACAGATAACTGTCATAAAAATGTACTCCTACAAGGATTTATGTGTATTTAGAATATGATTTTGTCTATGGCTGTTAGCGTAAGACAAATATTTTATTCATTTTTCTTCAAATTTCTCGGGTTTTTTTAAAAAATATTATTTTGAAAGCCTAATTTTACAATATTTTCATAGTTTTAAAACATTTACAGTTGAAAAATTTCATTAAAAATATATATAAGTTATTTTTCAAAAAAATGTCTCCGAACACAGTCGGATACCTTAAGTTGGAATTTGGAAGACGAGAGGAGGACTCGGAGACTCGACTCGAGAAGGGAAGATTAAGACGAGATTGAATTCGGCGTCTGATTCCGATTCGAATCTCGATTCTCGTGATCGGTGATTTTGAGGTCAGGCCTCATCTCTAGACTCTGTACTTGTACGGGAGCCCAGTCCCATGAAAACCGAAAGCCAACCCTTGGCTGAATAGCTCTTAGCGAGCTAGAAAGGATCTTAGAATTCTTCGGAATTGTTCTCGAAAAGTTAGCGCGCAACACCTCACTGCCAATTACCTACCTTGGTAATCCACATAACTCTTTGGAAGTTATTTCAACGTTCGAGCGGAAGAATCCCTCAAACTTCTCTTTCCGGCCATCGGACTTTGAACTCGCCCTGAGTTGAACTTTACTGAACTTTATCAGTTTTCTTACGAGTAGACTCACACCTAGAACTGCGATTGAATCCAGTTTTGAACCTTTGACTTTGATTCTCGCTATCTCATCTTGAGTTAGGCAGATGTTTGAATGATATTATTTTTGTATATTTCTTTTAAATAGTTCCTTAACCAAGAAATCTTAATTAAAATTAATATCCTGTATTGCTGTGTCTTGTGATATCTAATCAGACCCCAGTAATCACTGGGCTAAGACCTTACACCCTCCTAAGACCGTTGGCCTTGCACATTTTGCTAGTCCTCCAACTTATAATTAAGCACTGGTTTGAATGATAATAAATTTATTTTATTCTTCAAAATACTTAAACCATATTTGAATCTCATGATCATTTTGAGTATGTAACGGATTCATTTGAAGTGACTCGATATAAAATGTAGCAAAAATTACGGAATATCATTTAGTTCTCATTTTTTCTAGAAGATACAGAACCTCTTATGTGGAGTCCATAGATTTTAAATTGTAATTTCTTATATCTTTTATATTAGATATATTGGCACGTAAAAATAGAATATGTTATTGTAAAAAGAATGTATGAATATTTTAATATTACGTACGAAAACACAAGCAAATCGATTGTTTCCATATTTAAAACCAAGCAAAGGTTTTAGATTTCAAAGTAAGTAAAAATTAATGTAACAAGCAAGTAAACAATTATGTATGTTTAAATCTCTTATGAACACATGGTCTTGTTGGCGGTACTTTAAATGAGGACTAACGAATTTATTCACGCATTGATTCCACACCGTTATTTATTAATGTTAGGAAATCTAACAGGTTATCAGCGCTGCTCTAAAGAATTAAAAGAGAAATACAATAATATGATATATTTTCTGGGAAAACCTGGTTCTTTTGAATTTCAGTGGATTCTTTTTGCGATAATACGAAACAGATTAGAGTTTCTAACTCTTTCCTTGAGGAATATTAAAATTTTTATTGTTCATTTAGAATAGAAGAGTATTTTTTCCTGATAATACTATCTTTCATTTAAAAACTGCAGAAACTGTACAAAAGCTGAAGCTTAAACAATGAGTCATAGAGTCAATTGGATCACCGTAATTGGTTTCACTATGTTTAAGGCTGGTAGATTTTCAACTTCAGGTGAGCAAAAATAATGAAAAAATTAACTTTCAACAGAAAATGAATTCATTTTAAGGTTTTCAAATAATAATTTGAAGTTATTTTGTGTTCCATTAACCTATTTGTTTTTGTACTTATATAGGAACTTCAGGTGGCTAAAGTATCTGGGAGCTTAAATGAGATGCTAAATTTTCTTTTGACTAATAAAAAGTAGATGATGAAAATTTAAAAAAAACCGGTTGTACAAACAACAGAAAGTAGAACAAGTTTATTTTGTGGTAGATACACAATATAAGGAATGTTACTACCATGTGCAATCAGTTTTCTCCTTAATGTTTCTTGTGTGTAATAAATGCTCTTACATACTTGACATAATTTATGTGCGAATGTTATGTAACAAATTTCGATCATATCAGTCATCTTTCGCTTGTGGAAAATGATAATTTTGCAATCCCTTCAACAGTGCATATTAATCTATAGTTGAGGTCTAACTCAATTAACTATCTCGTAATAGCTAAACTCTACATTAACTGTACTTTATACTAGCTCCAGTATAGCCTATATATCATATGTTAAGAATGTCGTACAAATTTCGCAACACATCTTTCATAGTGTATTAATGCTGTAATTACTGTCAGAATTCTATGTATTTAATATGGTCATAATGGACATAACAGAATCCAGCTGTTACAGCATGCACCAGCTGGTGCAATGAGCACTCTACAGTTAATGATCAATTTAATTCCAACACTTTCGCTGAATATCGCAGGTAGATATGTACGCCGAAGGTGAAATTGGTGTACAGTTTCGCAGTGTAATGTTAGAATTAACTGTTTTACAGTAAAACTAGGTATAATATTCTAAAGAAGTGTTTTGCAATGTAATAAAAGTGATGTGAATCAGTAGCACATGAATGACGATATTTAAAGATAAGTTTAACTTGGATATAAATAACATTCTAACAATATATAAGGTTATCTACAGTGAGTTCCATTATATAACTTATAATGAAAATGGTTGTCAAATTATTTGAAGTGAGAATTCAATTATTGCAGAGAAAATGAAGAAAGAAGTTTTGAGCCTCATATTTATGTAAATTATAGAAACATTACTGACTTATTAATTTTTATAATTTTAACAATTAAATGTTATTCGCACATCCTGAAGTCTTAATAATCTGTTTCTTTGCAGTATTATTTATTGTGTATCAAATCTTTCTCAATCATATTCTGTTTTAGGCTAAACAGATTTCTTCCGTTTTTTATTTTTTTATTAATAAACATTATAAATTTTTTCATTAATTTTTAATTATAAAAATGATCATTTACATGACTTAGAAGTAATAATATCCCATGGAAATCTATGTTAGTTAGTACAATTTATTCCTAATTCTATAATTTGTTCATTTTTAAAACTGGGTTATTTGCTGTAAATTATTTCATCATTTTAAGAGTAACTGATAATTTAGAGACTGTTAGGTAAAATTATTATAAATTTCGTTGAATTAACCTTGAACTAACCTTGTAAGATAGTAATCCCACTAATTCTATTATTACAAAGCATATTTTTTTCGTTTTTAATATATAACTTTTAAAAAACAATAGAATTCATTGGACATTAAAATACTGAACTCTTTTCCTTTAAATCCAGCTTATTACCTCAATACTATTTTTTTGATGAAACTAAAAGAGCAAAGTTAATATGGTTGAAGGTAGCAACTTTTCCTATAAAATATTCCATAAATGCAAAATATTAAACGACAAATACAGAAATACAACAAAATTCTATCCTTAAAATCATAGACATTAAAATATTGATTTTTTTCGTTTAAATCCAAATTATTACCTCGATATTATTTTTCTAATGAAACTAACTAAACAAATTTAATATAGTTCGTGATAACAATTTTTCCTATAAAAATATTCCATAAATGCAAAATATTAAACGACAAATACAGAAATACAACAAAATTCTACGCATAAAATCATTCTGTATGAATAAACTATGCTCATTGATAAATTATGAACGTATGCTCATTGATTTGCTTATTTCCCTTTCCCATGCATTTTTGCGACTCAGACAGCAAAAAAATAATAAATAAATAAACCAATAAATAAAAAAATAAAAAATAGAAACATTAGACATTAAAATATTGAACGTTTTTCATTTAAATCCAGGTCCTTACCTTGATACTATTTTTCTAATGAAACTAACAATACAAAGTTAATATGGTTCGTTGTAACACACAATTTTTCTTATAAAATATTCAATAAATGAGAAATATTAAACGACAAATATAGAAACACTACAAAATTATACGCATAAAATCATTCCGTATGAATAAATATACATATGCTCATTGATTTGCTTATTGCCCTTTCCTATGCATTTTTGCTACTCAGACAGCATATTACTTAGTAGCGAGACGGCTCTAACACAGCCATTACGCGCCCACGGACAAATATTACATTTCCGATATTCCTGTATGCGCAGCAGTGAGTTATTGCGCTACTCCATTCGACACAGAAGATTATGGGGTTTGTCCTGATTTTTATTGCGTGGCTGTGTCCTTATTCTCAATGAACTGTCATGTTAGTAAGTGAGGTATGTCGCCGGTTGCTAGGATACCGTTTTCTAGCAGTGTGAAATATAGAAGTGAGGATAACCCTGCTTCTTCCTTTTATAACCGCAGAAAGTAGATTACATCTCGCCAAAATGTCCAAACACTACCAGAAATGATATATTACAGCGTGGTGTTGAAATAGCCCACATACTAGGAAACGGCTCCTTAAAATATACTACTAGCCAACTCTTTTTTTAAAGTTTCATGGGATAAAAGAGTTGTTTTCGCCGTTTCCTATTGTACCGCCTTATCATTTCCACAGATTGTTTCCTGTTTAAAATGGGTACTACTGTGCAGTTAAGCTACTCGTGAAATTGGTAATTTTCACGCAAGTCTTAGGGTTATGGGTTGTACGTCAGGGTTGCCTTATCTTAGTCATATCAAAGTAAAGGCGGCTGGTTTAATTTTGATATATTCGCGGAGATAACGAGGCTATAATGACTTGCTTACACGACACGTTAGGGGTATTAAAAATAAAGGTACGTTGGAAATTTTCGAAGGCTGAAATGAGTGAAATCTGTTGGCTTTCCAACAAATTTTCCATGCATTTTTAATTAGATTTGGAATTATTTTTTAAAGGTAATAAAAAATTTTCTCGTGTATTAATAGAATATAGAAAATTTTTAAAAAAACTCATGCTAAATAAACGAATCGCCTCATATATTTATTACTTAGCTAATTATAAGCTGACAGCCCGGCGATAAAAATTTAATTTACGGAAAATTCGAACTTGGAAAAACTGGGTGTATAAAAGCGCGTAGGAAGTTAAAACGAGCATTTCCATATTAAAATCTGCAGCACATATTTATAATATTCAACAGTTTTAATAAATAATGGCAATAAATAAATAAACAGCAATCAATTTGAATATTTTAAATCACATCAAATATAGCTAAATAAACAAAGTTAAAAGGGATATGAATCCGGCAAGCACGTTATCAAGGGTCACGCTATGGCTAGGATTCAAAAGCGGGATTTTTTTCTGTGAGGAACAAGACAAATGACCAAGATATTAACGTGCTTGGCCGGATTCCTACCCATTTTCAGTTTGTTTATTTGGCTTTATTATTTGTGTTATTGTCTTCATTGTTATTTCTTATGCTGCTGCATGTGTGCGCAACTAATTCGATGAGTTTTTTATTGTTTGGTTTTATTATTAGTTTTCTATTTTCATCTTTTATTACTTCCACTATCCAATGACTTTATTTCGCAAATTATTTATTTTATCTTAATTTTTAATTGGTTCTGCTAATTTATTTTCTATTTTAATTTTATAAAGTGATAGTAATTTTAATTTAAACACTTCCAATCAAAGTTATTAAATAAATATGTCAGTAATTGCAATAAATAAACAATATAAAGCCCTTTGATGAAATGCGCAGTGCAATTTACATGAAGCATGTTCAATGCTTTTAAAAAATGCGAGAAATTAGTATTGCTTTATGTGACTGAATACACTCCCAAGAAATATAAAATAGAAAGGAAAGATTATTTAACTAAAGAAATCATTTTTATTTTTAATTTGTCTTCGAATTTGCAATTTTTTTCAAATTTATGTTTGACTTCGAATTATGGTCAATATTTTAAAATTATGTTAATAGTCGATTCAAGAGACCGCAGATAAAATTTGTTCTACTGTCGAATTTGAATTAAAAACTCATGAATTTGTCAAGCACCACTGTAATAGTCTGCAAAATGTTCATTTAAAATCAATGATTTAACTTATATGTTTAGAATGTGCGTAGAACTGTCAAAGTGATATTAATACAATTATATGCTTTTCTATGTTACTTTAAAAGCCTTGTAATTTATTTAAATTCAGTTTAACAATTCTCTCTTCCACATTGACTTTCGGGCATAAATCATCCTAATGGTTGTAATCCCAGATGCTACTTTTTGCTTACATGCATTGCATCAATTTATCAACCCTGAAATGTATATCAAGGTTGTTGGCAACAAAGTGATGGTATTTCCGAATTTTTTCCGAAAAAAAAAATTAGGTCACTCATTGTAAAATCATTCTTTCTCTGTTCATGTATTGTAAATTTCTCATGCAATGGTTTTTGGCGGAAAGAGTTTCATTTACATGTGCTGTATAAGATAAAATTTGATTCATAAATCATTTTAATGGTTGTAGTTTCCATCTCTTTTCCCTTGAAGAGTATTGTATCAATTTATCAGCTTTGAAACATTATATCAGAGTTACATGTAACGAACTGTGAGTTATATTTCTGCGAAAAAAAGTAATATTACTTGCGAGGCGAAAAGTGTATCGTCCCATCAGCTGAATTTTGATAAATTGTTCATTTTGGTCATATTTCAGCTCTATATTTAAATTGTGGTGGCACAAATGTGAGCAATTCTAAGTATTTATTTCAGATGATCATATTAGTTTACTTGTTTTTGAAACTATCTCAGATTCTGAATAATTTTTAATTTTAGGATTAAATAAAAATTCAAATTTAGAAAAATGCAAAAAAAAATCATTTTTTTATTTGAAATTAATCAAATGTTTACTCTGTGTTACGATTGCTTTGTTACAAAATAGAAGAAGAAAAAGAAGATATTAAATTTATTAGATTGTTTCACACAAAAGTTTTCTCCCTTTTTAAGTGTAAGTCTTTGTAGTTCAAATAATAAAATAACAAAAAAAGTATAAAATAAAAATTAAAAATACAAAATTCAAACTCCAATGTTTTGCTACTCCAATATCTTGAGAACATTAAGAAGTGGAGAAATGCTTGACATTAAAAAACTATAGCTAACTTAACTTATTTTGTAACAATTAAGTTATATGTGTATTTTTACTCAGTGTTTTCTAAAAATAATCTCAAATAATGAGGTTAATTTGAATGTATCAATTAAGATTCTATTTTGAAGACTAAAGTCCCATTCAGGATGACGCTTAGGAAACCTGGGCCAATGCCGTCTCTCTCCATATTGCAGCACCACACAAGCAAGTGAGACAGTGTGGTGGGTAAGCAAAGCACACAGCCTCTGGGGTCACTATCTTTGACTACTGACAACAATTTAATTTAGTTTAATCCTTACTAATACTCGATTTAAATGTGAATATTTTAGTTCCTGTGTAGATGTGTTAACCCTCTGAGCCCTATCCCGCCTCATACCGCCTCATTCGACACAGGCCGGAATGAGGCGGTTTTGAACACCTGGGGGAATTTTACGGGAGAAAATTAGTTTCTTTCATTGTTGACAATTGATCGCGCAACCGAGAGTGTTGTCCTCCTGGAATTTCTGTAGAGAAAGATTTCATTCTGATCTCATGAATGAATATTTACTCCAGTTTCTGAGGCACTTGAATTCTCACTCTAGCCAGATTCAAAGAGTTAAGCTTTTATGCTAATAATTTATTAGTCACATTATCACCTTGAATGTCTCATTCATTTAACTACTCCGCAACCATTCATTCTTCTTTCATACGTCATTCATACCATAACAACAACAATAACTGAAAAAAAAAACAATAACTGAAAAAAAAAACACAAGTGAGAGGAAGTTTGAAACCAACGGATCTAATCTGCAATACTCCGCGTACAATTTTTGATGGAATAGAGTGTCGAACCAGCGCCCTACATTCTGGATTTTACCAGAATGGATAAACTTATTTGTGAGAAATCTATTGTCTGTAAGATTCTATTGCATTTCGGTTATATTAATTTTCAAAACATTCGATTCAGTAGAATTGTGTACGAATCAGTGCTAGAATTATGTACTGCTATAGAACAAAAGGCGAATATTAGATATCAATAAAGCACCGTTTATGCGCTTCTCATTTATACGTCGTTTCATCACAGTCCCAGTTCATTGGTATTCATTTTAATAATAAAGCACTTAGTTCATACGACGAAAATCTTCAGTTTTACGTTGTTTTCCCCTTCTAAAATTTGGAAATTTCCTCCTTCCTCGTATGTGAACTGTGAAGAGATATCACGACTTCGAAATTATTCACAATTGATGAATTGTTGTTGTTGTTTCATGTCCCCCTGGTCCAAATACTATACCAGGTCCATGATACCATGTCGCTGTAACAGTACCACAAGTCCATTTCCCCCCTCACACTACAGCAGACTTGCAGAGGCGCCAATACAGTCAATGACATGAGCGGGAGAGGCAGGACAGGAACAAGGGCAAGAGGAATAAGTCTTTTCTTTGTCGACGAATTTCAAGCTTTTGATATGGCCACTACGAAGTCTGGCCAATGCAGTCTGTGCGGATCTTGTACCTTCGGACTGTAGAGACAGAGCAGGACGATTTCCAGCATACCATTCGTGTGCGGGAGGGACTTTCCAAGTAGAATTTGCTTTAACCCTGTGGATAGAAAATATTTCGGACGTGAAGACTTCACCAGAGGCAGCAGAAGGAAGAGCACTTCCCTCTTTCTGATGAATTAATAGATGGCAAATTATCTGTTCCTAATTAAAACGTTGATGGAAAAGTTATTCCACCTTCCATTAAAGACGCAATGGACCCCACTGAAATACTTCATTCATAATATTTCATTCATTTCATAATTTCTTTCGTTAAAAGAATAGTGAAAAACATTCAATGAACTTAATTCGACTCATAATGATGTATTTAATACTCACTGACAATCACCACGTAACATGGCGGTTAAAGAATTCTTTTTAATTAAAAGCTGCCTGCATGTGCCTAAATCGTATAAGACATGTATAATTAGCACTCAAGATATGCAATAAAGGTAGGAGTTTTCTCACTTTTATGATAGATGTTATTTTTTAAATTTAATTATAGATTTATATACTATATAGTATTATGCTAGTACTATATTTAAAAAAAAAACATTAAAATTATTACTTTTAAATGAATTGGCTTCAGTAGCATTAAACTTGTAATAATCAGAGGTGTTTATTAAAATTTCGATTATACGTCTTTTCATTTATACGTCGTTTTAGGTCAGTCGCTTGAAAGACGTATAAGCGGTGTTTTACTGTAATTATTTTTTTGATAATTAACTGCATGAATAGCGCGTACTTGAAAAACATTAAAATAACAGTGTACGGCACGTAAACGAAAGAGTATGTAAATAAAATTAATAAATATTTCCACAAATAATTCCTTATTTTAACATTATACGATAATTATGATAATTTCTTGATTTAATTTAAGATTTTATGTTTTCTAAATAAAAAGGCTCATTAGTTTGTTTTATCATGCTACTAAATATTAAAAATAATTACCCAACCCAATTTGAAGTCAAGAATAAGACTCATAAAATTTCAGAGTAATTACGAATTATTTTCATTCCTTTTTCTGTATCAAGATAATAAATTTCCTAGTCATTTTAATTACCACGCATATGATAAATAACACTAATAACAATCTAAAATGTTGACATTTTCAGGGATACCCGTTGTCGCCTAATCATATCTTCAGGAAAATTAAATACGTGCTGAGAATTTTATGCATTGAGAAAAAAAGCAGCATAATAAGAAAACAAATTTCTGAAAAGAACTCAAGTGATTATATGAACGCAAACTTAAGTGTCTTCAAAAATATTAGATGTATTTTCATCAAAACTAAAATTACATTGTAAGTGTACTTGGAATTATCGGCGTTTTTTGAAAATATAAGCACGAAAAGTTTCCTTTTTCTTCTGAAAAAGATAGCAAGCTTCCTATTTATCATGTAAGAAACGGTGCTTGATAAGTTCTTATTAATTATAGGGATAATTATTTTTGTGATTTATTGACGTAAGATTTATTTCAAATAAAGCATTTAAATGAACAGACAAAGGGTTAAATTTTCTAGAAAAGAATACAACATAAACAAAAATCATCCAGAACATTCTCTTGAGTCCCTCTGTAAATGTCATCAAATGATGTAGATTACTTATATCTATATCTATTCTACAAACAGATAGGATTGTTAGTCTGCTGGGTTAGTATGCCAGAGATTTCAATTTTTGTCACTGCTTTTATTCTAATTTTATATCTGTAATTAATAATTTAAGGGTTGTCAACTTCAATATTTAGTTATTCGCAGTTGCAGATGTATAGATTACGATTATTATATTTTGATTTAAGATCTCTATAAATATAGTTCACTATTTTCAGTAGTATTTGTGTATGTATCTTATTAGATAAGTTTTCAGTCTTTCAATGGACTTAGGACAGGATTATATTATTTTATATTTTATTCAATTACTTTAGTTTTGTGCACATTTTTAGGTGTTTGAATAGGTTTTTTTTCCTTCTATTTTTTTTAGGGTTTTGAAAACACTCTTGCAATGGTAAAAGCTTTTAAGAGCAAAATTTATATCATTTCAAGTATTTAATTAAAGCTTGAATGTCATAGCAGACTGGATTGTAGAGTTTTTAAAAACATTGGATAATTCCACCCATTTTTCTCACGTAGTTTTAAGTATGGGAGACAAGGCAAGTTGACGATGCTAACAGTTAACCAATATTTAATAAATACAGTTTTTGAGGTAATTTATTTTCTTCGCAAGTACTATTAGATTGACCTTCTATTATGTTGTACTTAATTGGAGAAATTATTATTTTAATATAATCAAAGTTGTTTTTCCATTGAAAAAAAAAAAAGCAAAAGTGTCAACTTGCCCCGGTACCCCGCCAAGAATTCAGAATGTAATTTACGCAGATTATTTTAATTAAAATTTCTCTATTTCGTATTTTGTGAAATGGCATATTTTTATTAAGAAATGGATTCGCGAATAAAAACATATAAATAAATTATATATAACTAAAAATTAAATATAAATTACATATCCATAATGTTACTTAATTTAAATTGCGGGAACCGTTTTTTGTTTTACATCTTAAAATTTAAAAAAGTTAAAATAAAATATAAATATCCATATTTATACTAATATTTAATTCAATGTTTGATATAAACTGATATTCAAATTGATAACACGATAAACGTTTTAAATAAATTATGAAAAATTTATATTCATATTTAATTCTTTAACTATCGTATTTATTATAATTTGCTTTCGACTTTTTAAAATTCTTTTCTTAACAAAAACTACATAAAAAAACACCTACATATTTTTCAAACAATGCTGAAACTTTAAATATTTAAATTATTTTTTTTTTATTACTATGAACGTTAGATAACTACGCACTTCATTTTGTAATGTCTTCAAATAAAGCATTTAAAATCAATTATACATTCATTAATTTTGAACTGTAACAATATATGGTCTTTTTTAGTAACATATAATTCAAACACTCCTTAACAAGTGAAAGGCGTGTACTTTCGACTTACCCACACTTCAACTGACCAATCAGTTTCCAATATAGCCTCACACCATGACAGGTTTTAAATGACTCAAGAACCGCCCAATCTCTCACCACAAACCACTTATTTCCCTGAATTAGAGGCTGACACATGTGCTTACCAACAAGCCTCTTTGCCCCGCCTTTAGTGAAGTCGAGTGGTTATTAACAACTTCATTCTCAGAGTAAATAAAGCGTACTCAGTTTGCTAATTATCTCGCCTTCTGGTTTCCGGGAATTCAGCTACAAAATCTTTGTATGTTTTTTTAAGTTAAAGGAAAAGGATGCATCTTGAAATAACTGTGAGGTTTTTTTAGATATTAGGCATTGAACCTGAAAGATTTTCCTTTAATGGCTAATTCTCAGAATTCTAATAAATTTAATGGATTTCTCAGTGACTAAGGGTAGTTATTTGATACAGAACTGATAACGATGCTTTCAAATTGGAAAAAAAATTTAAAATTGCGAAGAAAATTATGCTTTTCAATAATAGAAAATTACATTCCCGTGCCAATGATTATAAAAAATGTTTGAATTTTTTAAAAAAAGTATAAGAGTCATTTAAAATGTCATTTAGATTGCCAATTTCATTCCTAAAATATTCCAAATCGTATTAATACTTACCTCGTACAGAATAAGAGAGATTGCCTGGAATTTTGAGGGGAAAATAAATAAGAAAAATGAATATATTTAAGTTATACTTTAGATAAATAATATTTTAAAGAGCAAAATAGTTTAAATTAAATCAATCATTCTTTTATGTTTCGGAATACTTATCTGCAAATAATATACATATCTAATACAAATGAACATATAAAATAAATATCATACACTACATAAATTCTCTATTCATATTTAGAGAAAATTAATATTAGTCTTCAATTTTTTTGCTTGCATTCATAACAATCTATCTGTGCCCCTTCTTTTGAGGAAACTTATAATTTTTTAAACTTCATGTAAATTTTAAAACTTGTGGGTTTCCATACTTTCTAGAAATAGGGTTCAAATGTTTATTTTGAGTTAACATATCATTTTCCTTCTTTTCCTTCTCTCTGGAATGGCGATGCCCTCCGCATTTCAAAGAAAAAGAAACTCGTTTTATGTGTTTCGTTTCGGAAAAAAAGCAAGATTCTTTCCCGGCCTGAAGCTGATTCAATAACTTAAGCCTATTTTGAAAATACTATTTTTCTCGTACGAAAAACCTCTGCAACGTGACTTAGTAAATTTCTGAAATAAAAAGAATGTATTCTGCACGAGGCTTACTGTTTTCAGTCCGTCAAGATAAAACAACTAGGATGAAAGTTTAAAATGGGCCGATAAAATCTGAGCGAATGGTTGAATATTGGCAAGTATTTTATTTACGTATTTCATCAATTTGATATGGAGCTGCATAAAAATTTAGTTAGAGTAAACGTATAAATTAAAACTTCCTCAAGATATCCTTCCTCTAGAAAATAAATATTAAAACAGTGTACTCCATTTCACGGGAGATTGATGTTCAGAAACTCTGACGAATCAATTTCTTTTCATACACAGAATTCTACAACTAACCTATTCACGTTCACATTTGAAAGTTAATCGCTTTTTAAATTTACGCACAAATAACTATTTTTACTTTCTTAATTATCTCCTTGGTATACATATCTATAATTTTTAAATTAACGTAATTGGAAGGTTTCTTGGATTTTATTAACCTTGGGACACTTTAAACTGAGTCTATGATTGAAACCAAGACGAGGGATTGAACTTCTTTCATTCAATATTGAATACTAATTTTCTGTAAGTGGCACTCAGGATCTATAAAGAAAGCTAACACAGCAAAAGAATGTTTTTCCACAAAAACCGAACCGAGGCCTATCCAATTTAATTCGACTTAATTAACTCTTACTTTCCTAATTAAGACCTTTCTCCAGCATAATGATTGGGGTCTTCTTTAACATAACAACCTCTCCAAACTAATTTTGAAGACAACCTCATATAGGATGGTATTTGCTTAAATACCTTCGGGGCTATTTAAATATTCAATAAATAGGAGACTAAAATGATTTCGGATCTTATTAGAATCAATAAAACATAAATTTAAAACATTGTTAGTACATGATCAATCTTCTAAAGATAGAAAAAACCCATTGTAGTATGTTTTCATTGCCCTCGGGGGAGATTGAATGCTAATAACATTCCAAAATTAATCATATTGAATCTATTGAGGTTTTCTAAAGATCAAGCTTTCTTCCTTCTAAATTTCAACAAGGGAATTACATCTTTTGTAATTGGGATGGGTTTGAAAAAGACAGCTTCAAAGATTATTATTTATTGGCGGCTTACCAATTGTTTAAGAATTTTTCTACCGAATTCATCAATTATTTCGGAATACAAAGGAAACGGTTTATATATATTTATAAAAATTTCACCCTGGTTGTTGAAGACAAAGATCAAGCAAAATTTATTCTGAGTGTGGATTCTAGTATGGGGAAATTAATTAGACACACTTAAGCCAGTTGTTTTTGATGTTAGTCCTCCTTTGTTCAAATGTCATGGGAATTAATTTGATCTTTGTGTCACCGAAGGTTTTCACGAAACCCTCATTTATATAGAGTAATTCGCTTTCTTTTATTTTCAGTGGGTTGTTTTATCTGAATAAACGTGTGGGGCGTTTTATAAATAATTGCTTCGCATATATAATTTACAATGACGTTTGGATTTTATTTTTAAAATAAAATATAAAAAGAAAACCAAAGAGGAATTGCTTTGGTTGTATTGGTGAAATATTAGAGAAAATAGCTACAGAATTTTATCAAAACGATTTTAACATTTAGATTATGGATGCATAAAATCTCAAAAGCATCTTATTAATATGTAGGTTCTGTGAAAAATCAAGAAGGTGATTTTCTTATTTTTACTATCATTTGTAGGATAATACTGCGTTACCTTTTCTCATCTTCCCTCGTTAGCAATATCCTTTGTTAGGTAGCTTGGATTTCCATTGATATACCAATTAGGAATATGATAAATTATACAAAACGGCTGGACAACAATTTAGAGTGAGTAAATATAGTAATAACAGCAGATGGGATATAAATTACATCGTTCCCATCTTTTAATACAATATCCTAATGTTAAAATACTTGTATGGATATTTTAAGAATATCAGAAGGGTTGCTGAATTTAATTGGAGGCATATCAAAACATAAACATTCTAGACCCGATTCAATCAAAGATCTGCATATGAGCGGGCCTGGTGCCTGTAAAACCCATCGGGATCAAATGTCTTGCTTCTGATTTGCCCTGAAATTTGGAGCGAAGATGTTGTCTTCAAATACACCTATTGTACTCTCATTAAGGGATGCTATTGTCATAATTTAGCCATACATGGTTCTTGCTGTTTCAAAGTCTAAAATCCATTCCAAATGTGACGCTAATCTTCTTCTTTATCTATCTATGTATATACATGTTGTATATTTGTTTGTTATTCCACAACTTTCTAACATCTTGGAAAATTTTGATGAAATTACGTGCACCCTTTCCACATTGGTCGACTTGAAATATCAACAACAATTGGGTATTTTGACATTAAATTCAACTCATCGAATTAAAAGTATGGTAGACTTAAATATATTCTAATCAAACCCTAGAATCTCCAACTTATCCCATCGGGATAGTATGGAGGCGAGATATTTAAATATTTACAACAAATTTACCAATGGACGTGAAATTCGATTCGCGTGTTTAACCTCCAATTTATGACGATACGTTTCTTCAGAACGGCTCTAACAATTTTGAAGAAATTTAGAAAACATATTTCTCATTGTTCAACTAAAACCAATGAATGAATGGTTCTCTCATTGTTCAACCAATGAATGGCAATTAATTCCTAACTCAGAATCTTCTGGATTGGATGAGGAATCAGCCATTGAAAGACATTTAAAAAATTGACCTATTAATGTTAGATTTTCTTCCAGGATTCCTGAAAGGAAAGAAGTTTAAAAATTGGGCAACCAATATAAGAAAAATTTGGAATGCAGTATACTATATAATAAAATGAAATAGCATTACTGTACTTTTAACTTGTGGATAATTTATTAGAATATGTTCAATGCATCAAAAACTAATATTAGTAATCACTGCGATATTGACAACTAATAAACACTGTCTATATAACATTGTTCCATTTCCTGTCTCCCACAAGGTTTTGCTAAGATAAAGAGGGTGCATCATCTGCGACTCTGCTAATCTAATCCATAAATCCAGAAATGACGAATAAATTGTTTCATTATAATATTTCTTGATACTATAAACATTTTCAATTTCCCTAGGAATGATAATGTGTGCACTAATTTATTTTATTGCATAATTAAACAAGCGATACATTTGAAAAAAACTGGTCTGAAGAGTAAACCTTAATCAAACAATCATTGCCATTCCTTATTCTGCATACACCACAACTGTGGACCTATTTTTTTCCTATATATTATGTTTCATGGAGATATCTTGGAGAAAAGGTCGTTGTTAAACACGAAGGTTAATTAATACGCCAGGTTTTATCGGCTCAAGTAATCTGGATCCTAAGCTTGGACTTAAACCAAAACTTTCCGGTCCGGGCTCATTGAGAAAGAATGATTACTTCATTAAAGCCCAGGAAACTCCGTTCCAGCAAAGTTTTTATTCTGTTATTAGGAGGCGAATTGTGCGATATGCATTTATTCATGTTTTCCATTTGCATATTTGACAGGCAATCCCTTCTGGGCATCTCTGCTTGATAGATGAAAATAGGAGCGAGAAGGCTACATTTTTCAAACCGCAACGACTTTAAACGGATTTTTAAAAGAGAGAAGATGCTCAGTTAGGAGGGTAACTGTTATAAATGGACGGCGGATGAGGCGAAAAATAATTGAAAGCATAAAAAGAAATGTTGGTAAGAAATGAAGCTTTTTTTGACAGGTAAATGGTAATATTTATGCATCAAATGCATGCTTTTCGTAATATTTTAACTACTTTTTATGCCTAAAACAAGAAGAATGATTTCACCTTCGTTTGATGGCAAACCTATGAAACAACTGCGGATGGTTTTATATGCTTTGTTTTTAAATAAATCATGCTGTTGATGCTGAAGAGATATGTATCATAAACAACAATACCTCTCAGCCAAAGAACAATTGAAAAATAAACTATATACTAAAAGGAAAGTCTTTACCATGCCTTCTAGAGGTAATTTTGAACATCAGCGATTAAAAATATGACAGCGTTTAAGGAAAAAATATCCATATTTGTCTACTATCACTGAAAATAAGGGATTAAATCCAAGTGGGCAACCATTTTCTATTTCTGAATTTAATTAGTTTTCTTATAATATTAGAAATAATATTATAAGAAATTAAGTGATTAGAGTTTTTAGAAATGATATTTCAAATTATTCACAACTTCGTTGGAGAAAGAGTACAAAATTTATCCTTTCAGGAACTTCCAGAAGATCCTGCAACACTTTTTTTAACATATGAGCATGCTTTAGTTTTTTTTGAAAAATTTATTTTTATTCAAGGACTTGTTTTTGCGTTTTTCAAATAAACCAATCGTTATAAATATGATTATATACTTGACAATATTGACCTTTTATTTCGTTTGACAACAACTCAAAGTAAAACTAACTAAATAATTAAAGGAGATTCGAACCTCTAGTCGAAACATTGTAGCATAATTATGTTTTAGCCTTGATTCGTCCGTCTTTATATTTTCTTCAAAACTTTAATCTTAATTAAAGCAACACTCAACACGGACTATATTTTATGAACTTCCGCGCCACACAGATTTCAGGACGCTTGACACACAAGGCCATAAGCAGGCGTTTTAGCCCCATATGCATTATGGATCTTTGAAGTTATGGGGTCTTCACACCTTCGATCTTCCAAAGCCCAGAATCTATACCGTTAGGCTGATACGATCCTCTTCTTGTTTGAAGAGATAAAATAAACATCTTAAAATATTTACGCTTTCGATTGTAACAAGCTCCGCCTCCAAACTCCTACAGTGTCACTTAAATTACAGTGGTTGAAGAAGTTACTCACGAATAACTTGTCAAGAACCCGACTTAGATTCCTAATGCGCTTCATATTTGATGAGAACAATCTCATTGTAGAGGAACATCATTGAGCACGCATCCACCTAGACTGACACACACTTCCGGCAACTTATGACTCTTCTTTTCTCAACGAAGTTCTATTTTTTCCATATTGTTTTGTTTTCCATGTTGTTCTTATGCTTGCTCTTGTCCAGTGTATGCTTCTTTTTTCATTATTATTTGTTTTTGTCCCTGTTATATGTTTTTGCCCTTTCTAAAAAATAAAATTTACCTCCATCCATCCAAACCCGAAAGGAGCCAAATGGCTCTAAACACGGGGGTACAGGTTGTGCAATGTAATGTAAAGGTGGCCTCGTAGCAAAGTCTCGATTTCGGCACTGGAGGGTCGCGAGTTCGGCATTTGATTACAAGGAAAGATCATTCTTCCATAGGAACTGTTGCACTTTAAATCTTTGAGGGTCAAACGTCTAGCGGCTTAGTGTGGTACGGAAGTGTGGTATGCCGACTAAGATGTCACTCTCATCATCTAACCATGGTTCAAAATTACGAGGTACGTTCCAAAATATCCTTCGTGTTGCTTCGAAACGGGACTTTACTCTAACTAAGCTAAAGTGAGGTAGCGAATTTACTTTGTTGAAGTTGGTATCCTAATATTTTATTCTCATTCTAAGTATATTGCAGCGAAAGAATGGGACCTTTTTGCTTGCGCGTAGTTTTGTGGATGTCAACCTGACATCCACAGAAGCAAATATATAGAACTACTAACATGAATATGCATTACAAGTATGTGATTCAGTTATCCTGACTGACTGATTTAATACTCCTAAATAAGCGGTTTGAGAGATCAGCCTTTCGGCTATGACATGATACTGTAAATATAGAATGAATTTTAGATGAATTCAAAATCGGATAAACCTGCCTGGTTTAAATCCTCGTTAGGTGGAATTAGCGAGATAGTTGAATAGTTGCATTAAATTAGCGATTAATTCAATCTCAGCAATTATTGATTATGAATTCAAAGATGCTATAATCGTCAAAGAACGAAAAAAGAAAATATTGGGATTTAAAATTTCCAAACTTTTCATTGGACCCCAACTGATGGACAGAGCAATGGAAACATGGAAAATGGACATTGCTTATGCAATAAAACAAAATATGTATGTACACCGAATCAATATCTCTAATACTAATAAAGAAGAATGTCTGTCTGTGTGTGTGTCTGTTGGCGGTGTACAGAATAGACCGTAGAACATTGAGCTACCAAATTTGGCACAGATATACTTTGGATGCTGAAGATGTGCACCTCGGAGTCGTTTTCCTTACATTTTAATTCAAATTTAAATTATTTAAAAATTAATCCAAATTTCGTCGTTTCTTGCCAATAACTTCTGAATGAATTGATTGACAAAGAAATTTTTCGTGTCATTTTAAAGAGCAAAATATTATCTTTCCAATGATACCAGTTTTATTATTGTAGAAAATTTTATCTATTTTTTTATAAATTTTTAAAGTCTTCGGAATTTTAAGGTCGCTGGTTGCGAGAGTAGAAATTGACGTAGAGGAGGCGGGACGTAGAAGCTGTAATGGCCGCGAGTATCTACAAAACAAAATTATTATTAATGTAATCGCTTCGACAGTACATATACTAAAATTGGAACGATACAAAGAAGATTAGCATGGCGCCTTTGTAAGGATGACAAGCAAAATGGTTAAGGGTTCCACGTTTTTAACACTGATCTGAGAAATGCGCTTAATCTCTTAGCCTTAAAGCATTTATTCTAAATCTAAAATTAGCCACAAAAATTCTTTGAAAATCTTCCTAATATTAAAAATCACTTCATGTAAATTGTAAGCGCTCCAGATAAATTTTATATAAATCATTTCTCTCTTTTCAGCATTCTTTGTCCCGCCTAAGATTTTTTTTTCTATACTCCATCACAACTGCTTCAAACATTCTTTCGCGCAGACTCGGTAGCGTAGCGGTAAAGTATCATTCTCCCTTAATTTCACCTCGAGTTCGAGTCGCGCGTGAATTTTGACTTTGTCGGTGTCAATGAATACTTCGTCATCTCTCCACCCCTTTTTTGCATACCTAAAAGGAAATATTAGATTTTAACTCTTCAAATACTCTCATTTAGCTTCTGCTTATTTTATTTAATGCTATTTTCTCAGTAATTTTTAAACATTTTTTTGTTTTAAAATTATCTCCTCATCTAAATGTTTCTCAAATTTTACAAACAATTTCTCTACAATGTTATTAGCGGCGATTAATTAAGCCTGATAGATAGCTTTAGAATGGTAAATTTGGTTCTATTACCTATTATCCAAACGCACGCCTGTTTTAGTTCATTTTTTATCATTTGCTATTATTAGCTATTATTCGACAATTTGTGTTTTTTATTGTTAATAGATATTCAATTTCTTAGTGTGTTTGTTGTTTTGCTATGCACAGAATAATTATTCAAGAGTTGGTTTTTTTCTTCATGCATTTCAAATCAATATTTTTTTTCATTTATAAATGGATGTTTTTAATGACTAGATTTAAATGGTTATCATGAATTTAGTTTTGTGTTTCATAAAATGTGGCCAATTCTCTTTTTTTAACAGAAAAAACTTTAGTTATTTTGAGTTTTAATATGTAAATTATTTTTAGCTGAGAAATTTAATATTGCACTTCAACTTTTTTATTACTTATTATCTTTTCCATTTTTTAAAGAATCTTTTTACTTATAATTTGTTAACACTTAAATAATAAGGGATTAACTCAAAGTTCATTATATGCAAAAACATCCGGTACATTTTCGTTTTGTGTATAAAGAATTAAAATTCAGTTATACTAACTAACCTGTTCACTGTTCATGTTTTTCAATTCATTTCTTTGTCTTTATTGCAATTATTGCTTTCAGCTTACAAAAATTGAAATGTTGAAAATGTCAGCCTTAATTGCCTTGTTACTATTAATACATGACTGGAGAACCAGCTGGTCGCCGTAGGGGGCTAGTACAAAATAATGCAATGGACTGAAGTAAAATTAGCAGTTTTAAACAAAAGGCACAGACCTGAAATCTGCGATTTTTAAAAGAATATTTGTGTTAGAATCATAGGTTCTTATGTTAAACAACTACAAAATAAAGATGTTTTTGGAAAAACTCAAGAAATTATAGAGCATTTAGAGCAATTTTGCATCAATTTATAAGAAATTTAAGAAAGTGTTTTCAAACTTCAAGCAAAATTTTAATACAGCTCATTTTGAGCAAGATAATACTGTGAAATCTGATCATTATTGAAAAGATGTAATTTTTTCCTAGTAGTAGATAATTATATAGCTTACCATACTAAAATTTGTAACATGTGTACCCAGTAAAATAAAGCCGCATGGCAGCGATAGCCTGATGAGGACGTCTCGGCTTTGGAAGGTGTGGCTTATTAGTTCGAAACCTCATTTCACCGAAGGCCTGTCTTGAGTTTGCGTGGGACAGGTTCACGTTGAATCTAGCATCGAATGTTTGAGTTCTAAAATATTTTTAAATATCTTTCATTTGTGACATGAGACGGATTAATAAATCATATAAAAGAAGATAAATGGCTATTATCACTTTTAGAGATTTAAATTATAAAGAGTCTCCATTCATTTAAATTTATATGGCTATGATAACCATAACCTTAAAAATAACCTTAATGGTTCATGAAATCAATTGCAAACATTTGCTGAAGTATCAATTGCGGAGGTGATTCTGTATAATTTAAAGACCGATGCATAATTGATTTTTAACATAAAATGGGTCGATTCAGTATAAACTTAAACGATGTATCTTTTCCAGATCATTAGGAGATATATTTTTTGTTTTAGACTCTTGTTATGTAACCTATGAATTATTTAAGTACACTTATTCCAATTCATTTGATATCAGAATTTCTTTTTGAATAATGTTAAACTCGCGATGAGTGCTTTAAATGGATAACATTGAATTGTTATTAATAAGTACTGACTGTTATTTTGAAATCCTGAATTAATAAAGGAAAGGACGTAAGTAAATATTGTGTACTAATATTCCATCCTTCTATATGTATTTGGACTCAATTCTACACAAACACTTAGAAACACAGGCTCGGTAAAGTCATGTAAAATTAATAAAATATATTTTGTATAAATAAATTGTTGTAATTGCAAATAAATTGTCAGGAATCGAGTTATAGAAAATCAATTACAACTTTCAGTGGTTCAGATTTGTTAGAGTTTTTAATAAGATTTCCATGGTAATGCACATAAAACACTAAGAAATTATGCAATATATTTTTACATGAATATTTACTTAACACTATTTTAATTTTGTAATAAAAATAATAATATATGCATAGTGGTTACTCTGGATATGTAAGAGAGTTCTCGCTTCCCAAATGGTTATAGAAATATTATGGAGTTGAGTTACATCTACTCCCATGACGGAAATAATTTCTTGCGTAATTATTTTATTATTTGTAAAAAGAAGATTACGTTCATAATGACAATAGAAAAATCATACTTTATACCTTATTTTTATGAGACACCTCGATCGAATTGCCACTTTATCATTCATGCCTTTCATAACATAAGCCTTTTTAAATTTTTGTGAAAGTCAACTGCACAGCGATAAAAATAAAGAAAAGTAAAATATTCAATTTGTTTCTTTATTAACTTTTAACTTAACTTTTCTTCAAACTTTAATTCCAAACCTGTTTGAACATATTAAAACACACTCGCCTTATATTTTAATAATAAATAGTAAAATTTCGATCGAGGAGTCTAAGTCAGTTTCTTTTCCGTTTCGTATGTCTGTTTATTAATTTTGATATAGACGCTTATATCCCTCTTTGTAGAAAACACATTTATTAGATAAAGGTGTATTTGGGGCCTTATTTGAAAGTCACTGTTTCCTTATTCCAAGAAAGTGAAGTATTTGTTTTTACTGCTTCATTCATTAAATATTAGATGCAAGTTTATATGGTTCAGTTCGTAACCAGTAACAAAAGAATAATCAAAACTCTCATAAAATATAACATATAAAGTATATCCTAAATCTAAAATATTTTATGATGCTCAAAATTTCCTTTGGAATGCAAAAATCTTCAGTGTTTTGATATGTAGGATATAAGAGCATCTTATATGTATGATAGTATATAGAATTTCATCAAGAAAAGTATTTCTGCACATGATTAAAAAGATATTTATTGATATCAGGTCGCATTTGATTTTCTTTCATAATCAATATTTATAACAGCATTAATTGGAAGTGAATCACGATGAATTGATAAATATGGAAAGGAAATTTTCTTAAAAATATCCCATATCATGTTTAACTTTAAAATATTTTTTTTATTCTCAGCGTTCGCACCTTAGCAAACGTTAGTGCAGTGAGTGCAAATTTTATTTCATAGCGATTGTTCCAACAATTTACAGGCTAAAATTCACGCTTGATTCCATCACTATTTATTTTGTTTTATTCGCTAGTTATAAAATTCAGTCTTTAAAATAATGTATAACAAGCTAGAAGTGCAGTCACATTTTGAATTTTTTTTTCCTATCTCCTTCAGAGAGTTTGACATGGAGTAGGTAAACTTTAACTGGATACAACGACGTTATTTTACTATTCTTTTTACAGTTTTTTTTCCCGCCAAAGCTCTTTGAAGACGTTCTCTTTTTCTAATGAAATATCAATGACTATCGAAAAGCATGTCGGAAGAAGCAGTTTTAAAAGGATTTTTTGTTGCCATTTTTTAAGGCCCTGGGAAAAAATGACGCATAAAATAAAGAATGTAACAGAAAAAAAATGAAGAATAGATTTCCTATACTTTTTTCATCCCTTTTAAAAGAGCCGATTTCTTTATTCCTTTGTTTATTCTTACATGGAGGAACATTGAGGATTTTTCTTTGACCAATCTAAAGCCTTTTTCAGCCCTAGTTTCGCAACAGTTTTGAATTACTTTCTCGTAGCTCATTAGCGAGTCATTTAGCTTTATACTTTCCTTTGATGATGGAAGTTTCCTAGGTGATAATTATTCTAATTTTGTTATTTATTAATTTGCTGTACTCGGAGCTTTTCTCATAGATAAGCGTTAAAAATGATGCAATAATAACGTTAATGTCTGTTTTATGATGAAAACCTTGAATTGGAATTCAGAAACCAAGCACGTGCGATATTAGGCAGAAAATATTAGACATGAATATCTGATCTTTTCTTTTGGAATACTATGAATTTCTAATGCTAAATAGCATTAAGAGAATTAAACACACATGCAGCTATCGATAAATCATACATTTCTATATTTTTTTCCTTTCGTTTTAAAAGGTCCGATTTCTTTATTCTTTTGTTTATTCTTACAAGGAGGAACATTAAGTTTTTTTTATTTGACCAATCTAAAGCCTTTTTTAACCCAAGATTCGCAATAGTTTTGAATTAACTTCTCGTAGTTCATTAGCGAATCATTTATACTTTGCTTTGATGAAGGAAGCTACCAATGCGATAATTATTCTAGTTCATTATTTATTCATTTGCTATACTCAGGGCTTTTCTTATAGATGAGTGTTAAAAATGATGCAATAATAATGATGATAACGTTGAATTGGAATTCAAATATCTAGCATGTGTGATATTACGACAGAAAAGATTTGATGCATCTATGTGATTTTTCTCTTTCAGAATATTATGAATTTCGAATGCTCAACAATATTGAGTGAATTTAACGTATATGTATTTCTATATTTTTTTCATTCCTTTTGAACCATATTTCTTTGCTACTTGGTTTATTCTTACGTGGAGGAACAATGAGGATTTTTAATGGCCAATCTAAACCCTTTTATAGCCAAATTTTCTTAACTGTTGGAATTATTTTCTCATGGGTCTTTAGCGAGACTTTCTTTTGATAAAGCAAATCTCCTAGTTGATAATTATTCTAATTTTGTTGTCATTAAATTTTATATGCTTGACACATTTCTAATATAAATAAGAATTAAAAATTATACTACAATGACGAATTTATATTTGTTTTATAATGCAAATTTGAATTAGTAATCAAATATCTGCATATGTAATATTTAGGCAGACAGGACTCGACATAACTTTTTTTCTGGCATGTCACGAATTTAGAATTATCATTAAAATTGAGCATATTTAATGCGTATGTAGCTATTAATTAAGGTAATTGAGGCCTTGCTGAGAGGTTTTCCAGACATACGAATGGAGAAACGCTGATAATTTTTTTTGACCAATTTATAATCTTCTTCAGCCAAAATTTCGCAACAGTTTTGATTATTTCCTACGGTGCTTTAGCGAAACTTTCAGTTTCATTTATTTATTTCTGATAAAACAAGTCTTCTAGATGATTTTTATTATTTTTAAATTTGCAGTCGCATGAGCACTATTTCCATAAATATCTATTATGCGACAATAATAGGTAAATGTCTATTTTATTAGAAAACCCTGAAATGATATTCGCGAATCCAGTTCGTTCTATATGAATGCGGGTCATAATTGATTCTCAACCCTGCTGGCCATACAGGGAACACGTGGGGTTTGTTAAGAATAAAAAAAAATGGCGATAGCATACCCATGCCGATTCGTCTATTTGATTTCATTGTGCTATGAAATGTTGGCTGTCTTCTTAGGCATTAGAAGCTGAGAAGCGGAAGAGTTCATTTTGTTATGTCCAGGTCAATGTGGCGTGAGTGAGTAAATCTCGTATCGTTCTTTATAGTATTAATTCGCCGAGCGGCCTTACTGATTATTCTAGAGTTAGTGTTTTGACTACGGCCCAAGATATGAGATATATTGACGTTCGTTGGACTGATTTGAATTCCCCGCGACTGTTTTTTACTGTCCAAACTGGACACCATTAAACAAAACTCTCTTTGACAACTGGTGATAGAAAGGGTCTCGTACTAAGATGCTGTAATACAGATATAATAGATTGTTATTAAATGTTTTAAATCAATTAATTATTGATATTAGCAACTGTGTATTGTTGCAACAGGAGTTCAACACGTCACAATATTTATTTCATCTTCGTTTTCGATACAACACAAATTTGGAATTCTCAATAGAACTGAGCGAACTTAATGTAGATGTACATACGCCATCATCTGGCTAATAAAAGCTAATCCTTATTTTCATAGTCTTTGCATTCTTTAATTGAGGCATTTTTGACAGATTTCTGAAGGCGAACAAAAACTTCTCTTGTTCAAAATCATTTCACGGAAAGAAAATTGACGAATAGTTTAAGTTAAGACACTTGCTACCAAAAGCCTAAATGATTTAATAATTTTTATTCTAATGTAGTTTCCACCCACATAACTTGAGAAAAATACTTACTTGATCTAGAGAAAAAATAAAGCTAATATTTTTCTTTCATTTTCTAAGGTGAATTCGTTGCGTTTTCTGCCTTATGTACTACACATTTAATAAAGAAAATTTCCACTCAAGCAAATCAAAATCCCTTTTAGGAACAAACTTGATGATTACTGCTACTCAATTTAAACCACACACACACAATTTCTCTTTCATCTGCCAATATCGTGCCTTTTTTAAATGCAAAGAAACAGCATTTTAAATTTTTAAGTTCAAATTCTATGCCTTGAATTAATTTTTAACAGTACAGAAAATAGAGCAGCCTATTCTTATCACAAAGAAAAACAAGCAGGATCTCTATATTTTTTTCACATCAAGGCACATTCTAGAACACAAAAGAAAAGAAATTCTTCACTTCTGATCCGGAAAATTATTTTCTTTAATAAAAATAAAGAATATTAATGGCTGTTTTGAAAATCTTCCAAAAGCCTACAGATGATTCTCAAGTACTATAAAATGCACACATAGCTTTCAGTTTAAAAACTTTCAAGATGTTTCATTATGAAGGAAACGTGTATCTTACTTCAAAAGCTGAAAAACGCCAAGACACAAAATTAAAGTTCAATAAATCTTCATTAAAGAATGGAAAATACCAGCCATGCCACTATTAGCCTTTTAAATGCTTTCTAGCTTATAAATCAAAGAGTTTAAGTATTTTCTATTTTCTAAGCGTAGTGAAAAGAAAACGTTTTCAAAGAACGAAATCTTTGTAGAGGAATGCAAAGAATTCACCATCAAATGTTTATATTTTTGTTGGCGCAAATTTGGTATTCCTTTTCACATAAAGATCGGGTGCCCTTGGCAGCGTTTTGTGGAACATTAATTAGAAGTGAGGACACGTAATTAAAATTTGGTTCTACTAGAAAAACTTTAGCTAAATTGTTCATTGTTGGTTTGGTTTTCATGAAGAACATAAAAATAAATTTATTCGCCAAAGATTAAAAATAATAAAAGCTCTATTATTGGAAAGGAGGAACAAAATATCTCAAAAAATTTGTTCCTCCAAAATAATTTGTTTTATTGTTATGCACGTAAATAATTGTTTTGTGTAATTGTGTATGTTTTTAATAAAATTATGTATCCACTGGACTAACATCGATTGCTCTAGATTTTAAAATTTGACCTGCATTTAAATGACACTCATTTATGATTAAAATTACACGGATTGCCCTTTTTTTGCTTACATATTTCATTTTAAGAATTTTTTAAAAAGCATAAATAAAGTTTCATTTTGTAGAATAAATATTTTAAGATTAAAAAGTAAATAAAAGTAAATGAAGAATCCCCACTCCTAATTATTATGAAATCTAAAATATGATAATCCTACCAATTCCTTTGAATATAAAATTTAAAAAGTAAAGAAGTTTAATCTTAAAAAATATTATAAGATTAAAAAGTGAATGAAGAATCCCCCTTCCCAATTAGTATGAAATCTAAAATATGATAAACTTAGCAATTCAGTTGAATATTATTAATTATCATTTTGCGAAGGTGTGTTATTTCGTTATAATTAATAGTAAAGTGATGAAACGTCCAGAAAATCTAAACGTTTTGTCTCAGCTGGTTCCTCCTTCGATATCTAGAGCGTCTCATGTCGAAGTTTTGAAAAACTGGTCACTATAGCTAATAAGGAATTTATAACCTACTTCATTTTTCAAAATCGTTTGAGTTCATCTTTTCACAAAATAGTAGGAAGTTAGCTCTCTTTGAATATGTAGTTCATTTTCGAGAGAAACTTCTAAACTTGCAGAAATTAATTAATGCGAGACATCATAAATAATTATCGAAAATACTGGGGCCAAATTAGAATAACATGGAGAAAAAATTTAAGCAACTTGTGCCTTATTCAAATTAATAGTTGTACGTTATAATTGAACATTAAAAAATTGATTTTCTCCCCATATATTGATTAACCTGTTCCCTTCGAGCGGTACAGATGCATCACCAGAAGAATTTTTCCCTTTTTGAGTACCGGTTGGTGAAATTGTCGTTCCCCTGCATTATTAGTGTTTTATTTCCCACCACTAGCGAATCCGTAATTTCTCTAATGCTTCTGTAGATCGATACATTCCCTCGTCCTACTGCGTGGCTGCGTATGCAATGAAGAGTTTTGCTGCTAATGAAGGAAGAAAAGAAATGATAATCCCGCTGGCGGCCCATTCAGATTTCAAAATTTTTCTTTCAATGACTTTCAAAGATGGAAAAAGCAAACTGTCATCCTTTATAAAAATCAGTGTTTTAAAACAACACTTGAGATTTCGGCTAGCTAGTGGTTTAAATTTTAAACCTTAAATAACATTATAAAGTAACTTCAGAAAATTACCAGCTTCACTAACCTCACTCTTCCTTGAAAGCTTCTCAAATTATGGAAATAATATTTATATTACTACTACGAGCCATGTTTATGTGACCTTCATATGCAGACAGACCATAGCAAGAACAGCATGACAACAATCAATCTTAGTCTATAGTGACAAGTTTGCAATCGGTTGTTCTCTTTTAGTCTGGTCACAGTTAATGGCACGTCTTCTTACCATAGATCTTATGAGTGAAGAACCTGGGGGATTTCTAAGATTTCTACGTTCTGTTTCGTAAACCATTTCAAAGATTTCGGTGTCTTTTCTGCATAGATTGATGGTAGAAAAATGCATATTACTTTGTTGTCTATTTAGTGACACTTCTTTGGATATTCTCTCATATACAAAGATATATTATTAGGGAGACTTCTTCTTAGCAGCTTCTTATTCCTATATTGTTATATTTACTCAGGAAAATGAAATGTGCTAAAACCGGTTAAGATTTTATGGACTGTATGTTCAAGTGATTCTAGATATATGCTTTTTCTAAGTAAACATATAAAAACAGAATGTTGAAATAAAATGAAAAATTATGTAAGATTTAGAGATTTGAGAAAAATCTATTAGAAATTTAGTGTTTAATGTTATGCTCCATTATTACCAGTTACTTGCACAAAAGAAGATATCTTTGAGACAAACATTTCTTGTATTTATTATACACGACGATTGTTTCAAAATTTGATATTTTTCCATTATAGCCAATAAGGTGAAAGTTTGTTTCTCTTTGAAAGGATTGATAAAGTGTGATAGAATATCACTTTATAACATCACGAAATCTATACAAATGTATGCTTTTTTAAAAACAATAACCTTCTTATGGCACAACTTAAGCATTTCTAGGAATTTTATTTAACATTTGTAAAGGATGGCATTATCCACAATATTATCACTCCGATATAAACAATTTAATGATGAAGATATAATAAAATACTGTAAATATTTTTGAAATTTATAGTGCTATGCTTCGCTACGCTAAGATTTCTTTCGATACGTTAATGCGTGTACTAATATTGGAACTTATATGAGATATTTATTATTATTGTTCCTGTTTCTGCAAAGCTCTGAATCTTATCATTTCATAAATATTTAAATTGCCTTATAAGAAAACTCTTTAATGAAAGTTCTGCTTATAGTTTCTATCTAAAAGTTTATAACTGTGCAACTGATATGTATAATATATATATTCTTCTTATTGTATTCCTCGGGAAAACGATAGCTTACTGTTGGTGTCTGACCATTGATGCAGTGAGTCTTGCGCGTGTCCTGTGGTGTAACAGTAGAATTCGGGTATGCATCTTTGAGGGGTAAAGCCTCCATGGTTGAGCATTGTGCCTGTATAGTGTGGAAGCCTCCAATTCATCTCGGCCGCTACAACGACTTTCAGAAAGTGGGAACGAATAGCAGTTCCATATTCCTCCTTAATGCAAACTGCCTGTTGTACTGACTGAATGTTGTAGCCATGTTCACACTTCAAAAGAACGTAGGTAAATGAGGATACCATGATCAAACCTCACTTGCGTAACCAAGCATTTCAGCAGCAATATTTCTCATTAGGACTATCTTACCGACCAACGTGTGGATAGGTTTTGACTCGCTTATTTATATATTTAACTCTATCGATACGGGATCGCCCCATACGCCCATTCAAGCAAAAGACGATGGACGTCCGAAACATCCGAGTATCACTGTGAAATTTCTACCCCCTTTCTTTAAGTGTGATTGATTTCACACACCCTCGACATCTGCTTTCTTCGTTAGAGTGGCTTGCTCAGATGTGTTTAGGGAAAAGGGGGAGTTTCTAACAATTCGAACAATGCCAGCTGTCATTGTGGTTTTTGAGGGGGGAAGTGAATTTCTCTTATCTTTGATAGAGGAGATCCGGCGTTCCCGTATTTTGAGGTCCTTTTATTCCAATGGCCTTAAGAATCAGAGGGCTGAAATAATTGACAAAATCAGAGGACAAGTTCCCCACCCCCAATCATTGACAGATTTCGACAATTTTTATTTCATATCAAATCTTGTCACGTATAGATATGTCATCAATGGTCGTCTGACCCCACTACCTCCCATATTCGAGAGAGATCTAGAAAACACTACTCTACTGTACTTTCTCTATGGGAAAAAAGAATGAAACAGTTCCCCAACCACTGGAGCGATTTTGACAATTTTTATTTCATACGAAAGCTTGTGACCCCTAGATATGTCATCAAAGGTCGCCTTCCATCCATCACCTTCAATTTTCGAGATATATTGCAAAATAAAACTGGCAGAGTCACTCAGCATCTACAACCGCGAATTCCCAAGTTTATTTCGCCAAGTTGCAAACACAGCCACAGGTCATTAATATTACGGGCGAATAGCTGGTCGCCGAAGGAGACTGATGTATAATAATGTATCCCTAAAACTGTACAGCATCAATGAGGTATGACTTCTGCTTTAGCCAATGAAAGAGAGTTCAAGAGATAAATAAACTCCAAAAAGAACCCCCATTCGTATAATAATAGATAACTTTAAACGTCACTTTCATTTTTTTTCGACTTCATTATTAGTGATTAGATTTCTACAATAGTATGCATAAAATGATGATTGACTTAAATTGTGTGGTTTTTCCAAGTTCTCTCAAAATTTCACTGCGATTCTTACAACTTGTAATATCATATTATAAAAGACATTTTCCACATACTTGACAACATGAAATCGATTTCATCCCGTGTTCTTTGTTGAATGTAATCAGATATCTTTTGCTTTACCTGCGCTTCAGATAACTGAAATGAACTCTCGATTCGTAAAGCAATTTTCTGAACATTGCGTGCACCTAATGATCATATTTCCAAAATGCACCGCTGCTGTTTCTTTAATACGCGAGGGTCTATTTACGTAAAATGTTGGATTTGAAAAACATCGGGATCGGTTTTGTTTTGTATTAAATTTAGAGCATGTCCTCTGCTCATTTTATTGATATGCAGTTCAAAAATATGTTATTTTGTTATTTTCAAATCTAGGAAAACCAAAAGAGTATAGTGAGTTATGAATAAAAACTTTGAAAGTTAATATTTTTATGGAATGCATTTTTGAATATCCCATTTTAGTTTTAAATGAATATCATATTTGTTTATGTATTAACTTAAACAAGTGAAACTCAACATAAAATGATTTAACAGAAGAGAGAAAACAAGGGACTATTCACTATTCAAAGCCTTTCTGTGTTTTTTTCCAGACAATTAAACAAAGCGGATTAGATAAAAGTCATCTTTCGTTAAAATAAAAATCTTAAAATTTTTAACGACCAATTTAAACATACTAATGTGCTTTTGATAGCATTGTTTTTGATAATTATGGTTTGGAAATACAATGAAGATAATAGCTTATTGTTTTTGTTACTTTTCTTTGGAATTTTTTTCTAAAATATATCAACACACACTGGTTGTTTTCATAGAAAGTTTACCAAATTGTTGCGTTATCGCTCTTCTGTAACACCCAGAAATCGAATATCCCTTTTTAGTCTTTTTTCACTCTCTTTATTTACTGCGGTAATCTTTTTATGTCAAAGAGATTCTAAGAGAAAAGATAAATTCCCAAGAATCGATCATCGCTTTTATTATAAGTATTGCTAACACTTTTAAGACTCCAGAAATATGGATGAATCTTAGTCTTTCAAATTTCGAGAAGTTTCTGTTAATTAAATTTGAATAAAATATGTTTTTATTAAATAACTATAGCATGAATTTCATTTTATGAAAGTCCATTTATTTATTTTGTGAGTAAGAAAGAAGTATTTAGTTTCCAATCACAACGATTCAGATTATAAGTAATCTTAACAAAATGTTTACAAATAATTTTGAATCCCTTAAAACAAAGAAACAAATATTTTCTTTAATGAACTGGTAACGAATAGTAATCACACTGCATCACATTTTTTTATCTTAAATCTGAGCACTATCAGTTCATCCGCTAAATGATACGTCTTTTTCTTTTCCTAGAAATAGACAAAGTAAAGATTGAACAGTTTTCAAACAGAAACAAGCAAGCAAATAAAAACAAGCATTCCCTCTCTCAAAATTATCAAACTTCGAATCCCAGCTTGAAATTATATAACACTTTCTTTCGTTTTATTTTTTCAATTTGGATGTCAAAAGCACAAAAAACATTATCTGGAATGTTTATATTAAATCGATCATTGTAATTGAGTTTTTCCTGACGTTTGCTCCTCTACGGGGGAGGTAGAAAAAAACAAGAGGGGGGAGGTTAGAATTAAAGGAGTTAAAAGAAATCGATGGTAACGATGCAGAGGGGATAGTATTTATGCAGTTATGAATACGGTGGGCGGGAATTCAAGAAAAGGGTACATATCGGTCCAGATTTCAGTATTGATTAACGATACAGGAAATACAAATGAATAAGACACCTTAATTCTGTCCTTTCAACTGGGGAGGGTGTAGCAATGGAGGATTTTGAAAGGAAACAGATGAAAAATAAGAGCAGAAGTGTATGTGGGGATGCAGCATTCCTTTGTATGCACGCAAAGAAAATGAAGGTAAACAATGGGTCGATATCTTTTTCGGCAAATTTAAATAAGGAATGGAATGCGTGTATCTGATGGTACCAGTGACCAATGATGGAGAAAGTAATTGCCCAGTAGAAAAGAGAAATAAGATAGTATGTTCGATACATCTGTGAAAAAACCACTGATGAATGAAATCGGCAGTGATTTATTTGGTATTGGAGCGGCGGGGACCAAAATTAATTTGTTTCTGTCTTTCAGATAAATGTATTGACTTAATGTATCAGCGGAAGTGTTTGGTATATATTTTTTTCCGGGGAAATACAAAGAATGCTATTGGTCATTTGAGCGTTAAAACTGCATTCCGATATGTCATAGATTTTGAGATACTCCATTTTCTTATTTAGATATGGAAAAGAACATACAAATCAAATAAACAGTTAATAACTGAAATTACTGAATAAGAATTAAAGACAGTCAAATTTATTGTAACACTGTCCTATTTTATTTCTTCAGATTAAAATTGGAATAATCCCCCATAATCACATCAAGCAGTCAAGAAGAATGTAAAATGACGAGACAAATATTTCCTGCAGTTGTAGTTTTTAATCCAAGATATAATTTACTCCATTAAAAAATTAAGCATAAGCAAAGTATTTTATGGTAACTTTCCCAAAATGAGTTATTATTAAAATTGCATTAGATAAATTAAAGATAAACTAATCCATTGTTACATAAAAGGGGGTTCGATTCATCTATATATGTTTAACCATCAAATTTCTCAGAGTCATTGTCCAACCCCTTAAGGATCACATTTTTTGCTATGTAATAAGATGACCCCTCCTGTTTTGGAAAGGGGCTTTCGTTTTCATTCATCTAAGAAGGCATAGAATACTTGAGATGCTTACGGATTTTACGTAATTTTTGTGTCAAATTATAGAGATAATTAATGATTCAATTTTAGTTTATAAGCCTAAAAATGAGATAATTCGATGCACGTCAATATGATGGGTGGAGACTTAAGGGGTTAAACAATTTCAGAAGACTCGAAAAGACGTAAATTGAATTGTGCAACGCAAACTTAGGACAGTTTTTTTTTTTTTTGCCTTTTGCCAAGGCATATCTCATCAATTCGTTACGTGAAAACGATCATCTTGACATAAATTATGAAATGAATATTTCTCTATTTGTTGTTTTACGACGCTCACTGTTATTCCTGAGACAAAATGATTAAAAAATTATTGAGATTCCTATTTGGAAAGGACGTACTTATGAGATATACCTATTTATAATCTTGAGATTTATATAATATAGTACGAAAAATGTAAATAGTCGTAAAGTTTTTAAAATACATTAACTTCTCATTTCCCTAAAAAAATACAAATATGAAAACTTATTTTTTCAACAATTCAAACAACTAAAGATCGCGTACATTTCACTTATAATATATTTCATTCTAAAAAAATCGATTTCATTATCATTTAACAAACAGTAATATAAAATATGCGCATATTTTTTTTAAAATTCCCAGGACACTATATTCAATCTCAACATTATCCTCGTACTAAATTGGTTTCTTTAAGTTTCATCAAATTAATTTTAAAAACTGCTTGATGAAACTTTTACTTTCATCAGTATCTACAAATCCACTTAACTACCTCTACAAATAAAAGTGAAGTAAAGAACAGTGAAGTTCATGAGACAAAAAAATGATAAACGAGTGGTGATTCATCAGTGACAAGAAAACGGAAAAGAAAAGAAGATGAAGAAAAAAGACTCTTCTTGTTAAGCCCGATGCAGTGTTTTTCCTGACTGCTGCATTAAGCTTCATTGTCTCATCAATCAGGTGATGGTTATTTTTGTGCTGCCTCACGTCAAAATTGCAATCACGACGTTAGAAAGCGACAAGCCGCTGAAATCCTACCTGTGTACGCCGAGTGAAATAAGATCCAGCAGAGACAGTTTAATGCTTTGATGAAGTTTGTAATATAGTGTGTTTGTAGGTAGAATATATAATATTGAAGAAAGTGATTGTCAGACTGATTTCATCTATTTTTCATCTTACTATTTTTCTAAAATTCCGGACTTTTTAAAGAGTAAATAGAGTAAGTTGAATATAATTGATTTTTGAGTATACTTTTTATTGCTAATTTTATAGCGTTATACTTTATACTAGAACTTACTGAAACGAAAAGCGCCACGAATTTCTTTACATTAATCTGTATAATATGTCAAACTTAAATATTACTTATTGTTGTACTTAGAATTGAACAAAATAAGAATTCTCCAGTCTTAAGAACCTTTTCCTTAACCCTTTAGAGGGTTATTTTTTTCAGTGGTGGTGAAATAAAATAACTTTGGAATTGAGATTAACTTAAGAAAAGAAATTCGTTTAGCTTATTGGATGACATTAATTTTTGTTAGTTAATTTTATTACTTAATAATTGATTACCGAGTAAACACACTTCGTTATGGTTTGAGATAAGAAGCAGGAATATAAAGGTCTTTGTTTCATCGACAAATTTGGCGAGAATTAATGCCAACCTTAAAAATTGCATTTAAAAATTGTTAAATTTAGTGGGAAGTATACTCCCCACGGCCTATAAAAGGGTTAAGGGCAGTTCAGATACTGCACTAACAGATTATTTTTTTCATTTTTCAACGAGCTGATACAACGTAAGAGTACACAGGTGCATTAGAGCTTTACTTTATCCCCTTATTTGTAGCGCCGCTATTCACACTTTGGAAAGATTCGATTCCCATTTGATTTTATATCGTCTCATATATAATGGGTTATCTAATTGTTAATGAGAGAATAAAAGGACTAGTTACTCAGAATCCAAGCGACACAAGAAAATTTACAGAACTATTTGCTATGTTGTATAATATAGCCCAAATTGAATAATTTCTCACAAATATTCTACAATATTTTTTAGTTACATTTGGGGTTCTAAATTTTAAGAATTAATCCATTTGCTTTGGATAACGTAACTCATATAAAATAATTATTTTAACATATTTTAATGTCCAATTTCCTAATACCAAAACTGAAGCGCTTCAAAATTTTCAGATGGATCACAATTTGATATTAGCTGACAATCAATGAAGACTATTTCCATGTTCGATTAAAAATTATATATTTGTCAGCTACAAAATATAAAATTCAAATTTCATTAAAACCTACACATATCCTTCACAAGGAGTTATTCAGGGGCCACTGAAAGTGTTCAGAAGCTGTAGTAAGGGTTGGACAATTGATTTAAGTGTAATTTCTGCTCCTTGATGTTACTGATGCCGTTGCATTCGCCAAAAATTCTTCATGGCTATTAGGTTCTTAGAATGTACAATGAGGAGTTCTAGCATTATGACAATATTTATAATTTCTTTCAAGAAAGGATATTAAGAAAGTTCAAAAAAATTGTTGTACAATTGAATATCTTGAAAAACAGCTTGACATATTGTCAGTCTGACAGCTTGTCTTCTCTTCACTGCAAAAAATTGGAATCAAGCATTGTTATTAAATAGAACTGTCGTTAATTCATCGATGTACACTGGTTTCCTCTACTTCAACACTGCAGTATAAGTGTTACCATCTCGTTCTCCTGTCGTTCCACCTATGTGTACTGTCTGTTTCCAGATGCGGAACAGTATCGTGATTTTGCGCGTGCTCCAGTTGTCTTTGCTTTTACCAGACTGGGAAGGAAGTTAAAGATGGATGAGCAGGCGCTTATTTTTTTCAACAATACACTGAAACATTACCCAAGTTTCGAATTCAAATAGAATATTGTGATTCAAAAAGAAAAACATAATAACATCGGCAAAGAATAGCTTAGTTAGTTAACAGTTAACCCTTTACAGTTCACTACAGGTTTTGCTTTGAAAATTACTAAATTTATTTTCAAAATCAGTATTATACATGTAGCTGATCGTAAATATTGCAAAGGAAAAAAATTTAGCACTTTTTATTTTCAAGATATTTGTGGTTTCACAGTGAAACCAATGAACGGTAACGGACTATTTTTCCTCCGAATAAGTTATCGACGAAATGCAATTTAAATTATGTATTTAATGTATAATTATACGTGTGTTTTCAGGATATTTAACCTTCTTAAAATTCAGTATTACTTTAGAAGCTTCAATTTTAGAAAATGTAAATTTGTGCATTAACCCTCATCTTTTTGTTCCTCTTAGAGATGAAAAGAAATTTAGCTCTTGCAATGCCGATACCTTTGTGAATATTAACAGTATTGAACTGGAATTTTTATATAAGTTGCCCTATATCTGGAGTTATGAAGATCTCAAGTTATGAAAGAAAAATGACGCTACTTTTCGCCCATGCGCAGTGAAAAAATGCTTAATGTGTGGTTTCACTGCGAAACCAATGAACGTTAAAGGATTAACATAGGAAAGAATGTAATGTTTTCTTGTTGGTTTTTTTTGTTATAATATTGTATGGTATTGTATAGGATTATAAGGTATTGGAAAATTATGTAAGGAATCTCTGTGCTGCTGAGCAGCAAGCGCTGTACATTTACTGGCGTACTCTCTATGGTACCGGGGACTAGAAACTCTGAGTTCTGCCCAATATCTCTTATCTTATACAACTAAGAATTATCCATGTTTCGGATTAACATTGTTCTGTAATGTGCGATATAGTTATTCTTCTGACGACCCGCAGTGTATAACATCTTTATTCGATTCACCACAAATATATCTCCATAAATTATCATTCCTTTAAACTCTTATAGAAATACATGATTTCATGACTCTTTCTAAATTATAATAAAACACATGAACAATTAATTGATTCAAGTTTCCATTGCTGTGTCGTAAAGCTTTTGTTTCTTTAAATGAACTTTCAATAAATAAATAATTCAGCATTAGCATTAAAACTCAAAACAGAACCAGCAAATCACATTGTATGGTAATTAAGAGAATTTCCCTTCGTTTCTCAAAAATAAACGTCGCGTAGAATGTTACCCCAGCAAAATAGCACAGAAGCAATTTATTTAATGACACAGATGATAGCAAACATCCTAAAATAAAGGAGCATTTTCAAAAGTGATCTCCCACCGTCGCTGGAAAATTTATTCCGTGGAGGGGAATTTCACTGGCAAACAAGAAACAAGAATTACACTTTAATTCCTGACGCTTCATACAATTGGTATGCAAATAAAGAGGAAGGGAGAGTTGTTTCGAAAGTGCAGCGAATCGTCGGAAAATTTTCAGGCGAGTGCCTCCTTTCTGCTAAGAATTCTGCCCGACAGGACACAGGGCTTTAAATTAAAGTGGTTGCAATCAGCTCTTTTGGAAATTTCCGTTAATGACAAAATCTCACTTTCAACGTAACTTTTCCTTTTGCTGCGAAAGAATAAACTTTTTAAAAAAAGACTGTACAGTTGGTAGGTATACAGTTAGAAATCGATCCCTGGAAGCGATAGAGTGTGGTGGTGAAAAAGTATGTTTTGTTATGTAAAAGTGTTGGTGCTTTTAGTATTCAAGTTATTTTTTCAAAGTTGTATTATCTTTCTTGTGAATCTAGCAATGTTAAATTGGATTATATTAGAATGCTGCTGTTCTTTTTCAAGAAGAAACGATATCTAACTTAAACAGAAATAATTTATGTAAATATTCCACCTACAGACAAATTCTTTGGCTATCGATAACAAAACAGTGGTAGTTGATTTGAACAATAGAATATAGAGTTTCATTGTGAGAATTAAAACTCTAATAGAAATTCAGAAAGAAGCAATTTTATGGGTTTTTTTTATGAATATTTAAATTATGAACAAACAATAGATAATGGAAGTTTTCAAGATTGAAGTGGTTTAAAAATTTATTAATCTAAGGATGAGAACGAAATTGGGATAAAATTTGGTTCTTTTATGTTAAAATATTTGTATTTTTAGTAGATAAATTTCTTTCTTAAAAACTACATTCACTTTCCTGTACTAAATCAGTTTATATTAGAAATGTTCTATTTTTTTCTGCCAGCATAAATTTTACCCAAATGGAAAATTTGCGAAACAGATATTTTATAAAAGGCATTCATCAACTGACAAATTTTTTAACAGCTCATAGGAAAATAATGGTACAAACAAAGATTTGATTTTGTTTGAATTAAACCTCTAATAGAAACCATGTATTCAGTGAAAATAATATATGTGCAAAAATAGTTGCCTTTTTCTAGATTACATTAGCTGAATTTTTTTATCTACGCTGGAAAAAAGTTTACAACTCTCTAATTCAAAACATTTTAATTAGCTATTTTGGAATGTAGAGATAATAAAAAATCTCCGTTTCTTTACAATTTTTCTGCTGCAACCGAACTATAAATTAATTAAACAGACTTTTCTATTATTTGATATACATTGTATTAATTAGAGTATTATGGTAAAAAAATATGTTTTTAAATAAATCTTTTTATGCTTTTAGCTTTTCCACGCAGTTTTTGTTTTTCGAAATAGTCTAACTTTAAAGTACATCCAGTTATGTTTGATTGGATTTCATCAGAAAGCTGTTTTTATTTTTAGCAGAAACTACGCAACTTAAAAATTTACAAAGGAAATGATTTAAGTACATCTTCCAGTTACCAATAAATATTATGTCGATGTATAGGAAAACGTTCCAGTATAATTGAATGTAAGAATATATACTAATATTCTCTGCTTAATTTCAATCTCTGATATATTTCATTGAGTTAAAATAACAATATAATTTTGATAGAAATAAAAATGTAAAATATAGAATCAGAAAATCGTCATTTTATACTTGAGGAGTAAATTTATTGTGTCACATTTTTTTTCAACTGTCAACTCATTTCTACATGAACTGTAATTGTACTCTGAAAATTTCAGTAACATGAAGTATTTTGAAAAGAATATAGTCCATTTAATATTTAATTATTGGAAACTAAATTATAAGTAAACTGTATTAATAATTAAATAACTGTAATCTCTAAATAACTGTAATAAGTTAATAACTGTAATAAGTAAATAACTGTAATAAGTTAATAATTGTAATAAGTAAATATCTGTATTAAGTCAATAACTGTAATAAGTTAATAACTGTAATAACTTTATTAAGAAGTGAAGACAAGAACTTATTTGAATAGAAAGTTTATTTTTCATAAAGTAAACTTTTTTAGTTTATCTTCCCACCAACAAACATTTGCCCTCTATTCATAAAAAAAGACAGCAAGTGTGATTTGTTTCTTCTTAAATACCCACATATAGATTTTTTTGTTTAAGACCTTCCTTTGGTCATTTATGATGGTTTTAATCGATAAAGAACCTTAAAGCCTCCAGCTACAAGTCTGACTTGGTTCACCAATATGGGGATAGGAGGCTTTTCTGAAGGATTTCATGTCGAATTGGAGCCCAGTTGTAGAAAACCAGAAAAATCTCCAGCAACCAGACAGAACCCAGCAAGAAATTCGTTTCTAGAGCGCATATCGGTCTATTAGTTTTTTAATAACTCTATTTAAGAACAAGGTGTGGACTTTCATCATTTATGCTATTACAAATAAATAAAATGTCTTCATGTTCAAGAAATAAATCCAGTTCCTTTCATTTCTTATTTAAATTCAATTTGTGCAGGAATTTAGAACGGAAATCAATTATTCAAAGATTTTCAGAAATTCAAACAAGGCACTGGATTTTATCCTCTTTCTGACGCATATAAAAAGCAGCTTTCAATTACCTGAGGCTGCGGCATCAAATATTTGTAACTCTGAAAGCAAAAATTTAAAACATTCAACATCTTAAATTAAAATGGCAAACACCCACCTTTAAGAACGGTGCTTAATTAATATTATAATTAGAGAATGTACTTTAAAAATGCGGAAGGTAAGAAACTAATTAAATTCAACAGAAGTAACGAACCTGCCTTTTTTATTGAAAGGAACTGCTCGCAGAAATCAAAACATTTAGATTGGCTTGCAGGATTACTTTGATAGAAGTCTGTCTTTAAGTGTTTGCTTTTCGATTTTCAATTAACGAAATCATGGCAGAAGAAATTCAGTCGTTTTCCTTCCGAGTTCAACAGCGCCCACCAGCAGCAAGTGATTCCCTTAACTCTTTGCTTTCTAAATCCCCCATCTCCTAAAAACCCCTTGTTTGTGCAAGATCTGGTAATCGAAGATTGAAACATTACGACCCATCGATTGAGTCTGTTGATATTTGTGATCTAAACTACGGATAAAGGCGTTGTAACGAATTTTAGTAAAAAGGAATTTTCTTCCTTCAGAATATATATATAAAATATTCTTTTCTAACCATTATCATGAATGTTTTCGAAACCAAATTGTGTTTTAGTTAGGTCAAATTTATTGAATTGCTTTCATATTGTATTCGTTATTTTTGGATGAAGAATAATTGTAGAAAGTAAATGGTTATTCGCATTTCGCTTTCATGTGCAGTCCCTCAAAAAAGTATTGGGACACAATACAAGTTCACAGGATTTTATCATAATATATAACTTAAATATATAAATGAAACAAAAAAAGAAGTATATCGCATTTTGATAAATACAAATCATAGTGACTCAAACAAATTCCATATATTAATGCAATTATGATTACAATTTAAAGTAAAAGAAATCAAGTCAGAAAATCTGCTCAAAAAAGTATTGGGACACTGTCCAATAAATTATGAAAAAATATAAACTTGATAGTTAATATCTTGTTGGGCCACCCTTGTACTTTATGACCTCTCGCAGTCGATTTGACATGGATTTGATCACTTTTGCGCAAAATGATCCGTTGATTTTGGTTCTTCGATCAGATGTTTTCTTAACTCCTGCTTGCTAGAAATATTGTGTTCATCGATTTTTTGCTGCAAATAATCCCACACATGTTCAATGGGATTAAGGTCTGGACTCTGGGCAGGGGTCTTAATCACACCAGGACAGTGGCAGAGGACCCAGAACTTGCAAATATCAGCAGTATGTTTTGGATCGTTATCCTGGTACAATTTAAAATGTCTTGAGATTCCCAAGTTGCTCGCACTTTGCTTTAAATTTCGCTTGAGAATGTCAAGGTAGACATATTTATTCATTGTACCATCTATAAAGCCTAAGTTTCCCACACCAGAGCTTGCCATGCAACCCCAGACTAATTGGTTACCACCTCCATATTTTACAGTAGGCCGCAAATTTTTGATATGCAATGCTGTATTTGGTGTGCGCCAAACTTTTTGCTTGCCATCCGATCCGAAAATGTTATATTTGCTTTCATACACAAAAATTACATTTTCCCAAAATTCTGTTGGCTGCTTTACGTACATTACATGCGCAAATGCCAGTCTAGCTTTTCGATTTGCTTTGCTGATGTAGGGTTTTCTCCGAGGTACTCTGCCATGATGCTTATGCTTTCTTAAAACATTTCTGACAGTTTCAGGATTTACAGATTTCCGGAACCTACTTTTACATTCCAGAGTCAATTTTACTGCGCTAGTTCATGTTTTAATGTGAACTTGTCTCACTATCCACCTCTCTTCACGTTCACTAAATGTCCTTGGACGCCCTGATCTTTGCTTGTTCTCAACACTATTTGTTTTCTTGAACCTGCGAATAATATTAAAAACAGTTGACTTACTGAGCTTCAAGATTTGTCCTATACAACGAACTGACTTTCCATTTTTCCAATGACTTATTACCAGATTTCGCACATCAACCGAAATATCTTTGTTTCTCGCCATTGCTCCATACGCAACCTTTTCTACTGGTACTTTAGGTCTAAAACTATAGTCTAAAAAATGTGGTAGTAAATTAAATTTCTCATTTCAAAATTTTCCCAATACTTTTTTGACAACTGTTTGCGTTTAAATTATATTTAAAAGGCTAGATCATATTGTAATTCTAAAATAGTAAGAAAATTTTCCTTATACACTGTATACCAAATGTTAAAGCATTTCTTGATTAATTTTGTTTTTGTTTCAATGTGATTAATATTTTTATAAATAACATGTTATGCATGCCAAGTGTCCCAATACTTTTTTGAGTGACTGTATGTATTGTTTATGCCCTATAGGATTACTTTGATAAAAATCTGTCTTTTAGATTTGCTCTTTCGATTTTATATTGGCGAAATAACGGTAGGAAAAATTCAGCCGTTTTCCTTCCAAATTCAGTAGTGGTCATAAGCAGCAAGGGAACTCTTTACTTTGTAAATTTCGATCCTCTAAACCCCAAGTTTTGTAATCGAGGTTCAAACTTTACGCCACATCAATTGAGTCTATTGATATTTGTGACCTAAACTGCGGATAAAAGGACCTGTTGAAACGATTTTTAGTGGAAAGGAATTTTCTTCCTACAGAATAAAAAACAATTATTCTTTTCTAGCTACTATTTGCATGCAAGTTTTCGAAACGAAATTGTGTTTTAGTTCGGATAAATTTAACGCAGTGTTTCATATTGTGTCCGTTATTGTTTGATGAGAAATAACTGTTTGGAGTAAATGATTCTCCGTATTTCGATTTTATGTATGCCATGTTTTACGAAGCATAAAGGAAAAAATTGTTGTAACTATTTTTATGGAAAAGACTTTTCTCCATATATAATAAAAATAGTTTTTACTATATGTATTTTGAATCGAATCTTCAAAAATCAAATAGTTTTTTTAGTTAGTAGCTAATAAAAACTTGTTCAACTTGTTCCCATGCTAGTTTATATTATTTCTTGGTGTTGAACAGTCGGTAGTAAATACACATAAGTCATTTTTTCTGTTTATATTTTATGAAATATAACAGTCAAGAAAATGTTTATTCTTTTGCGGTTTTATTTATAATATTTTTCGATGAATAAAACACTCGAAGATAAATATTTATGATTTTCATGCGTGTGTTGAATATGATTAAAGATAATGATTTGAAAAAAAGACAATAAGTTATTGCCTAGTGTTTAATCTGATATAAAATTTATAAGAGTGATAAGAAGATCTATTTTTGAAAATATTAGTCGTTACATTAGAGGTAAATATAAGGTAAAGAAATTAAAATCTTTTGAGTTTAACTAAATTTTCGCAATGAATAGAACTGTTTACCGAATGTAATTAAATAAAAAATTTATTTATTGGTACAGATCTAATTCCATGTAATTTTCAAGTTGTATGGTTCTGAAATTCATTAACACAATAATAAATTTGTCGTGCCACTTCCACTAAAATAAAACCAGCCTGTATTTTCCAAACAGTTAAAAACGACAATGAATTTTTTTTAAAATTATCAAAGAATCTGTTTATCCTTTCGTCTTTTGGTAAAATCGCAGCATTTACCGCAATATTCGAAGATTTTTTAGGCAATGTGATTTATTTAGTTATAATTTTAAAAGTATTGGTTGGAATCTGAAAAAAAATACAGATATCCTCGTAATATATTCAACTAGAAATCATATCGGGAAGATAGTTTAGCGGAACATTTTTTTCTAAAACTCACACTTGGATAATTCATTTGCATCTTTTTGAAATGCTGTGTACAGCTTCTTGCAGTAAAAATTTTCATAAAACATTTTCTTAAATTCTCTGTACATTTCATTTAATAAACAGAGCATGCAAGTAACAGAAACCAGACAGCGGTATTAAAAGCCATTACAGAAATTTATTACAGACCTCTCACACATGGCGTTGCTTTTATGCATATCCAAAATGAGCGGGAAGTTTTTAATAAAACTCACTTGGGTAATTCATTTTGATTCTTTTGAAATACCGAGTACAGCTTCTTGAAGTAAATGTTTTCGATAAAACATTTTCTTAAATTCGCTGTACTTTTCATTTCATAAGCAGAGTATGTCAGTAACACAAATCAGTCAGCGGTATTAGCAGCCATTACAGAAATTTATTACAAACCTCTCACACACGGCGTTACTTTTATGCTTATCCAAAATGAAGTCCAACTGTGCTTTAATGAGATAATTTCATTCAATCCACAGAAGCAAATAGAAAACTTGTGTGAGAAATCCTAATACTGGCAAAATTAGTGAAAGGTAACCACTGCGCCTTTCCGTTCATCCGAACCCGCATTTAATTTGATCTGGGGGATGGAAATTTGTTGCCTCATTTGAGAAATTCCATCAAAGATAAAAGCCGTTGATTCGGCCCGTCGCTCGAGCAACATGCTTTAATTGCATCAAATCGCAAATTATGTGCTGTAACTCCTCATCATTAGCATGCGCGTTGTTCGACCTTAATTGCCATCGCTATTTCGCTAAATCGACACCCCCCACCGACATAATGATCGGAATTCATCATTGCCAACAAGTTCCCCAGCTGATGGCTTAATCGGGGGGAAAGTAATTTGAGATGTGTATATTTCTGTAATGCGAGCAACAGCAGATTCTACAATTGGATGAAGGTTCCAAATGCGTGCTTGCATTTAATTACGTGCCATGGTAATGATGATTGGAGGGAGCTTTTTTCATTCAGTAGGTCAAAATATAAATAAGACATTAAATAGGTTTATGCGATTTGAATCAGAAAGTGTTTGGCACGGATGTCGTTAAATCTCGACTTTCAGTGAATTAGAAAATCTGATATGGTAACACCGAAGAAAAACAGACACCTCATACTTAAAAACGAAACTAAAATTATCGTTATAAAGTTTATGTTACTCATCTTACATGGCATTAAACAAGCATATCAATAAAAGGAAGTATGGAATTAGAAACTTATTTCATAAAAAATTAAATTCTTGTAGGATTTATGAAGATAATGTATTTAGTTTAGAGAAAATCGTTCTTATTTGTAGCATAGTCAGATAATTAAATTATGGATTGAAAAGCGTATTCAACTTTACTTTTTCAATAGAAAAATTGAACACATGTGATTTTGGTATTTACGACGAATTTCACTATCTTAATACAAGAAAATTAACGTTTTTTCATCTGTCGGTTTGAAATTAATATATAATGTTCTGCGATAACTTACGAAATTAATAACCCTAATTCCTTATTAAAGCAATCAGCACAAATAGTATCTGCTTTTTAAGTTGCTGTTTCCATTTTACATGAAACTGAAATCTACGTGTTAATAAACAACCATTATAAAAAGTATCCCATGATAAATCATTTAAATATTTCCTTTGCTTCTTCGCTAGTCTCTTACTTCTCCTGCCTACCAGACTCCAGAATTTTCCCTGGTTTCAGAGAAAATTCTGGAGTCAGGCGCGTGTCTGTACGCTTTCCTGCTGTAGTTATCGTGTTATTTTGGAAGTTGCTTTAACGAATATAATATAATATTTACAATTCCAGATTTCAGAAATTGGATAAAGAAAATGGTATTAAAATGAATTGCAATTCTAGACTCTTTTACACCTGAAAAAATGCCGGATTGAAGTTTCACTGTATTTTAAACTCTGATGAATTATTCCATGCTGTCATGTTCTGAAGATAAAAGTATTTACATTCACATGAAAAAAATGTGATTCACAGGAAAACTATTAAAGGTAATTACATTTACTTTCTTTGGAAGTTATGAAACACGCAAACACGATATTTGGAAAGGAGGAGAAATTTAAAATTTATAAATGCCTTCAAATTTTTCATAAACCAGAAACAATATTTGTGAACGCTCCTTTTGATTCCATACAGAAGTCTTAGTTTTGCTTTGCAGTAAAATATGGATGGAGTGTAAATTTTAAAAATAAATTAACCTGACGTTCAAACATTCGATTAAATTTTTTAATAATATATATCTGAAAACATCTTACCACATACCATAAATAAACTATACCCTTATGCTTTGAACATGTTAAAAAAATCTACCGGAGATTTAAATTGCTTCAGAACCGGAAGAAAAAAATGTGTTGAAAAAGTACTTGAGAGATAACACTCACACGAACTGCATCAGATCATAAATGATTGATGAATACTACTATCACCAGCTACTGACATACATTCTTGACTAAGACTCTTAGGGTAAAAGGAATCAATATAGGTTTTATGATGCAGCTTCTTTAAAGGATATTTTATCGTAAAATATTTCGAGGATATATTTTTCTATTAATTTAATTCATTTATTTATTGTATCTTTGTATAAAGGAATGATTCGGATTCAAAATTCCATCCTGGTTGAATGTTAAGAATCATATAGCATCGCCCTTACCGCTCTCATCAACTTTCTCGAATTATATCAACAATTATTCAAACGCCACCATTATTCTAAACCACGATATGTCGCAATATATGCATCAGTTAATGGCGAAATAATCTTACACGAAATTCTGCGAAATACTACAACTGTATTCAAATCTTGATACATATTCATTCAATCTAATACGGGAATAATTCATTGTAAAATGTTAAAATCACTTCTATTTGAGAAAACTCATTTCCTTCAATACTTTGCCAGTTTAAATTGACTTAATAGTCTGATGCAAATTAAAAATTTAACAGAATGATAAGCAAGAGTGAACCGTTTTGTTTTAGAGAAAATTATATCTTTATTTCTACCGGATAGGTTTGAGGTGTACATTTTCTTATTAATAGTTAAAGTCCAATTTCTTTCAAGATAAATATAATGATTCCAATCAAAGAATTCAGAGATAACAGTTTTATTTTATTAATCCAGCATTGAACTTATGTAAAATGCCATCATTGACGTACGAATTTGCCTATTTTAAATACTGAGTTCCATGCGTTTATTGAAATTATAAAAATTATATATCTATTGCTCTTCATCAACACCATCTTGAGACAAACATCGTAATAACTGCTCAGCAGATAAATTTACTGCAACATTTATTTCCTTAATAAGATCCAATGTAGTAAAGAAATAAACTTACAGGTCCTTTAATTATATTTTTATATCAAGTTTTGTAGTAACACGGTTGATATTTTGGGAGGATCTCGTAATTTTGAACGTAGTCAGATCACCAGGACAACATCTGATCTGGCACCTCCCTCTCCAAACTTCCACATCACTCCATCGGTAGCATATTTGTACATCGACATCAGATTTAACTCATACTAGACCTCTTTGGTGGAGTAAGTTTTCGAACTGGAGTCTTCAGGTCAAGAATCGAGAAATTGCCACCAGCAACGAGGCCATATATATCCCAGCAGCATGTAGTAACTAAGTAAATTTTCGATATCGAACAAAAAAATCAGGGGTGGTCCTTTCGAAAGTGCATTTTCCATAGCTTTCTTAGGTAGGTTGTAGTCTTTTGACGATTTATTAGAAAAACTCCTTTTTTTATCGATTAAAGACAACAAATGACAGCACCATTGTAAGTTTTCTTACGAATTCATACACCCATTAACATAGTTTTCACAAAAAATGAATTGTTTCTGCTCCTAAAAGAGTTAACGTTTAAGAAGAAACATATTTTTTATAAGCATATTTTTTATAATGCCAAAAATATGTTCTTTTTCTTTAACGAGATTTACAACTTGTGCAAATGAAGCGTTTTGTTCCCTTTTGGTAAAAATATTGTTTTCTTTCTTCTTGTTATTATAGTGTTCATTCTGTAGAGCGTTATTAACATTAAAGTAAATGTTTTATACCGAAAACGCTTGAAGTTATCTAAACAATACGCAATGCGTCAATACTAAATGTAACTTATTATAATTTTTTGTTTTTCTAATGTAGCCAACAAATGCTCACGTAATGATTATGAAATGTCCCGCACTAGTATGAATTTTGAATCCACTGAGCATGTTGATTAGGAAAAAACGGTTTGGTATCGCAACCCGGCACACGACAACATGCAACCAAATGGCAGATGATATAGGCAAAAAGATGCTGACATGGCTGTTTCTTGATAATCCATTTATATTACAATTATTGAACCAGAAATAATACCATTAAATGATTGTTTGGAGATATACTACTTAATATCAAAAATTCTCAGATATTTTTTTCTCATTCGTATATTTATTTTTATTCATATATTTAGTCTCATTTTTGTATGCTTATCTTGAATAAAGTGCACAGAGTCTAAACTTCAGGATTTATTTTTACTTACTAGATTGACCCGATGTTCACCATGCGAGAATAAAATATGTGAAAAACAGGCTGCAAACGTTTTAATAAAAGATTATTTTAATTGGCAACAATTGCAGGGAGGACTAGAAATTATATTTTGTACATAGCAACTAACAGCTTTACTGGATGAACTCGAAGTTTCAGTTAGTAGATTTAATATAGAAACTTTGGTGTGGGCTGATAGTTGGTCTCGGTGGCCTAGAGGTAAGGTCTCGACTTCGTGGCTGGACGGATCCAGGATCTAAACCCGATTCCACTGAAGATCCACCGTGTAACTGGGCTTGTTGCCCGTTAAATTATGCTCAGTGACCAAACGTCATCCCGCTGGTGTGGTGCGGAAGTGTGAAGACGGGGTGCGAGCCCAGGTGTTGTCCGCGGTTCAAAATTACGAGGTCCATCCCAAAATAGCCCTCATGTGGCTACAAAGCATGATGTTAATGTAACGAAACTAATTTCGCTTTATGTATTAAACGCTTATTTATTTTACAGAAGCGTAATGGTCTAACGAATCTAAGGACCGAAAAGTCACGGAAGGGTTAACAGTCAAAGAGTGGTACAAGAAAAATTTTGTATATTATTTTTATATTAGATATGTATTCTTTACCTTAGTATTAGTGCCTAGTGGCACAGCTATCGGATGGGAAGATTGGCAAAATGCCAGAAACACACAGTCTTGGGGCTCCTGATGCGAGGCGTTACTGTGACATAGTCATATGCACACTGCTGCAGTCCAATCCTGAAAAGAAAGTAAATGGATTTAAAAACTCAATGAAAAGGCATTAAAAAATTCTTCATCTATAAGAACACTTGCAGATCTACAAATTACCAAAACATGCGAATCATCAACTATATTTTATTGCATCAAATTTTCCTGGAGTGTATTCTATTTATTCGTATTTTTCAGCATTTCTGTCACTATGGCTTGTGTGGAGCAAAATAAAAATTAATAAACTCCTATTTCAGAATTCCATTTTACAAAAGTAGTCGCATAATGTAGAAATCCCGTCGATTGATGATCCTTTGCCTCGAACATTGGATTTCGAATAAGTGATAATTTTTCTGCAATGAAAAGTTAAAAATAAATAATTACAATTTTAAATACAAATTTAATAAATACGGATTTATTTTCTTAAATATTTTTAATTTTAAAATTCTTTAAAACTATCTAACAGCATTACAAAATAGGCTAAGTCTTTAAGAAAAGAAGTTTCTTTTGTGCTTAATGATAGCAATGAGTTTAATTTTCTAAGGACTCCACTGTAAATGTTTACAGCGGGGGCCCCATACTATCTAGTTATGCCACTATCAGTATCAAATTTAAAATCTACACAAGTAAATATCCAAATGCCTGATTTGTTTTATTTTATGAAAGTCTCGCTTCACCTTTCAGTAAGTATTTACTTACTAAATGTAGGAGGTGACATTTCAATGTCTAATTAGAACTTAAGGAATTCGACAGACAATTTACTTTAAAAATGCGCCAGAATAGCAGAAGAGTATAGAATTCTTAATAAAATTTGGCTTCAGTGATCCTAGTATATTTTATGAATGCATTTAATAGAATCTTATTAAAATGACTCTAATATATTTCGCAAAGATTCCAGTCTCAGTTCTAAATCTGTTGTTAGAGCTTTATTTAAAGAGCAGCAATTTATGCAAAGGATTTTCCCAAATGAATTTTCCCACCTACGCATTTGCAGAGATAAAAATTACACCGACACGAATTTTATTTGTTTTATGACTTGAAAGAGTAATGTTCACAAATCAGAACGGGTGCTCTTACTCCTAATCCTGTGACATAAACATTTAGCAAGGCGTTACCCATAAGGCCTTGCTAAATCCCTCATTGCTGCCATTTAAATAATACAAATAACGTTGCGACGCCAAACGATATTACTGCAGGAGTAAAAACAATAAAACCCATCTGTTTGTATGAAATATCAAAACATAAGTCATTCCGAGCGAACGTGTCGTTGGAAAGGGGGAATAGCGAGGGGTTAGAAGAGAAGTAATTAAATCGTTTGCATGTTATCGTTATTTTAAGATTATCTCGGATATATTGGAGGTGTTGGTATTTATGCTAGGAAAGTAGGGAACATCTGCATTGGGTTCTTTTCTTGTTTCGTTCCTCGCTCGAATTATAATTGCACCAAGGATTTATTTGTTGTTGAAGTAACATCATGCGGTTCGTATTTTGGCTCTTTTCCTTCTAGAGTAGAATGTTGGACAGATTTTTCTTTTTCATATTATTTCGAATATTCATGTTTGATCCTTTGATGGGAGTGACGCAGGATTAGAAAATTAATTAATTAATTTGTTTCAGAAAGTAATCTTTGGCACCGGAGGAATGTTTTTGTTTTTCTATTGCATTTTTCAAGTCAGAACGCATTTGTTTCATACAAATAATGTCTGAAAAACAAGATTTATCACGAGAGTTATTTTTAAGGAATGTCAAAATAAAGGCTGGAGCTAAAATTAAATCTCAATCGTTACTTTTTCCAAATTATGCAAGACTTATGTTTATAAAATAATGTCTTATTCTATGCGAATTATAATAATTGATCGAAAATAGTCATATGAAAGCGCATTTTTTAATATCCTTGAGTATTTTTTATACATTATTGTAGTCTCTTTATTATTTTATCGTATATGAAATATTATCCTTTTATTTATTATGTTTTTTCCCGATCAGTGTCGGCTTTAAACTATTTAAGTTGAAATTCGATAATTTGATTGATATCTAAAGTTACCAAAGTAACTAAACAAATCCAAAGTAACCTACAAATCCTTTCAACCTTAAAATCAGTGAAATAAAGGAAAATGTAGGGCATTTTTGATTTTGTATAACCATTTATGGAGCATTTTTATTTAGGAAGCTTGTAAGTTTAATTTTTTTTACATTAATCTTCATTTCATGGTTCTACTCTTATTAGCGGGGGGAAAATTGAATTTCCTTCTCTTATAACTTTTAGGTAAATCTTAATTTCAATTATTTGTGCAAAACATATGTATATTTTAAAATAATTTAATAATAGCTTTTAGTTTACTCTTGATAATGAAAAATAAGAATTACTAACATAGTAGCAAAATAAGGAAAATGTACTTTTAAAAAACTACCTAATGTAATGGCACTAAGATCCAATACTCAGAATGATACGAATGATACCTTTCTATTTAATCAGCTGTGGTAGTGAATTGTTAGAGAATATATAGGTCTCAAAAGCCACATACCGATGTCGGGGCCCATTAGAATATTGTATGTAACTATGAGATATATGTATCTCCCTTACTAGAAGCACATCGGTAGATATCTTGTACTATCCATTCGTACCTTCGTGCTCCATTTCATACGGATGTTTGATAATATAGCAGTAACGTATCCTATAGCTCGTATACTTGTAGTATAATCTAGAACATGTAGAAGCTTATTTATTCTATACTTAAACGATAGTAACCTTAGATCAGTTAAGATTACCTTTTAATTTTACTTTTCATATTAAAATTAGACGGAAAAACATGCACCCCTTACATGTTTCAAGTGTTATTCTTGCTGGTACTAGAATACTTGTATATCTGAGCATAGGAAACATAAAACAAACTTTTCGGGATTGCTTAAATAATTAAGTTGTGATATATAATTAAAGAATAAGCAAGATCGACTCCTTATCAGCTTATGACGAGTGGGACTAGTGCAACGAATTATCCTATTTTTAATCTTTTGAAATCAAATCATTCATATACATTATTAGTCGATATAATTATCACAAAGCCTCTAAACATCTTAACTGCAATATGTATTCTTAGTTGCGTTAAAACGACAACATAAATACCAAAGCATTTTTTATTTAATTAAACTTCCACATAAATGAACAGGCTAAAATAATTTTTGTAACGACGGCGATATTTTGTTTATTTTCTTAGCATAGTGAAGAAGACCAGGAAGAATAATGTATCATTAATCGTTGACTGATTTTCTTTGAAATTCAAAACAGAAATAAGATTTTGGCATTAAGACAAGCCAAATTCACCCACCCATTTTTTTGTAGTCGAGTTCACATACAAACATGCAGACAGACAGAAAGTGTCACACTAACCTTTTCCTGCGAATGTTGAAGCTACTTTACAACTGATGGGATCACATACACAGATAGACAAAAAGTCTCCTCCTTGACGGATTTGGTGAAAAATTTTATGCTTGTCTACTCTTTTGCAGGAATGACCGCATGCCAATTTCCATCCATCTATCTTGATGCGTTTCTGAGTTGCTATGATTGCATATATATGTACAGAAAGGAAGAAACGCTTTCCACAAGCGGATTGTGTTTAAAATTGGATGCAAGTCTAACTAATGGGATAATATACACAGACAGACAAAAAGTCTCCTTGATGGATTTGGAGAAAAAGTTGATGCTTGTCTACTCTTTTGCAGGAATGACCGCATGACAAATTCCATCCATCTAGCTTGATGCGTATTTGAGTTGCTATGATTACATATATCTGGACAGAGAGGGAGAAAAGCTTTCCACAAATGGATTGTGTTTAAAATTCAATGCAAGTTTAAAAGTATTTTTAAAAACCACATACCGAATTTCAGCCATTATATCTCTTTCCCTTTAAAAATTATTGGGTTTATATTAACACAGTTAGAAAGATAGATATAATTCCAAAACATTACTTTTTCTGACACAGGAAAGTCCTGAGCGTAACAATTCATTAAAATCTGAAGGCTAAACGTTTTGATTACTGCAATACTTTTCTATGTATACTCACTACACAAGAAAGTAGAAATGCGAAAAACAATAAATTACTTTCGTCTTTTACATAACAAGTTTAAGAGTGTTCTTAAGAAGATAAGAATAATCCTCTTATTTTCATTGATAAGACAGAAAGAAAAAGTTCTCAAATCATTTTCATTTCCAGCAAAAATAGAAGACTATTTTCAGAATAAACGATATCATTTCTGTAATGGGTTTGTTAGGGTTGTTCTCTTACGTCTTCATTACAGGCGGAGATTACATCTATTTACCAGGACGTGTGTCTCCGAAAACAAAACCTCCATTAGAACAAAAATGTGGCGGGGATAGCCTAGGGTGGTTATTGAGCTGCATAATGGTTAAATGACGAAATCCATTGGCCTCAATGGCGAATCATCATGTTGATGAAGTTATAATCCTTCTTAATAATATGATGGCCTTCCTGCATAAGGTTACAAACAATGATGATCATACGTAGCCATTAAGTCATTGAAAAGTGTTGCCCTTTATATTATCAGCCTTTCCAATGATTTTCATTAAGTTGGGTTTGATTTAATATATTTAGTTATAAATAAAATGTGTTCGCTGTTTAATTTTTAATCATCTTGGCAACATTTTTGAAGGGTATTATAGGGAAAATATTTAATATATGATTGCTTATAAGTAAGGAAGTTAAACATATTTGATAGGTTGTTGCAGGCTGTGTAGAAATGACACAAAACTTTAGCTTCTAATGTGACAATAAATGGAAGTTTTGATGTAATTTAGAATTACATTAAATAATACATCATTAAATTAGATTTTAACTTCAGTATGAGCTGCGATTTGTCTCGATTTAGTTAAAAAAAATAATTTAAAAATTAATTACCCTCTTTTTGACAGAAAGGCGGCATTGATTTTGATTTAAGTATAAAGTAATGATCTGAATCATCACTAGAGCTCCCATACTACTGCAGCGAAGGCATTAAAATTGTTGGATGATTTAAATGTAAGAATAGGATATTTGCACTAAAATGACACTAGAATTTATCGTTTCAGAGGTTATATTTTAGCATTCCATTTAATTAAGTGCTTAATCCTTAAATGCCCAGTGTGGCCTTTAAGAAACATACCTAATTTTGTTTCTAAAATCTTGAGAAAAAGACTGAAGCTCTAATGCCAGTTGTTGGCAATAGGATATATATAGAAAATTTTATTAAATCAATTTGCAACATACAGATAGCACCCTGAGTGCTGATAAAAAATTAAAAATAAATTGATGCTTTTCATTTGAGGCTGCATCTTTTTATCTTTGTTTGAACGCTTGATAATACCATATTTTATTCGGTAATGTTGAAGGAAATTCCTTATTCGCATTATTAGTTATTAAAATTCATCTGTTCTCAATATTATAGAATTTTATTAAGGAAATTCTTTTTCAAATGAAGTCGAATGTCGTCAGTTGATAACAAACAGTATTTTAGCCATAAACCATAATTAAAACAAAATAGGATTTCTTAAACTATTATTCAAGAAATGAAAATCAAAAGATATTTTTATATCAATTTTTAAAAATTCGGGCTTCTAAGTGTTAACACGAAACAGTAAAATGCACGATATTTCCTCGTAATATATGGTGCAATGTTCAATACAAGTACAATTTTTAAGCAAACAAACGCACTTTGTCATTTTATTAAATTATAATTAAATTAAAAAATACTTTGCAAGCAAAATCCCAAGATACAATGATGTATCATCCCTCCTATGTTTCAATTTGTCAGTGCACTTTCTTTCTTTAGATATAGTTGTGTAACTGCAATAGCTTCTTTAGACCATTTTCAATGTTAATCACATCAAAACTTGAAGTAAGAATAAACCGCACTGTGTTTAACTGATGTGATTTTCAAAAAAGAATACCAAATTTCAGATTTTATATTTATAATTTATCCAGCACATATAGTTGAATCAAGAATTTATGGTTAGGTTATGATTCAGAAACACATTAATTATGTTTAATGAAATAAATTCGTTAAACATTAAATAATTATAATAATATTAGGTAAAGGCCATATATTTTTTAATCACAAAAAAAGTCTGAAAAATATTTCTAAATATTTCTACTGATTCCAACGATAAAGTAAACTACAACTGTCATTAGCAACGTATTTTATTTTCATGAAAAAAACAATTTATTTAAAGTACTCCCAATTCATGATTAAACAGCATGAAACAAATATTATGCAAGAATAAACCATTTGTAAAAAAAATTAAAATTAAAAATGAAAAATAATTAATTATTCATTGAATTTTCTTCGTGTTCATAGATAGATAAAACGGATACAGAAAAAATGATTTAAACTTTCTGTTAGATACATTAAGGTATGGACTGAAAATTAATCCAAAATTATACTTAAAAAATTAATATCTTAAAGACTGAAGTAACTGCAAATTATTCTTCATTATTGTTGCACATTTCAAGTAAATCTAGATCATAAAAACTATTTAGAATTAATATTACGACAGATATAAATTAAATAATAATCTGAAACTGGAGGGAAAATTCATTTAAAACTCCAACATTTTTGCTGTTACCCATTTGCAAAATAAGTTAGAAACTTCGTTCGATTATTCCTTTTCACATAAGAAATGCATAAAGAATTCATGCTCCCGCCGTTTTTTGTTCCAAGATAATGATCATGCTCTCAAACGAAGCATTTATCTTATTGAAATTTCCAGAAGGGACTGCAATTTCTGCTTGATAACATGACCAAACTGGCGTAACGATTCCTGTGGGAGTCGAAGCATAATCAATCATCTCCTTGAAAACCAGAGCCATATCTGCGCATGTCATTATCTTTTACCTCTCTCATCTGTTGGTTCACTTTCGTAGAAGGAACGAGCTTTAGAAACTTTGAAAGCCAATTCTTGTTGAGGGACCCGAACGTTTCTCTCCAAGTGCAGCTTGGAGTAAGTCCTCCAACAAATTTATTTGATCGATGACCACATGAAAGAGTCAGAGAGGTTTAATAACTTCGAAAATTCATTTCCTCTATTGCAATTGTTAGTTGTTTGAAATTGTTTCGGAATTATTAATAATTGCGACTGGGACCACTTTTCGCATGTGTGTATGTCATCTTTAAAAGAATAATGATTGGAAGCTACGAAGACTAAAGCTTATATTATTGTCCCTTATGGCTTATTCTTCGCAACTGAAAAAAACAATACTTTTTGTTTAATGTTTTCAATAGAATGCTTTCTCACAATTTACAAATTGCATTACAGGCTATGCATAAAATACACAAAAAAGAATATGCAGTCTAGCTGCCAATGATTTTTCCAAATTCAATAATGGAATCCATTCACACTCATTGAAACACGTCAAATGCATTACGTTAATTAAATTTTGAAATCTGCTACGCATTTTACAGTAGAATTTGAGATTTGGCATCACTATAAACAGCGTTAGACAACATGAAGTTGGATACTAGTTAACACGCGCATTTACGTTTTGTAACAGGTGCAAAGCTCATGGTTAAGGGTGATTGTGCAGCTTCTTTTTAAGGAGCACCCAAAGGGTAGAAGTCTGACTTGGCTCCAATGCCTACTGAGTTTAGCTGGGCATATTGGTCTGGCCTTCACACCTAGGGTGGCCCTGCCAGGAGAAAATCTCCCGGTGTACTTCACCCAGACCGCCCAGTGTCACCCCCCGCCACGTTGAGGCAGCCAGTAGGACTTTTAGGCCCTGTCCCAGATGGATTGGACTAAATCTCCTGGCCCGGATGGGTTGCATGGACGAATGATTGAGCATCTGGGACCAGTTGGAAGGCAGATTTTATTGGACATCTTTAACCTATCATGGAGAGATGGGAGACTTCCAAGGGATTGGAAAAGAGCCATTATAATCCCTATTAAAAAACCAGGAAAGGAGGCTGGCTCACCAGAAAGCTATAGACCTATAGCCCTTACGAGTATCATCTGTAAAATAATGGAGAGAATGATTCTGGCTAGGCTAAAATACTTTCTCGATTTGAACGACCTATTGGATGGGGCCCAGTACGGATTTAGGAGAGGTCATGGCACCACAGACCAGGTCCTTTATATGTGCCAGAAGATCAGGGATGCACAAAACAATAAGCCTACAAATCATTCTATAGCGGTCTTCTTGGACCTGTCAAAGGCTTTTGACCGAGTGTGGAAGCACAAACTGATTATCAAACTGCATGAATATGGAAGGATCAATGGCAGGGCACTGGCATGGATCCACGACTTCCTGGGGAGACGAGCCATTAGGGTTAAATATAATAATACACTCTCTGACAGCTATAAAATAAGCCAGGGTGTCCCTCAGGGGTCGGTGTTGACCCCTATTCTTTTCGCCATTTATCTGACTGGTATTGAGGAGTTACTAACCAGAAGGTGTGAGGTTGGGATATTTGCGGACGATATAGTTTTATGGAAATCGGGAGCTCAAGTGGAAGAGATTGAGTCCGATGTGAATTTGGCCTTGGGAGACCTAAGAGAGTTTGCTGATCATCACAAACTAATCTTAAATGCCAATAAGTCATATGTCAGTTTTTTTACAACAAACAAAAAATTGTATAATTACGAACCTAGAGTTAGGTTCGATGGACAAAATATCAGTACCGTAAAACATCCTAAATATCTGGGGTTTTTATTAGACCCCGAATTCACCTGTAATAAACATATAGAAAGCTTGATCACTAAGAGTAGAAGAAGACTTAATATTCTCAAATACATCTCGGGTAGAGATTGGGGCGCTAATGCTGAAACACTTAGGACTACTTACATTGCCCTTATTAGACCTATTTTGGAATATGGATTGCCTGTTTATTTTTGCGCTTCTGATTCCAACTTACAGAAGCTAGAAAGAGTGCAGCTGAGTGCGGCTCGCATCATCACAGGATTGAGAAACAGTTGTCCAAATAAAATTGTATTGTATGAGGCAGATTTGCAGCCATTGAGATTCAGAGGAGGAGCTGGCTTGGAGAAATATTTTAACAAACTTATAAGCTACGGTTCTCACAATCGCACCTCGTTGTTTTTACGAGGGTGGAAGAGCAACCAAAGGTTGAAGAAAAACAGTCCTATGAGCCTAGCTACAGAGTTGAATCTAATTAGCCGGGAGGTTGAATGTCACTCCCTAAAAAATTGTATTAATCCATCGGAAGGACTATTGGGAGTATTCTTCCATACAGAACTACAGCAGGCTGTAAACAAAGCTGATACAGTTCCGGCTCTCATGAAGCAGATGGCGCTCCAGTTAATCAACGAAATCCCTGGAGTGGATATCCAGATTTACACAGATGGGAGCAAAAATGAAGAAAATCAATCCGGGAGTGGGATATATATTAAGACTCCCAGAGAAGTCAGAAAAATTAAATTGAGAAACCCGGATAATTGCTCGGTGTTTAGAAGTGAACTGTTGGCTATTGAGGCCGGACTCGAGGCCATTTTGAATGAAAACAACTACAGGGCGGTATGGATATTATCAGACAGTCGAAGTTCAATACAACACTTGAAAGACTGGAACAACGTGGGCGATCGTACTAGCATATCTATACTCAAATTACTTAGACATATAGGCGTGGATCATGAGGTGCACCTCCAATGGATACCCTCCCACGTGGATATTTATGGAAACGAGGTTGCTGACAATTTGGCGAAGCAGGGCACGGCTGAACCTTTGTGTTCAACCCCCTCCTTAACATTTGACGAGATTTATTCCATCAGAAAAAACAAAGATTTAAAGACGTGGAGGGTCCCTCCATCCCATGATTGGTATAAGCGGAGCAGTCCTGGTGGCTCCATTGGCCTTTCCTGTGACAGAGCAGACCAGACGGCGCTGTCCAGATTTGTCAGCGGTCACCTGAGGAGTTGCTCCTTCAGCCACGGTAGCAAAGTTTTTCCGGTCTGCGCAAAGTGTGGAGTAGCGAGTGCGTCCCCAGAGCACATCCTCTCTTGTCTTCGCCTATCTAGGGAGACTTTCGAGACGGATCCTTTGCTTGCTCTCGATTTCTTGAGGGTGAGTGGGCTCATGGATGGTGTCTAGCTGCCGCTAGACAGAGAGGGATTAGTAACAACATTTACGTTTTGATGTGACTGGAAGGTTAAGTGAGTGTGTGTGTGTGTTGCGTGAATTGAATTATTTTATTTAATACAAAACATAACAATGCAAAAATACTTTTGCGTTTAGTAACCGTAATAATATACGTGAACGTTTAAATTTACTTCTCATAAAATTTATATAGAAACGGCTGTGAAGAGAAAAATATCACATAAGGCTAAAGAAACAAACAAAAGTTACCATATTATGAAATGGGGGCGTTATCTTTTATGAGAAATAGGATACAGCAGAATTTGATGCTTTTTGCATCGCACCAGGTCGGTAAAATTCTAAAAAAATTCAAGTTTCATGACTAATTACAATTCCTCTGAATGCAACAAACTCGATCGTTAATGTCAACATAGGCGTTATTGTTTTAGTCTCTATCAGCTATAGAATCGTTCAAACTGAATCAGATATTCTCCAGTGTAGCTCAATTAATTTTAAAACTAACTTTTTTTCAAAATACTTCAAAACGTTTCATAAAACTTTTCTTTTTTAATCAAATTAAAGCTCTAATTGAAATTATAGGCTTTCATTATAACAATATTCTTGTATTAGATCAATTCGAAAATTAAATCTAAAATTTTTTACTAGCTTCTAAATTTATCTCTTGTGATATGACTATTTTTCCACCACAAAATGTATTTTCGAAATAATAATATTATTCAATCTTTCAGTAAAATTTGAATTTAATTTTTAAGTACTTATTATTCATAAAATAGTAGGATATGACAATAATATTACAACATTTACTAGATTTAAATATTCATCAAAGTCAAGAAATGTCAAATGAAGTCAAACTTGATGAAACAATGTCCTAGGAAAACCTTATAAATGCATCGAAATTTTGCTATGCTAGATGTCTTAAGTCTTTCGAGGAGAGGAAGCAATCATACTCGTGAGAACAATTTATGAATTGTTTGATAAACATGAAAATAATTATACAATAAGGAAAAATTTTTGTCATTTGTATAAGCATTGAATAATTGCAAGTATGGCAATAATTGTTTTAGCTGTATTTTTATTAAATCAAGAAAAATAATTTAAAAAATAGATATTTCTGTTTTAATAAGTGTGTGCATTGATCTTGAATTGCCTAAGAAAGTTTCTGCATGCCCAATATGCCGCTAATATGTTTTTAAATTTAAGGCGCGAGTGCATATTAGTATCAGGTATTTCATTCGTTAATTTAAATTCATTGAAATGCAATTGATGTTGGACAATCATTGTTAACATCCATATGACAAGAAGAATATAAAACATATGATTTTTCTTCTTGTCGTGGAATTCCCGTCTTTGTGGTTCAGAAGGAGTTTTTTTCTTCAACAGATGTTCTTCATATAGAAGCCACAGATGTTCTTCATATAGAAGCCACAGGTGTTCTTCATATAGAAGCCACACATGCTCTTCATAGAAAAAGCCACACATGTTCTTCATATAAAAACAGAAGCGTTCAGTAGCACTTGTTAAAATCTAGTATGGGGCACAGTACATAATGCCTAGAAGTTCCGCACGATCTATAAAGCAAATTAAATCTCTGGTCGTTGAATACCTTTGAGGTATTATAAAAGAACCTATGATAGTTTTCGTTTCCTTTCAGTTTTACTTTAAAGACACATGCATGTACTCAAATAGCCAGTTATGGCTCGCTAGATACAGATTTTAAAACCTTCTAGAAGGCTATTGTCTATCCACAAATGCAAATTCCAAATGAAATTGAAATTTTTAAATGTATTAAATCACTGTCAACTGTCGCCAACAAAGTAAATCATTTTCAGATGTTAGTATATACAGTGAAAACTCCTTAATGTGACGTCCTTATTGCTACACTGTTTCACTATGGTCCCAATTCATTCTAATTCATTTTTATGTTTAAAAATCTTTATAATGTTGCAGGTATTCGGTTTTACATCACCTAATACCCAAGAAGGAAAAATGACAGAAATTCTACTGAATGATTTAATTAGAATCTTATATTGAGCATTACGACAGTCGCGAGGGAAACAAACAGTAATGCGTTCGGAAGGAAATTAAAACTTGAGTATTTTTAAACCAAAAGAAACTATTCTACTAAAGAAAATCATTTTAATTTCTTTTTATTGCAATAAAATAATATGAAATATCGCAATTTACCAATATGAGAATTGCGTTTTATTATATGACGACTAGCTCTATAAGAAAGAAGAAATATCAATGTAGAGTTGATTGAGAAGATTTATCGAAATAAAAATGGTGTATTTAAAATTCATTATTGCTAAATAACTTTAAAAAGTTTGAATTTTTAAATTTTAAAATATTTTATAACGAATAAGTATTGTTTTAAAGTATAAGCCAATTGCACAAAAATAATCATGATTTTTCATTAAAACAAGATACATACTTTTATATTGAATGGCCATATTAAATAGTTATTGAACTAACATTCTATAGTACATCCCTTATTAGCCCAAGATATTTTACGATACCTTCAACTTCGTAAAGATACCGTAAGAATATTGCACAGGATCTTGCACTAAAAGTGTCTTCCTCGTTTGCACATCATGAAGCAATCCTTTAAACAATGGACAAAATAGTTTTGATTTTAGATACTTCCATTTGATATAAATCAAATATTCATTCATTCAGACACATTTTGCTTCCTCATCGTAAATAATGGTAAATCAAACATTAAAATGTAAAATATACATGTACTATATGTTCACGGTTACATAAACAGAATTTTTGTGACTGTCTTTCTTAGTTGCAATTTAACAGGATACCTGTACATTATACCGCGACAGCCTCTAACTGCACTATTTAAGCCACTGAAACTCTCATGCCGAGGAGATAGATGACACTACAAAAGCGGTGATGAAGTGTCAAGAAATTAGATGAAAACGTCACTTGTTTAACTTAATTGCTTACCTCGTGATACGAAGTGACACTGGAAGAATGTAGCCTAATTAACTGCTTTTCCAGGTCGTCTTGACAAAGGAGAGTGCATATTATGTCATTTATTAGGTGATTTAGGTGGTTAAATGGAAGAGTATTTTAAATACGTCTGTCTCTTAAGAGGTATTCTCAATGTTGGCAACATGCATTTCATTTATAAATTATTAATTTCTATCTTATTTGCGCTGTTGATGGAATGCAGGAGCCAACTTCGAAATACACATTTTGAAATATAATTCTCTTCGCAAAGCATTAAAGAAAAAAATTTAGAGGATCAATTTTTTTAATACTAAGTTAATGCACTCTGAATAGTTTATTGTGCAAATGACTGCAGTAGGCTTAATTTTCAAAGCAAACAGCAGAAATTTATGCAGAAATTGCAGTAATAAACCAGGAATTAATGAATTTCTTTTATCTCTGACAAATTATTAATTACATTTCTCATTTTGATGTTACCTGGAAATAAAATTAATTCATTGCTGACGATTGTTTGCTGAAAATAACCTTTAATAGTGGAATAAATCAGCACACTGCTTCAACCGAAAATGAAAATCATCAAGATAACTATGCTATTACGCATTATTAGCTATACTATTTTTAAAGAAACAGATACAATACAGATCGTCATACAGACAAAAATTAATTCCTAATGTTGCATTAAATAGTTACATTGTTTTTTTCTTAAAGTAAATTAACAGAACAGGCGGATTCTGACAAAATATGTGAATGACTCTTAAATTATTCAGAAGAAAATACAAATATAATGAAATACAAAAATAATTCTTATTGGATCATAATTCTCTAACAAATTAACTGCATTTGTTTGCTCTTTTTCTGTAGTGAGAACAGTCAAACAGAAATTATTCAGGCAAGGAAATTTTATCATTTAGGTAAGACTTGGAGGAAACTATGTCGGAAATAAATAATATGTAAATATTTTTTTATTTGGGAAGGCACACATTTTCGGTGGCAACAATTTATAAGTTCTGATCATTTGGTTAGTTGGTTATTTACAAATTACTATTTTTGAAGATAAATTAGATGAAACTTTATATTTCACATGTATGCATATGCTTTACATCCAGATCGAGTATACATTTTAAATTTACTTACATAGTATTTTATTCAGAAATAATATAAATATTCGATACATTTGAAGGCTCTTTGCAAATTCATTAAGACAACATCCATATGGTATAAGTTTCGTTGCTACATTAACATGAAGTGCTGTAAGTAACTGTTATTTTAGATATAGACGTAACGTTAATTTTGAGTAAAATATTGCAAATACAAATCTTTCACATGTTGGAAATATTTTATATTTTTTATATGCTTCATAATGTACATGCTACATCAGTGTAGTAAATTATACTTTCTCACACTCATAATGTGCTCACTTGTTTTCTAGATAAATGGCTTATTTTTGAAGTAAGTCAGTTTATATTTTCTTCACGTGCACTTCAAAATGTTTGTAAGGAATACTTGCCTTGTGACACTTGTATGTATAAAGAAATTTTATGCATCTAGTATTTGATTCATATAAAGACCTAAAAATTGTGTATTGCATTA
>BGPR01000047.1:1443666-1458003 GCA_013235015.1 Araneus ventricosus | reverse complement strand
AAAATTACCGTTTAGCTTTTAAAACAAATTAACTTTGTTTAGAGATGAGAAAGTTGAGAAATTTTAATTTTCAAGTTATTATGAATTTACTAATTATCAGCAGCTATTCGTAAAATTCGCAAACTGTATTATGCTTTTTCATAAAACAAAATCGAACGTCTAGTGCGACAACATATCAGCTTATTAATGTTTTAAACTTTTTCCCCTGTCTTTTCATCGTCTGGCTTGATTAAATGAATCATTGCCTTCTGTGTATAAGGTTTTTAGAGCACGCAATATACAGAGTGTAGGCCACCCTAAAAATATTAAAATTTCTTCATCGTTGAAGTAGTAATAAATTTATTTATGCTTGCATTTGTATCGTTTCAACATTTGAACCACCATATCAATGTGAATGCTTATGTCACTTTCCTACTTGAAATTCCAAATAAAATCAGCTGCTTTAAGGAGACATACGACTCTTAAACCTCGAAAAAATGGTAGAAAACATTCAAATTCGATACATCATATCTCTGAAACAATGCAATTCACAAACTTAACCTTTTTTTCTAGAAAAACGTATGTTCTTTCTCAGATAGTACACACATTTTCAAACCTTTATATGGTATGTATTTATTTGAAAGAGTAATAAATATGGGTATAATTTTTGGAGGAAAAAAGAAATAGTCACCTTGCGCGCATTATTACGGATAAAACATTTATCTAAACACAATATTTTGGGTATCTCAGTAATCCAAACAGTCTTCTTAAGAAACTGAATCAGAATTTATTAACATTTAAATTTAATTTCTATTTTATATAACAACTAGAAAATCACCCGTCATGGTTTGACGGGTGCAAATTGCCTCTTCATTCGAAAGATTTCCCTTCAAATTTCACGTGTTTAAATAGATATATATATGCGAGAGCAATGTTTAACATTGATTGAAAATAAATAAAATAAATATATTTTTTATGACAGGAAATATTTTTTTATTTACATATTATCTAAATATTTCTTTATTCAATAAACCTCTTGGTGAACAACATTCCGTGTGAAGTATTTTTCGTTGTTTAATTATTTTCCTTGTACTTCAGATGTCTTTGTGTAAATTTTAACGTGATTGGGAATCCTAGATCTTGAAAGTGCAACATAGAGCTGTCCATGTGAAAAGACAGGCTCATCGAGGTAAATTCTAACATGATAGAAAGTTTGTTCCTGCGATTTGTTGATAGTCATTGTGTAAGCAGGAATTAACGATCCCCTGTCAGCACACGATATTGTGCGGTATCTCTACGATGTTGTTCGATATTCTGAATGTCGTACAATATCGTAAAGATATCGCAACAATATTGTCGAATATTTTATGCTACTAGGGGAGAATTGGCGGCGGTTGAGAACGAATGGTCGATTTACGTCACTGGTGGCTAATTTAATTCTTGGCAAGGAAACAACATTGCCACGATTGCATTCAGATACAATTTGGCGTCCAAACGCACATGATATACCACTGACGTAATTTACTACTTTCCGTTAAGAAACGGAAATTAATTTGAAATATAGGATTAATATAATTTAAAATTTCTCGGGAACTATTGATCATAGCAAGATAAATTTTGTATCAATCGATAGAAAATTTTATATCACTATTTTATAGCTATTAAACTTGAAATTAGAACTATAATTACTCTTTTAAATTTAAAATTACTGAAATTTCGATTCTCTAACAATGAAATAATGCTGTTTAACTTCTCGCAGTGCTATGGCGCGAGTTTTGTTGTTGGTGGCGTCAGAGCGTTACCGGAGGATCTGGGATATTATATTAGTAATTTTATAGAAAAATGTTATAAAAAGTTAAAATTTCATCTTCTCTCCCCCCATAGCAAAATACATTTTCGGTAAAGCTTATATGTAAAATTATTCAATAGTTTTTGAGATATCGTGCCCGCAATATAAAAAAACACATTATGAGATGTAATGCTTTAAATATAGGGCCATATTCAATGTTTCGGTTGAAGTTCTGATACATTTTCCTACACTCTACTGCAGTACAAAATAAACTACAGTGATTAACAAACATCCTCACAAATAATTTGTCAAGAACCAAGAACTTCCACATTTAATGTTTTTCATGTGCGACGAGAACAATCTCCTCCTGGAGGAACGTCATTGAACACGAAACTTCTTGAACTGTTGAACTGACACACAAGTCCGGCAACTTAATTTTTCAATTTTATTTCTTTTTATTTCGATGTATTTTTTATCTTTTCTTTATCGTTTTGCTTTTACGTATTGCTCTTAAGTTTCTGCTTGTCCTGTGTATGATTTTTCATTATGGTTTTATTTTCCTTTCGTGTGCATTTTCTTTATAAAAAAAAATAAATACACCCAAATAGGAAAGGATCCAAGCAGTTCTAAGCACGGGGAAGCAGGTAGTATAACGTAAATCCGACTTATCAAAAGATAATTTGGCTTGAAATCTCAACCTTTAAAATTTAATGCCATTTACCAGGTAATAAGAAATCTTTAAAGAATTTTTCTCTGGAGAACATATATTTCTTTTTACCGTCAATGATAAGAAGTTTAGAAAGTGGTAGAAAACCCCCTTGGTCGATGAATACAGTGATAAGTACTTGTATTTGTCTTCGATCGATAGAAAAAATTCAATGAAATTAGAAAGATTTTGTTGTAAATGTAAAATTAAATTAACCAGAATATTGAAAATTGATATTTCAAACATAACTACGTACAAATAATTCAGTTAAATTTAAACATATTGACATCAAACATATTCAGGATTTCTTAATTAAATTTAATGATACAACGCTTACATTACTCAGTTCTATCTACTTGTGCCGGATTTGGTTGAGCAGTTGTCTCAATACACTCAAGAATGTATTTATTGATAAAAAGTGTTAAAATATATCACTTATTCGAATCGCATTGAATAACGTTTTAAGCCTATCTTCTGGTTTTACAAAAACGCACTGCAACATTGGAATTTTCCGCAGACACTATTTTCTCAATAGATTTCAGACTTAGTAGAAAATACAGGAGTAACACTTTATGTAAGAAGACATTAGTACGATTAAGAAACTTTATTTTGCTGGTCTTTTCATAAAAAAAGTAAAAAATCTGCAAATACTGTGAAAGAGTGAAAATATTGAAAAATTTTAAGCTTCCTCAGCAATCGGGCAGATTTGGGGCCGCATTAAAATGCATAACAAAAATACAAAGAAATAATACTCACAAAGAATCTTTACTAAAATGCTTTGAAACTATTTTTTTCTTGAGCGCTCTGATAACACAGCTTCCGACGCATAAAAGTTTTCTTTTGTCCTCTTAAGCACGTTTTTATTTTCTGCAGTGTAAGATAAAAAAAAGATTTAAAAATAGGAGAATGAGAAAAAAAGATCAGAAAAGGCTAAAATAAGCATACGGCATTTCTCGAAGGCTTAAATAATAGGATTTTATTGTGTTCTCGATCGTAGGCTGGAGAGGGAAAGATGAGTACATAAAAGGGAGGCGAAAGTTTTTTTTGAGAGCTGGAAAGGACAATGTTAATGTAAAATGAGCACGGTTGTATAGAACGTGCTTGGTGGACGAAATGAAAACTTTCATGATCATCGTTAGTATTTCGTGTCCAAAATTCAAACCGTTGATATTTGCTCGCACATAATTCGAATTTCATTCGATATGTTGATGTTTATTATCATGCAATGCATAATTTGGGAAAAGGAGAGTCAGTTGAATAAAAATTCTATCTTATGTTTTCTAAAAGGAGCAAGTGTCTTTAAATTATTTCCCGAGATACATTTATATAAAAGAATTTCTGTGGTTCATAACCGGCTGTAAAGCTGCAATATCAGTAAATTCCCCCTCTACATACTGGCAGTTACAAATTCTGTGCACCACATGGTATACATTCTGTATCACTAAATCTGCAAAAGGGATACTACAGATTCTCTACCACCAAGCCGACACACTGTACATACGGATTGGTACGGACTCTGTGCCGCCTTTCTTCCCAACTCAAGTACGATAGATCAGTCTGTTCTTTAATCACCCATTACATAATTTTACTTCCCCGTTCAATTATATCTTCCCATGCTCAATACCTAATCTTATTGCTAAAGAAAGAATAAATAATCTTAGGAAATGAGGACCACAGATTTTGCCTTCTAGTAGCTTAAAACGGGAAAAATATTTCTTGTTCTTGTAATTCATAACTAAACTTATATTGATTTTACCGTTATCTTGTGCAACAATATTGAACATAAAATAACGTCTGATTTCAGTAGGATGGAATTTTGAGCAACATTACAGACATATAATTTATGTTTAAAACTATTTTCATCTATAATACGTAGGAATTATTGGTGTCTAGTGTGATGGAAAATATAAGATAATATAGGTATTAGGGTGTTTAAAATTTCTAAATAATAAAAATCTAGAATAACTATCTTATTGTAGCAATTCCAAGTTAATACGTAATGTATTTCTTGCTTCTCATAAATTGCATCTTAGTTCAGAGTCAAATATATAATTTTTACTGCTTCATTTCTGGAGCCATACATAATATTTCATTAATATAATACTATAAATATACATATTAACTTTTCGTATGATTTTTTAACATGGAATTACATTAAAATATTGGTTTACCAATTCATTGACATGTTGAGAAGATAAATTTTAAAGGAAAATTTCTACTTTCAAACACTACTTCATTATTTTGAATATTCAAACAATGAAAGTTGTTGGTTAACCCTTTACTGGTCAATGTTCCCAATTGAAAACATCGAAATTAAAATTAATTTAAAAATAAAATATCGTTCATATTGTTTTGAAAAAAATGATGTTAATTATAATTAAAAGTAGGCTTGAATTTTTGATAGACAAATTATGTTTCAGGTATAAAAGGGGTAATGTGCAGAAATTCTTAAAAATGGGCCATTTTTACATTTTAATTTGTGTGTAACATAATTATTCCTAAAAAAGTTTTTAAAAACTATACAAAATTTCTAAAAATCCGTACAAAAAGTTAAAAATGTCCACGTTACTAATAACTTATAAAATATAATTATATAAATAAGAAACGCATTTGCTATAATTCATAAACATTTCATGTTCCCAACTGGGAACATTGGTCAGTCGTGAGTAATGTGTGAGAAAAGGAATCTCTCCATTGTGAGTTTGCACTGAAAGAAAAATGAAAAAGGAAACTCTCATGTAATTCAGGAAAGGAAATCCCCTTCGGCAGTTAAAAGGTTAACGCATAAATTTTGGCAAAAAAAATTCATTTTTATCTTTAATCTGGAAGGGGATAGTTATAAATTTGTCGGATAAACATTTATGTATAGCCGGAATGATAATTCTATAGTGATTGTTTCTTCTAAATAATATTTTAATCTTCCAATCCAGCTGATTAAAAGATATTCTTACGCACAGAAGGTAAAGGTATGCATAGGACAACGAAGTTGGATTCATAAATATAATTCTGGGCTGGATGGGATTTATCAGTTGTATCACTCGTTCGCTTCCAAACGTCACATATATGTGACACAGCCATTTCTTGCCATAGCCAGACGTCACATATATGTGACAGACGTAAAATCGATTCCATTTCACGTCAAATAATTCCGAAAAATATCTTGGGCTGTGGTGAAAGCTTTCCCCAGGATGCCCTGGTAGCGAAAGGGTTAAAATGTTAGAAACTACCGTCACAACTTCGCAGAAAGAAATAATGGTTTATTTTATTTTTTTAAATGTACTACATATAACTGTTGTTTCTGGATGGCCATTGCTTACAGCAACTCACAGGAAACATAACCAACTTACTTATCTCGAGTTTCGTCTAAAAAGGATGGATCTCAAAAACGGCCAAAAGTTTTCGTTTGTATATAGCAGCTGAAAAGTGATAATCATTACTCAATTATAACAACTCGGATAAATTTGCATAATTTGGAGAAAATACAATACAGTGCAATAACGAAGAAAAAGGGTATTACATTTGAAATACTTCTCAGAGTGCCATAGTATACAATTATAAAGTTTTATTTCTTCAGAGTTTTTTGAGCAAAATAATTTTTTATTCATTTAAATTCATAAATTTTCAATTGAATTCATATCTGTGCTCAGTTATGTTTTACATATTTTGCTTATTATTCAGTCTGATCATCGCTGACTTTCATTGCAATGTCTAGTGTCAGGAGCTTAATCAGAAGTGTCCAATGTTCCCAATTGGGAACATTATAAAAGATATATATATAAAAAATTTTCATTCATATTTTAATTAATTTTATCTTTAAACTAAATCATTAGAAGGTGAAATATGCAAAAAAGTAATTAAAAATTAACCTGGATCTGTATTCGGTCTGTGAACGGTTAAGGTTAAAAAATATTATTATTATTATTAAAATTTTTACTAGAAAATAGGAATTGTTACAGCTGTTTTCTTCAGTGCCTTAGAAATTCAGTTGGCTACTTTAAAAACTTCTGAGAATAAGTCAAATTTTTTAAAGACAATGCATATTTCTGAAATATTTTTTTTATATAACGAGTTAAAAATAATCCTGTAAGTTCTCTGTATAACATATGTTCCCTTACAAGGATTATTCTTAGTTCTCTTCTCTGCAAGAATTTTTTTTCTTCAGTTTCTTGAGAAACCACTGAAATCTGAAACACAACTCTACTGACGAAATGGTACCTGCTACCTTTCTGCTAAGAAATTACATTATCATCTGTTATGTATGATGTTACGTTTCCTCCTTGCTTTGCTACTTTAACATTTGTCTCTCAAGTTATGAAGGCCTCTTCATAAATATTTTAGTATTGTCTGTCAGAGTAGCATCAGATTTTTGTATCGTAACTCTGAAAAACGATACCTTGTCTCACATAAGCTGTATTTTCAATTTGCATCCAGGATTTTTAATAAATATAAATTTAGATTTTTAATTTTTAATTGATATATTTTGATTGATTATACAATCTCCAGTTTTCAAACTGCAAGTAAGTTGTCCTTCTATAGTTGTTTTGAAAAGCAAATTGACTACTTGATATAATTGTTATTTTTTTTATTTGGTTCAATTTTTTTCTGGAGTTTTGTTTTCTTCGGAATAAAATCTGTGTAGGAAAAGCAGATTTAAAATACAATTTCATATTAATTTATAAATTTTTTGCCCATTATTTAATGCCATATAATAATTTATTATGAAGATAAAATAATTTTTTATATTCATTGTTTGTTTTTACTTTAAATTTCGTTTCTAATATTTTAACTTTTCTAATAGAAAATTCAATATATGAAAAAGATAAATATTTTACATTCATCGCAAGGAGCATAGATTTTCAGTATGTAAAAGAGAGATTTAATAGGTTTTGATCACATTTTCTGAACAAAATATCGATTGTTCACACAAACGTTTCATTTCAACTGAGTCATGGACGCAATAAAAATCCAGGTAATTAGACAGATGTATCTCGATAAATTTACATAACGAACCTATGTACTTTCATAAGAACTGACGAAATGTTTCATAATTCTGTTATTCTAGAATTTAAAAATGCATTTTTGCGTGCAAGTAGAAACGCCGAATTCCTTTCTTTTCGGTTTTAGTTAGAGAGCCGTTCCAAGTAGTTACTTTATAAATTTTTTATGATTCTTCAAACATATAAAATCATATTATACAAAAGATGATTTCAAAGATCAATGATGTTCAATACCACGGAGATTAATAAAATACGTGACGGTTGTTATTATTAACATGTAGAAATATAAATTTCCATCACTTAGAGAATGTTAGGCAAGATGTGTGTCCTTCTTTGAATCTTTGAACAGTAACATTGGATTTTAGTAAAATTGAATATCCTGAATACCATGAACACTTATAAATTAAATACATTATTTAAATTGCATTTTCTCGAATACCATTCGAAGATTAAAGTTTAAAAAATATCAGTTTGTGCAAGAACCCTTATCATTTAGCTTCTCTTAAAGAGAAATTGTAATTCACGTCACTGAAATGCCGACAGCTTTCTGAATTTCAATGGAATTCAACTGGAATTTTTTAAAAGTTGCTCTATATTTCTGGCTTTGAAGTTATGAAATAAAAATTCCTCAGATTCTCGCACATGCGCAGTAAAAAAATATTTAGTACAAACACTCATATTTCCTGTAATATTCAACGTATTTACTTCACAATTTAATACAATACTTCTGTAACATATTGTCAAGTGTTCTGCAAATTTCAAATAATTTGAATGAAAACTCTGCATGTTATAAGCAAAACACATGCTGAGAAATTTGGGATTTTTTAAAGAAACATTTATATCTTCCCGAATATTTGTGCTATGCTTACGAAAATGCATACAAACATTTTACACATCAAACCATAACCATTGATAAAAGTTACATCTAGTTATCAGCTTTCTGTGAAACAGGATGGGTGAAACTCCATTTTCGCCTTCATCCCTTTCTGGTGGTGCTCCTAATTGCCCTTGTGGCCGAATCTTCACTGTAATATGTATATGATACTCTATTGAATGTCACACCATTCTCCAGAACTGATTTCGAAACATAGTTTTCGTATTAATTGCAACTTTCTCTCATTTTACGAAATGTTCCTTAACTTTTGTATGCCGGTGTACATTGAAGTAGTAAACACTCTCAAGCATTGCTTTTTAAAGAATATTGGTTAATTTTCATTCTTATAAAAGGGTTTATGAAAATTATTTAGTTTTCTATATTAAAACAATGGCGATTATTTCAGGATAGGATAAGGATAAAATTGTGTTGAATATAAAAAAGACAGCAAAGTACAACATATATACACTCATGCCCAAAAGTTGAGCAACTTTCGAAAAATTTGGAGTTGATATGAATACAATGGTTCAGAATCAGTTGTGGAGAGTAGTGGGTCATACAACAGTCGGATCTCACTATTTACATTGAGAAGCTCGTCACGAGGTCATTTAGAGGGGCAAGCAGAAAATGATGAAGTTAAAAAAGAACTTCATCTCATCCCGTTGCACAGGAAGCTGAAAATGAGTTTAAACTTTCATCAATGGTTTTGTTTCATGTGCAAAATATTTACATGCATTTTTGTAAAAATAGCAAGAATATTCGGGAAGATGTAAAGGTTTCTTTAAAAAATCCCAAATTCTTCTACAAATTTTGCTTTGGGAACCATAGTGGAGAAATCGCGATTTCCGTTAAATTGATCTAGGTCTCATGAAATCGAAAATATATTTTCTTTCAAATAGAGAATGCATCAGTAGAATTTTAGCAGATTTAGACTTGTGAAGTAGTTCACTTTCAATGGTTATTAAATAATGATACTTAGCTGAGTTCAGCAAAAATTGCATTTGGTCCATTCTAATCAAAGCGCCTCATTAATTGGATGCTCCAAATGTTGGTTAGTGCATATTTTCAAGTTTAAATTATTTATTTGATTTTGTGACATTATATTATAATAATAAAATGGTATAGATTAAAAATTCTATATTTGGCTTATTTTATTTAGTACTGAGCTTTCTCAAGATATATCTTTCCAACCAATAAACAGGAGGTAAAAAGACTTTTTAAAACAAAATAGAAGAGGTCTATGGACATTTATTTATAAACTATGATATTCACCTTCGCTTTTTGTTTAAGCCCTATTTATATTTGCTTTATCCATAAATTTGGCAGAAATGAATGTTAATTCTTAGCACATGTTTCTACAAAATTCTTCAATTACATGAACGGAAAAAAACCCCATTTAAGCATACCTCCCGGCTTTGGAAGAAACTAATCAAATCTAAGTCAGACACACTACTCTCCCCTAACCATTATGGATCGGCCGTCAATTCTTTATGATAATACGAGCGGACTTATCCTTCCTGGCCCGGAAAATGGCATATCTCAGGTGTAACAATACCGCAGAAAGACGTAATCATTTAACACCTGGCTGCACTATGGATTTTGGATTTCCTGCTGCTTAGGTGGAACGTCAGAGCATGTAAAGGTTCTATTGATTCGTGTCCAGGGCAATGGTCTTGTTTACCTCAGATGAGCAGCTGGAAACGAGACGGTTTCTTATTTTGTATTAATCATCAGATTTAGATGATGAGCAGCTGAATATTTTTATGAATATTTTTGAGAATGGCATGCGGGCTGTTGTACAATAATAAATGCAATAGTTTAATTTACGTGATAATAATAATTATTTAGGTAGCACCTTACAGAACAAGAGTAGTAAATTATGCCATTTATTTTCCTTTTCACTTATTTGGCGAGAAATTCCGCAATTTTTTACGGAAGGCTTTTGCTTCTATTCCAAGTAAATGTAAGGTTTAAATGCCCATTCCTATACATTTGCAATAATATACTATGGTGTATGTGGTTGATTGCTGCAGCTTCGATATTTCTACTTGTCACTAATCATTAAAGTTTTGTTAAATAGCATAGATCGTCATGAAAGGCATATAAAACTATAATGGGAACTAACTACTTGCATCGTTCTAAAACCAAGCCCAAAATTTGCCTTGGACTTGTTTCGATATTAGCAGTTTTGCAAAACAAAAGTTAAAATATCATCTTAATTCCAGTAAACCATGTATGATCCAATATATTTCATCTGAAATTATGGCATTTAATAATTATTATAAATCCTAATTCTAATCAGAAATAACGAACTTAGAGTGCTTTCAACACTAGGGCATTTGCATTAAGTCAACGATATTAAATAGGATTTCAGACCAGTAGAAGTACACCTATTAGCTACGTCAACAAAATCCCTTTCAGTTCAGCAACATTATTAGGAAATGCATCAATGCAGATGCTTTGTCATTCATCTGTGAAAGAGATCTTTCATACTATAATGCCGAATTTCATCATATACGTATGAAATAATAACAGTGACTTTCGTTATTAATCTTGATGCTTGGGTTCAGAATCAATATTTGATTTTAAATTCCGAGGTGCATACATTCAACGACAACGCATGATTATAACAATGATTACTAGATAATGATTTTCATGCTCGAGTATACACATTTTGAGCCTCTTTGGACGCATTAGGCGTTTCGATTGAATCAAAAAATTTGATAATGGTTCACCTGTCAATTTTTTATTCCTAGCTTATTACATTTTTGAATAATCGCATTCGCATGCACATGGACCGAAAGGCCGAGAGACAGTCAATCTTTCAACGAATCTTGTTCAAAATTTGACTTAGATCTGAGAGATCAAGGCAAAATTTATATACTAAAGTTCACTTTATTCACTTTTCTAACTTATTTCGTTTTTGATTTATCTCGTTCACATGCATAAGAACACAGATATTGACAGAGAGTGAACCCTTTGAACGATTTGGACCAAAATTGATACAGATCTACAATTTTAAAACTATCTGCAAAATTTAATCAACTTAGGTCTTTGCAGCTGTGAATTATCGTATCTACAGGTAGGCAGATATTCTTTTAAATTATCTGTTTATAGATAGGCCAATTAAGTAAATAGAACAATTTCTTTTCGGGGTCAGAGATGTCTATAACATGGAGTCTTATCAAAATTTCTAGTTCGAAATTTTTTGAAGGTTACAATAATTTCTCTTTGTAATCTTCGCATACAAGAACTTATAAACGAGCATTGAGTTTTTTTCCAAAGCTTTTAAAATCAGTTGGTAGCAAAAGAAATTGAAACTAACCAGCTGCTTGATTGAAGTTCAAATAATTTTTATGTCGATGAGTTTAGCGAGCTTAGCATAAGAATACCTTTGCATTAATTGTTTGGATAATTTTTAAGCAAGTTATGAATTATTAAGATTTCCACGGACACGTCTCTTTTTTTTCACGCCACATCACTTTTAAAGTCAGATCTTAATATGCTGCTTGATCAATGGCACACACGGCATTAGCGTAATTGGATGTTTTGGCTCTTCAGTTAGTAATCACATTAACTAACTTTGGGAAATTAGAGGGTTTGACAGCAGAACTTCTTCTTGAGTGGAGTGACTTTGTGCCGCCTTTAATGAACCACTTATTAACTAAAAGTTGCCTCGCAGATAAAGATCTTTCAAGTGTAATAAGTTAAAGTGGCGTTTCATGACTGACTGCACAAATCAGGAAAAGACAAAAATGTTGCAATATTAGAATGTATCAATTACTTTTGTGCAGCTTCTGTGGAGGGCTTAATCATCAAAACCATGCAAAAGTAATTATGATAAAACATCTTTCTGAATCCGCACAGAAAAATTGTTTTGAACGGAATATAGAAATAAAAGCTTGAAATTAATTAATTGCAATTGTCCTATTCATATAAAATTATTAAAATAAAATTTGGGGGGAATTTAATATACTAAAGTATTCGATAATTATTTTGTAAATGTCCAATAATTAAATATAACCATTATTATTAATATTATTAAAATATAAAATAATTACGTAATTAATATTATTCGATTATTTGAAATAATTACAATAGGTCCTTCGAGGAAAAGGTCAAAAATCGGTTATGTGTTATTCGTCAGTTATTAAGTCCAAATTTTTAATATTATGGAAAAAGTATATTTTATATAAATTTCCTTCATTAAATATCAAATGAAATAAAGAAAATTGTGAGATTCTGATAATTATTTTATTTTTACATATATTTTCCTTAAGTTTATTAAGTTCTAAGATGACACTGAACTCCATAAAATGTATTGTAATATATTTTAGAAATGCTGGAAAATAAAAAATGGCGAGATAAATTATCATTAATTTTAGGGTGACAGGTTACTGATAATAAAGGCTGGGCAATAAGAATGGAGTGCTGCGTGTTCGAGACCAGATTTCTTCTTAAGACTCATAATGTATACGAGTCAGGTACACGTTAAATCCACCAGGAACCAATGTCCTTCGGCTTATATGGCGTGGAAGTTTGGACAGCATTCGCCGAATCAAGTTCCTCTCTCGCTATATGTTTATGGTTCAATATAACGACTTCCGTTCCAAAATAGTTCTAGTGTAGGTTTGAAACTGGAAGTTAATCTAATTAAATCATATTTTAGTAGTTAAAAGAAGTAAAAATGAAGATAAAATACAATAAAATCATTTGATACTATGTTATCATTGTGGCCGCGGTGACATAGTGGTAAGGTCTCGGCTCTGGGGCCAGCGGGTTCCGGGTTCGAAACCCGATTCCACTGAAGATCCGTCGTGTGTTGGTCCTTTTGCACGTTAAATCATACATAGGGGCCAAACGTCCTCCCGTTGGTGTAGTGTGAAAGCTTGGAGAAGAGGAAGCCAGCTAAGGTTTTCGTCCTCGTCATCTGACCGAGGTTCAAAATTACGACGTCCCTTACAAAATAGTCCTCGTGTTGATTCAAACCGGGACGTTAATATAACTAAATAAGCTAAACTATATCATTATTTAAATATGAGTTAAATAGTAAGCTTAATCCTTATTTGGAAAGTTGTGCAATAAAAGCATTAAAAAATATTCAGCGGAAATAGAAATTTGCTACTAATATATACAGAGTAATAATGTTTCTTATCATAATCCTCTTTAATAAATTGTGGAAAATCATAGTTCAAATTATCGCGTGCATGATTAAATTTAGCATTACCAGTTTTATTAAATGAAGATTCCTGAATTAACTAAAATTATAAATATTCGAATAACAGTGCATTCCAACACGATAAGAGCTTTAATTATCTGACCAAAGATTTAAGAGCTTTTAAAATAAAGCTAGGAAGGATGTCTGATAGTTCGCAAGTTAATCTAGAGTTCATTTTTATCAGCATAGCTGCAAATAATCCTTTCAAAGATTAATGCAAAAATTCTTAAGTAATATTAGAAAATACATCCTTGCAATTTAATGGCTTGAAATATGTTACACCTAATGTCTAAAGACTAATTGCCATCTTTGTTAAGTTAATTTAAAATATAATACTACAAAATTTTGTTCTACGGAAATAGTCGTTGGAGGTACAAACTAATTATTGAAACACATTTGAAGCCTCAAAAACATTTTTTATATCGTCTAAAACATTGTTACTCACATAAAATAAAGAATATGTGTACTCAAAGTAAATACGAGTTTAAAGAAATTCATTCAAATTTAATCAGTGTTTATTTCATTTCTACATAATGGATAGCTTTTAAAAGGGATTAATCGCAATAGTATATTTTGAAAATTAACACTGAAGAAAAAAGTGATTTATAAAAAATACTTTATAGATCACTAGCTGATATACCCGGCGTTGCTCGGGATAAAAATATTTTCAAGTCCAAGTACTTATAACACTTTCAACTTAATAAAAGAGTTTTTCGCGGAAGCGTCTTTCGTTGATTTTCGTTAATCCACTGACTCTTTGGACCATCAGTGAAA